>JARHVA010000364.1:2195000-2795000 GCA_037957365.1 Torreya grandis | reverse complement strand
AATAAGGTAAAACATATTGGTGAACACAATCCTTATCTTGAGCATGTCAAACCCTAGTTTTTCCCTTAGGGTTTATTATTTTTTCCTTAAGGTTTCAAATTTTTATATTTAGACCTTATTTTTATACTTTATTTATATTTTCCTCTTATTCACAAAAACCACTCATTTTTTTAATGAATATAAATAGTTTTGTATTTTATAATTCAATCTATGATTGGAATTATTACATTTTGATTACCTAAAGTATGCAATATAATCAACAACTATGTAATCAAAAGGGTCAAATCATTATGTAATAATATTAAGGGTGAATTTTATAGAATATTTATCCTTATTTAGTAATTTATACAATATAAATACTTAAACTAAGTTACTTATTGTACTATTAGATGTCAAAAAGGTCATGCATGGATTATTTTATTTTTCCTCCCCATAAATGTCAAGGTTGTGACAATGAACATCATACCTTTATTATTTTCCCAAGGCTTATATTGGATAATTTGGTACATTTTATCACTACACAAAGAGCTTAGTTTCCAACTATGCATGAAAAAATGGAGGTAGTAACATTTTCCTCATCATCCCCTCCACCTTTCATAGATATGAAATTCCTAGTTTAAAAATAAAATTACAATATTTTTATTGAATTTTGTGTAAAAACTATTTCTTACTCATTTATTCCAACATTTTAATATAATATCTTAATCATCAACCATAATATAGTATAAACTAATGAGTAGGTGAAACAAGGGTATTATAGTCTAAATCAAGTGCTATGCATCAATTGGTCCTCTCAAGACTTAAATAATATAATGTAATAAAGAACAATATTGTCAATCTCAATTTTATAGTTTAAAACTACAATAAAACATGTAAAAAACTATAAATTTACATTATTTGATAGGTAAAATAAATTTCAATAATACACATAACATAAAATTATAGCCTTAGTTATATAATACAAAACCAAATTGCATCAAAATATATAATAAATCATCAGCGATGACTAAAATTAAAATAAATTAATATACAAAATTTTTAATAGTTATATGAGAAATAATATCATAAATTATCCATGAGTAATCCACTATTATTACTTGTAATAAGTTATAATGAGGGAGAACATCATTTGGACACTTTACATCCTGCCATAGACTAGTGATCCCTTGCACACCTCCTCATTAGGAGTGGCCATTCCATTCACAAAGGGGTATTTAGTGGAGATGAAAACATCAAGAACCAATAGAGAATATTGTTAAATTATAATAATTATTACATGAATCCATCATATATATCATGGATACTCCTTTATATAATATGGCATCAAACATACATCTAAACTAGAAAGTACATTAGATAGACAATATTTAGATATATAACATTACTTTGGCAAAGCATTTTTAGATTTTTTCAGACTTCAAAATAAGTTAGGTCATAATCCATATCATCATTACTATTTTTTATAACATAAAATAATTATTATATATTGATAGTATTCTCAATCAGTTAAGGACCAAACCATAGTTACCATATATCTATTGTCTTTACTGTAGTAGCAAAATACTTCTCCAAGCTGATGGAATAGATGATTCAACTAAATGGACCATGTAGTAAATAACCAATACTTATGTTAATAAAGGATATTTTATTGAATAAAATTCATTTCTCACATTGACATGACCATTGAATTGTAAGGTATCTAGTTAGTATTTATACCACCTTATTTTAGTAGAGTAGATATAACATAGAGAGAGTTAAAGTAAAATAATGTAGAGTATTAAGAGGTTACCAATAAAATTAACCTTTGTAATATAATAAGGTAGTATAATATAAATATATATAAAAACATTTTATTTAGTGGTTATTATATAAATAAAAATAAAGAGAAGTTAGATTAGGAAATACTATGTAGTGTGTACTAAGTCCTATGATTGAGCACACATACTTGTTTTATTTTATGAATGCATTAGACAAATATTTACATAAATTACTAAACCTTGTTTCAAATTAATTATAACTAAATTTAACATAATCAACATAAACCATTTATAGCCAACCACTTTAGATTTTATGTCAACATTTAGTAGTACTATATAAACTTAAATTAACTAATGTTTAGGAGGAGGTATACACTGGAATTATGAAAACCCATGTTAACAAAAATATAATAGTATTTGGAAGATAAAATCAAGAAATAAATCACTCTAATATAAAATCAATGGGTGAAAAATTGCCTGAAGTAAAGGCATCATTATTTCACTCTCTAGAAGAGGAATTTTGGGCCATGTTTACACAGTTATTTTGGCCCTAGATATTATGGCAAGTTAATCATACAAAATGTTTCATAGTTCACATTAGTAAACCCACCGAATTTATGGTAGAAAATATTGAATGACTCCAACACCTTGATACATATTTAACTTGAGTTATAGATTATTTGTTTGAGACTACACTTGAATTATATAACATATTTTAGTCTATACAGGGTTAGACAAGCTTTGACACACAGAAAGTTGGGTTTGTTGAAGGGAAAACACAACACTTCTTGGTAAAATTACCACTCTTCATCCATAATATGCTTGTCAATTAAGGGTTATTAAAATAAGGTGAACATTTTTATTATAGGATAGGGACCTAAGGATTGACATCTAGAAAGAAGGGAGATCCTCAAAAGATGTGACCACTCAAAACATCTAGTATAAATAGTTGGGATGGGTTAAATTAGATGTAAGGTAATAAGGCATCATGTATCAAATTAATAGTAAAATAAGGAATAAGGAGATATTAGTAATAGGATTACTTAAGATAGTTAGGAGAAAATGGTGAATGATGAGATAATAAAATAGATGGAGAATGATAAAATTAAATTAGATAATATGAAAGAGATAAAGCATAAATAAAGAGAATAAATAATGTCAAGAAAAGTTAATATAATGAATTAAACCAATCTGGCCTCTACCAATAGAATTCCTAATATTGAAAATCTAGATACTATCCCTCTGTCAGAAATAGATGAGTTAGTATGAACATTGTGGGAAGGAATATATGAGGCATGTGAGAGAAGTATAATATAATAATTAATATATAATACACATAAATACATGAATGACATGTGGTGAGGGTTATATTATTTATTCACACTAATAATAACACCTAAACTATTCAAAACCTTGGGTCTGGAAGACCAATTTATAGAGAATAGTTTAGCCTATAGTGGACGAGGCCTAAAAAATAGTAGAATAAGAGATGAGGAGAATATTAATAATATATGATGTGTTAGATATTTATTGAAAATAAGGGAATAAATTTTATCAAATAAATAAATTTTGAGAAGTAATCAGGGATAATGTTATGTATATGATGTAGATGAGCAAAGAGATGTGGAAAGGAGTGTTGAGAGTGGCCAAGAGAAAGAAAATTTAGAAATAAATGTTAGTATTAATACTAGAGATACACAAAATAGAGACAAGGAAGATGATAAATTAATATAATATAGATTATTTAACGAAAAGGTAGAAGAATAAAATATATTAGAGATGTAATGTAATGAAAAATAAACTCGAAGTGACACAACCCCCTGAACCCAAACCACAAGAGATATTGAGAGGAAAGGAACCCTTTGGACCAATAACTATTCCCCATGCTACTCTAAAATAGATGCAAAAATTTATCTATTAGATGATATTTGTGTGTGTGTGTGGGTGTGTGAATAAGTAGTAGATAAATATAAAAATTTTAGTGAAGAGATCGAGAATAGAATATAATTTTTAATAAACTAGGTGTAAGTGTTAAGAATAATATACTTTCAATATGAGTTAAAAATAGATAAGGTATGTAACCAAAAAATTGTTAAACAACATAAATAGAAACAATAGAAAAGTTTTATCAATACAGCAATGGCAAGTACTTCAAGCAATCCAATAAACATTGGTAACATAAATACTAGTGGTATTCAACACCACTTAATAAATCTAACATGAGAAAAAATAGAATGAAGTTACCACTATTCATAAAATAAATGAAAGATGCAAATGAATGCTTTACAAAACTACTTAAGTATTAGTAATAGATTAAGAAACTAATGATTTGTAATTCTGATTTTTATGTCTAATGTTAGTATGTATGTTACGTGGTTAACAATCATGATATTTTTATTGATAAATTATTATTTTGGATAGCATTTGTATATGTTTATACTATTATTTATGATCATGTTGATTTTTTTTCATTTGAAGATGATTTACATTACATAAATTTATTGATTATTTTTATAATCTCATATTAACTACCCATTTATTTGATTGAGGTGGTTGTATGAATGTCGTACACTTGAAAGTAACACATAGGCATAATATCATTAGATACCAGGTTTAGATACCAACATTAAAGATTGAAATAATTGACCCTAACCTACACACACCACATTCTAGTTGTTTGAGAGAAATGAATATTAATTTCATTGCTTGTTTAGGTAGCACATGAGGCATGTTTGCATTGTTTGAATTCATCACTTGTTACGATTTGCATAGTATGTGAAGTATTTTATTTTATTGGTTGATTTAATTAACATTATATTTGTGTTTGTTATCTTGATTTTATCAAAATTTCATCAAAAATTATTGTATGTTATATTATGTGAAAGGCAAATCAATTATGTGTTTTAACACTAGGAGAGTGTTGAATTCTTATTTGGTTTTGTTTGATTATATTACTTATGCCATTTTTGGTGACTTATTAAGGAGTAAAAAAGAGGGTATAAACACCCCAAATAAAATTAATTAAAGGAACTTTCTAACTTTGATTATGTTTAATGGGAGATGACATGAAGTGAAGAGGTAAAGAACTTACAACTTAGGTTATTTAGAAATCATGAAAAGGAAGTAGGTTTTGTTTGTTTCTATGATTTGGGATTTGAATTCACCATTTTTGGAGTTCAAGTGTTTCATATAGATTCCATGCCAGAGATAGGAGGAATTATTTAAGTTAATAACCATTGTTTCAATTTGAGCATTGATGGATTGGAGTTGAATGATGGTGAGCTCACAGAGTTGTAGGAGAGTTACAAGTTCATACAAAACATGCATAGATTTTGGGGAAAATAATAAGAAGATAAAAATGGAACTTTAATGGGATATATGGTAGAAGGATAAAAAGAAAAAAGGATAGCTTGAAATAAAGGGAGTAAAGGCTATCATTTCACACATTGAAATGGTAGTCACCATATAACCAAGATGGTTCATATTTTATTGTTTGTATATTTTAATGGGAGGAAAAAATTGGTTTTGATATGAGTTTTATCATACTAATTTAAATGTCTAAAGTGTTATATATAAGCAAAATTTTACTCTAAACCCTAGGGTTTCAAGCCTATGGACCTAGCAATGGAACTCGATTCCATCCTCAGGATTATAGAGTTGAGGCTGAGCCATATTAGATGAAGACTAGGTTCATAAACATAATATAGAGTTTCTATCATATGACTTATATAAATATTAAATGGGGAAAATAATTATATGTATTTTCTTATTCTTTATGGCTATAGTATTGGGAAAGATCCATTTTGTAAGGGAACTAGATGGTACAAAGTTTATATAGGCTTATGTCTCCATTTTTTACTTGAATTACCTATTATATTTATGAAATATGCTTAAATTTGAGCATATATGTAAAGGGATTATAATATTTGTCTCTAGTTCATTGATGGCTTAGGGGTTTCATTTCAATTGGCATACTATGGATAGGTGATAGAAAATAAATTATTTAAAACTCTAGGTATATATATGCATAAATAAACATGTGTGTGTGTGTGTGTGTGTGTGTGTGTGTGTGTGTGTGTGTGTGTGTGTGTGTGTGTGTGTGTGTGTGTGTGTGTGTGTGTGTGTGTGTGTGTGTGTGTGTGTGTGTGTGTGTGTGTGTGTGTGTGTGTGTGTGTGTGTGTGTGTGTGTGTGTGTGTGTGTGTGTGAATGCATGCATGTGTGCTTGTGCATGTACACATAGATAAATATTTCATCATATATAGACTAAGTAGATGATGAAATCTATGTGTATGTACACACACACACACACACACACACACACACACACACACACACACACACACACGGGTTTATAATTAGTTAGCCAAAACATACGATGATATATTATCACTAGATGTATATATTTGTAAACATAATTATAGGCTATATTGGGGAATATATATATATATATATATATAATGATGATGATGATGATGATGATGATGATGATGATGATTTTTACAAATCTATATATTATCAAATATAATGTTGAAATTTGAGTGCATAAAATTGGTAATGCAGTTCCTTGGGAACTTATTTTATTGTTAAGTATAGATGAACATACATACAAATACATACATATAAGAACTAATTATACAAATACATATCTAAATGAGCACTGAGTTATCTACACAAACTATATATATATATATATATATATATATATATATATATGTGATGATGATGATGATGATGATGATGATGATTTTTAAAAATCTATATATTATCAAATATAATGTTGAAATTTGAGTGCATAGAATTGGTAATGCAATTCCTTGGGAACTTATTTTATTGTTAAGTATAGATGAACATACATGCAAATACATACATACAAGAAGAACTAATTATACAAATACATATCTAAATGAGCACTGAGTTATCTACACAAACTTATATTTATTTGTATTTAGATGATTTTTTATAGTTGTAAGTGATAACATGAATATATATATATATGTATATATATATGTATATGTATATATGTATATATGTATATATATATATATATATATATATATGTATATATATATGTATATATATATATATATATATCTATATATATATATATATATATATATATATAAAGTGAATGTTTTTTATGGTAGTTTTTCCATTGATGTTGTGATAAATTACATGTTTTTGAAATAACTAAAATGGTGATGGGATTATATGTATTTAATATATGCATTTTCTTAGATGTTATATTGTTTGAAATAATTCATTGACAAATATAATTATTATAGGAGATCTTGAAATTTATATAGGTTGTACATATATATTAGTTATGATATGTGAGACTTTCATGTAATAGGAAATGAAGGAATAAGTTTATAAAGTTATTAATGAAGTATAAAATAAACTTGAGATAAATCATTGTGATTTTTGATTTAATTTAACTCATATAGAATATAATGTTAGCAGAGTTAGATATTTTAATATAGTATATGAATTATGTTTGAAAAGAAACATAGAGATATGTTATGAAATGACTATAGTGTTTGAATCTTGGATTCTTGTTCTACTCTCATATACATTTCTGGTTTTGGGTATAATTCAATTCAATAAACCTATACATATCACTATTGAGGATGAGTGAATGGAAATGATATGATGGATGAGTTATGGGTGCATGTATTTTACATTAATGTTGGATTGAGTATATGTTGTGATTTGTATTTATTTTTATTGAATACATATGTGAAAATTATTAGACTTATTTCATAGATAAAGAGTGATAGATATATGAGGGTGCTAATATGCAACTCATATACCTATCCCTTTATGTCATATGATAGTTATGGTTCAAAAAAATAGATTTTGGTGTTAGTGGAATTGATTCAGATATTTAGATTTGATATATATAATGAAAACTCTAGCTAGAGTAATGTTATAACTAAGACATTGTAAATCCACTATACTTTCTAAATTACATGTGTATGTTGATGTTATACTAGATAAAGTCTTAGTTTATATGGTCTATGTGACTGGTATATGTATTAGTCATTATAAATACATAGGTTCCAATCGATTTATTGATATTTTCACTATTATTATATAACCCTCCTTGAAGATTATAACCAATCCCAGTTGGTAGGTGTGTAGGATATTGATGGTTTATGGTTGGAGGTAAAGTGCTCAGATGATTCTCTCTCTATATTCAAATGTTTCAATAATTAGTATCATACTGATGGTTACATACATAGATCATTGAGATATTTTTGATGCTCATTTGTACTATTGTAAATATTTTATTGTATATTTGACTTTATACTAAAATGTAACATATAGTACATTATTATTTGATGGACATTCAACACAACAATGGCTATGAGACTTAATTTAATTCTAAATATTATGAAAACAATGGATGTAGTCTTATTTATGGATAAATGTGGATTATAGTAGTGTTTTATTATATTTGATTATTTTCACTATTCATTTTATGAGAGATATTCATCTTGTAATCTATTACAGACTTTTTTGGAAATTGAAAAAAATATTTTATTAACCATAGGGATGATACATTTATATATTTAATTATTTAGATGCATTTATTAGTCAAATAATGATTATATAGATAGTTTTAAAGATTATATAATTGTACCATTTGTATTTAAAAATAATAATGCAACTCTATTGCAACTTAATATAGTTATAACATTGTGGCATTAAAGCAAAGGTTGAATACTTGAACCAAAAGAGTCCACTAACATAAATTTATTCTCCCAATTTTATTAAGGAGAATGACACATGGTAAATATAATGGTGAGGATAATTTAAGTGTCAACCCTCAAGTTGATCCTAATCATCTAAAAATAGAACAAGATACAAAAATTGATCAGATACTCGTTATCATGAATTAGACTAGAGACAAGATATCATCTTGAGAAGTAGTTCATGGACTTGAGGAGGAAAATGAAGAGGAATTTATAGAGGAACAACCTATTGTATATGAAGTGCCTCAAGATCAGGGGTATGAGGAAGGTTAACAAGTTTCCATAGCTCAAGTAAATGCATAACTTACACATGATATGAAGAAAGTGAAACCACGCAAGTTTGATGGTACAATATTGGGTAATGGAGCTAAAGCTTGGCTCATAGAAATGTAAAAGTATTTCAAGATTAAAAATTATTCTGAGGGAACTAAAGAGTATGGGGAGATTACTAACTGGTTGGTGAATTATCAACTTGGCGGTCTAATAAGAAGCTTTAAATTAACCTTGATTACACTACCACCACTTGGGATGATTTTGTGACTATTTTTATGGCATGATGGTTACCTTATCTGTAGTTTGATTAGAAATTAATAAATTTATAAAATCTAAATCAAGGGGATTTTTTGGTGAATGAATACTAGGAGAAGCTAAAAAAATCTTGAAGTATATTCTGAATTATTATAAATATGAATATTTTTATATCAATAAGTTAATTATGTATTTAAAACCCCAAATTGATTGTGAAGTGGATGTGCATGGACCATCCACCATGTACTAGGTATTTGAGAAGGTAGTTAAATAAGAGCAAAATATGAAATCACTTATAGAGGTGAAAGAGAAATTCAAAAAAGAATTTGTAATTTACAAGACACCCTTCAATAAAAAATACTAGAAATGGAATGGGAATTCCAAGAACCAGTTCAATAACTAGAATGCAAGATTCAATAATGTTTTATGGAATAGGAAACTAGGAGGTAGTTTTAGATAACAATTCAAGGGTGATAATTAAGTTAAGGGGAAAGGACCACCAGGTATATGTTTTACATGTGGAGGATACCATTCTGCCAAGGATTATCTTTAGTGGAAGATAAATGGCATAAATAAGAATTTATCCACCTCTACATCTCAATAGGTAACTTTTCAACAACATATTCACACAATGATGAATAATCATTAATCAGAATTTCAAGCCTCTCTAGTTTTAGTATCATGTAATTTTTTTGGGTAACCAATTTATATTTTTATAGATAAATGAGCCACTGAATGCATTCTCTCTCCTATAATGTTAATTAAATTATCTAAGAAAGATGGTTTTATGGAAAATGCTTGGTCAATTCAGTATATGAATAAATCCAAGGTCAAGGTTGACATATGTTTTATTGAATTTGAAATAAAATTACTATAATTCACCATATTTGTTGATATTTATGAAGCACCACTAAGGTAATGTGATGTGATCCTAGGATTGAATTGGTTCTCTAAGCACAAAGCCAAAGATGATTATTTTCTTAAGAAGGTTGAGTGTCTAGATGATTTGGGAAATCAAACCCAAATCTAGGGAGATTGGAGAGAGTTAAAACTAAGATAAATTTTAGAAATTCATTTGAAAAGTCTCAATGGAAGGGAATTCAATCATTCCTAGTCAAAATGAATTAAATTTTTTAAGCTAAGGAACAACCCTCTTTAAAAGACTATCCTTTTCCATAATAGTTTTATGATGTTTTTCAAGAAGAATTACTAGGGACACCTTCCAAAAAGGAATTTGATTTCACTATTGATATCATTATACGGGTCATAATTAAAATTTAAGGCTCCCTAAAAAATCAAAATAATTGATTTAATCAAGTTAAAGGCATAACTTCAATAGATGTTGGCCAAAGGATTGATTTGACTAAGTGTTTTTCCATGGGGTGAACCTATAGTCTTTATCAAAATAATGACATAAACCTTCCTCTATGCATTGACTAATACATATTTAATAAGGAAAAAATCAATAATAGGTATCCTTTACCTCACATTGACAATATTGTTGATAAAATGTGTGGTGTAACAATCTTTTCTTAGACTGATCTTCATGTTGGGTACCATCAATTGAGAATTCGATAGGAAGATATTCCAAAAACAACTTTCAGGACTTGTTATGGGCATTAATAGTTCATATTAATTACTTTTGTATAATTAATGCATATGCAACATTCATTAACTTCATGAATAATGTGTTCAAGGATTAGCTTGATTAGTTTGTGTTAATCTTTTTGGATGATATTCTAATCTATTCGAAAAGTGAAGAAGAGCATGTTAAACTTTTGTTCTTGGTTATTATGGAAGCATAAACTTTATGGAAATTTGTCTAAGTGTGATTTATTTCAAAATTATAGTATAATATTAAGGATATTTCATCTTTTTATAAGGAATTTCAATGGATCCAACTAAGATTATAGTGATTACGGAGTCACTAACAACTAGAAATGTGCATGAAGTACATAATTTTATGGGATTATAAAAGTACTTCAGGAAGATTATACCAAATTTATCCAAGATAGATAATCCAATAACCTCTATTCAATGGAAAGAGAAAGTTTTTGTTTGGTATGATAAATGTGAATAAACCTTTCATATTGTGGAAAAAAATCTTACTTCAACATCGATATTATGAATTTTGGATCCAAATGGTAATTTTAAGTTATAATCAATGCATCAAGAGATGGTTTAAGAGGAGTTACTATGCAAGATGGTTTACCTATAGCCTATGAATTGCGGAAATTGAAACCTTGTGAGGCAAATTATGCTCCTCATAACCTATAACTAGTTGTCATAGTTCATTATTTTCATGTTTTGACGCATTATTTGTTTGGAAAACATTTTGAGATTAAATTGATAACTTGGGAATTAATTAGATATTTAAACAACTTGGTATTAATGCTCATCAAAAGTGGTGGTTAGAACTTTTGTCAAACTATGATGTGAACATTAACTACATTAAGGGTAAAGAGATTAGTGTTGTAGATACCCTTAGTCATAGAAGGTATTTTGTGGCTTTGGTCATGATAAGAAGTACGTTTCAATATAAGATAGTAAAATTATCACCTAGATATTATTATATGAATAAGTTAAGAAAGCATTAGATTAAAATTATCAAGATCATAGATACCATGGATTTCAATTTGAGAATGAAGGAATTTTAAGGTACAATGGTAAAATATATGTACCTGACAGGGAAAATTTTAGGAATATTATGATAATAGAATTTCATAATACTCCATATTTAAGATTTCTTAGAGTGACTAAACTATTATAAAAATTAGAACCATTGTATTTATGGAAGGGAATTAGAATGGATGCAATAGAGTTTGTGTTTATATGCTTCTATTGTTAGTGAGTTAAGGCTAAACATGTGAATCTTAATGTTTTTTGTACCCACATTCCATACCAAAATAGAAGTGGTAAGTTATTAGAATAAATTTTGTCTAAAGATTACCTATGTATAGAAATCATCATGACATGATCTTGATAGTTGTAGATAAACATACCAAGGTAAATCACTTCATTCTAGGAAATTTAACATATGATGAACCAATGTTTTCAAAAAGGTTCATGAAATAGGTTTATATAATGCATATTTTTCCAAGAAATATCATTTTATATAGAGACACTAGAATGACCTCAAGGTTTCGGCAAAATCTCAGTTTAACTTTGGGTACACAACTAAACGTCAATCTAGCTTACCATAAAAAAATAGATGGGTAAATAGAGTGAATAAATCAGTTTTTAGAGGATATATTGAGGATGCATTACATGTATAAATAATAAAAATGGGAGGAATACTGACCATTGGTTGAGTTTTATTATAACAACTCATATAAATTAGCTTTGAGAATAAATCCTTTTGAGGCATTGTATGGTAGGAGGTATAGAACACCAATAAGCTATAATAAATTAGAAGATAGAGTGGTTTTTGGGCTTGATATGCTTTTAGAAATGGAAGAATAAGTAAAGTTAATAAGCCAAATATTGGTTGAATCCAATGATAGGTAGAAAAGTTATGTTGATCTACAAAAGAACATCAAGGTAATTCTCAATTGGAGATAAAACATATTAAAATTCAACCCCAAAAGAGTGATATTAAGTTTGGAAAATCATTAAAATTGTAATCAAGACATGTGGGACTATTATAGTTTCTCTAATCTATTAATATTGTAGTGTATATACTTGCATTTCTACTAGTTTTAGCTCAAATACATAACATTTTTCATGTATCTTATCTTAAGAAATATATTACTAATCATACACATGTTTTGGATTGGAGGGCATTATAGTTTCAAGATATAAGGGTCATCATAATATAACCAATCATAATAATTGATACTTCTAAGCTTATATTATGTAATAAAGAATTGTCACAATGCAAGGTCTAGTGCGACCAATCTTCTAATGATTATGAGGAATTCTTGAGGTCATTTCCTTATTTATTTAAAGTATATTTTCTATTGAACATTATTTTTATTTATGGAACTACTATTTGAAATAAATGTCATTGGGGTGATGACCTATTTTAGGGGGAAGGATGTCACATCTAGTCCCACTTTATAAAAGTACCTAAGTATAACTAGTGGATTAAGAAACTAATGATTTGTAGTTTTGATTTTTATGTCAGATCTGAGTATGTGTGATATATGGTTGATATTCATATTATTGTTTCATGGTTAGTTAATATGTTGGATAGAATTTAAATATGTTTAAACTATGATTTATGATTATCTTGATTGTGATTTCATTTGTAGATGATTTATGTAATAGAAGTTTATTGATGCTTATATATTGATTATTATTATAATATACAACTAACTACGCATTTGTTCAATTGAGGTGGTTACAAGAGTATCCTACCCTCACATGTAGTATAGAGGAAGAGTATCATTGGAGAGGTGGTATAAATACCAACATTGGAGATTGAAATAAGTGAGTTAAACTCACACACACCACATCATATATTCTTTAGTGAAATGAATGTTTTTTGCCTTATTTATTTTGGTAGTACATGAGACATGTTTACATTATCTATGTTTATAACTTATCATGATATGCATAGTAAGCGTAGTGTATGATTTTAATAGTTTATTTCATTAGCACTATATTTATGTTAGTTGTGTTGATTTCATTAAAATATCATCATAAATTATTTTATGTTGTATTATGTGAAAAGAAAATCAATTGTGTTTTAACACTAGGAGAGTGTTGATTTATTTTTTGGTTTTGTTTGATTTTTTTGCGTATGCCCTTTTTGGTGATTTATTAAGTAGGATAAATAGGGTAAAAACACCACACAAAAATTAATTAAAGTAACTTTGTAAATTTGATTATGTTTGATTGGAGATGACATAAATTGAAAAGGTAGAGAACTTAGGTTATTTGGGAATCATGAAAAAGAATTAGGTTTTGTTTATTGCTATGATTTAGGAGTTAACTTCAACATCTAGGGATTTCAAGGGTTTGTGTAGTTACCATGATATATATATGAAAAATTATCAAATTTAATGGACATTGGTGTAGCCTAAGCATTGATGAATTGGAGTTATATAATGATAAATCACAGACTTATAGGAGTGTTACCAAGTCACGCAAAACATGCATAGATTTTGGGGAAAATAATAAGAAGAGAAAATGATGCAGGAGCATCTACATACATCTTCCTGCAAGACATGGTTAAGTTGGGATCAGTCTTCACTAGGCATGCAAGCTCTAGTCATGTTTGAATTCAAATTCAAATTATTATATTTTCCCTCCAAAATGTTTTCTAAGGAGGAGTAATTGTAATTGTTAAAAGTAAAAAGAGTGGAAAAGGTAAAAGTTAGTTAAGAATCTCATATTAGAATCTTGTGGAATAAATCAAGGGAGGTGGTTGAAATCCTCCAACCATAGGATATTTATTATTAGATAATTTTTCAACATTAGAATGTTGGTTGAGAAAATCTCTCCCATTTTTTGTGTTAGAACCCAAGCTGGCATAGGAGGAGACTCTTTAAAAAGAGTAAGATATGCATTAATCTCATAAGAGGAGGAGAGGTACGTAGAGGAAAGAGAGAAAGAGAGGATGTCTTACTCAAAGAGAGATAAGGAGGTGAACCAGGCAATCAAAGCATGAAAAAAAATGTAAGGGAGAAAGTGGAGATTGCATGTGAAGAAAAGGAGAAGACATAAAGTGTCTGATAAGGATTTGTGAAGCCATTGACCATTGAGCATGGGATATTGTAATCTTTGTATTTTAAGTAGTTTTATTGAATAAGAATAAAGGTGTTTTGATTCACATGTGTATGTTAAGTAAACAATAATCCCAAATACAGAATTTTGGTCTAATCAGTGGTAAACAAATGTACAGGGTTGTGTATGTATATGTATGTTTCCTTCGGGTTTAAGAAACAAATGATCATTTATTAGAGTGAAATATGCATGAAAAACTTTTTATATACGTTTATAAATATTTTCAAATTGTATTATATGATTAAGAGGGATAAAATGTTGCAAAAGTTTAATGAACAGGGTGCAGGCCTGTGTATTTAGTCATTCAACACATACACAGTTCACTGTCAAATGGAGATCAACATGTAGATGTTTTCATAGCATGAAGATAAGTATTTAAGGTAATTATAGACCCAAAGGAAGAATCAAATGACTTTTGAAACATCTTAGACAACTGAAGACTCCAAAAGTTGACTCTCTGCTTGTAGGTGACAGGGTCATGAATAGGGTGTTTGCACAACATAGTTTGAAGAAGACTTAACTATTGGCTCATTTTTTAAGCCTAATGAATAATTGTAAACATAGTATTATTTCATTTAAATCGTTTTCCAATTTTAATATGTCAAAAACATTCATTGGAAGTTGAATTATGGACTTTTGTAAGCTCTCAGCCTGTGTGGATAGAAAACTAGGCCACGGTTGGAAGAATGAGTATATCTAGAGATTTAACCAATGAAAAATTATGAAATTTTGTGTGTAGATGAAACTTGGAGTTATGAACCTAATTAAAGTGGTCTTAGATCGAATGGATAAATGTGGAAAAAGATATGGTCAAAATATAGACCCATAGTTCTGAGACAACTTAGAAAAACGTGTTCTCGGGTACTAAAGAGCACATAACTTCAAAAATAATGCTCATAATGACTTGAAATTTAATAGGTAGTTGGATAATAAGGTTATTTACGTGACTAAAATGTTTTGAGGTCATAAAATTCTATCCATGAAAATATATAGAGGACTATATTTTTTGAAAGAGACTGTAAGTGAAAACCTGTTTACTCATTTTGAGAAGGAGAAAGGATTGGATACATAGAAGATGTTATTCAATGGTTGTAATTCTCAACTAATATCTTGGCATTGAGATAAGAGAAAATGTCATCAAAATAAAAGAACATGGTCTAATGAAGAAGTGACATGTTGGTAAGGTAATTTGAGATGTAAACAAGGTGAGGGTTACATCATTTTTTTTGTATCAGAGCTTGAAACTCTTGGGATTCGGTAATTGATCATGTTTAATAATAATTTGCTACAAGATTCAGAAAAGGATCAAAATAATAAGATGCAAAAGTCCTAGGTGAGATCAAGGAGATTTTCAAAACACTAGTCAAGAAGAAAGGCTTGGGTGAGACAAGTGGACCAAAATACTAGGGTGCAGAAGACCTAAGTGAGGACTTAAACAGATCAAGAAACCAAGGTGGAAAAGACTTGGGTGAAGATATGAAAAATGGAAGTATTGTTGAAGGCACTAAAAATTAGTAGAATACATGAGGGTACTAAGAATGAAGCAAGCATCTGGAAGAAGAGAGGTATGACTAGTAATGGAATTGATAAAGAGATTGATAGTTTGAAAATAGATTTAGTTAAGTTTACAGATAGATATGAGTCTTGGATGCAGATGGACAAGCAAGCATGGGTATGGCCAAAGAGGAGGAGGATGAAGTGGCCAATAGATCTCCTAATGAAGAGGATAAGAAGGCAAAATGAGATTTCCAAGAAGAGAGAAGCCCATAGAGGCAAGAGGATGAGTAGGTTGCCAAGTGAGCAACAAGAGAAAGAGGTGGAGAAGAAGATTCTCATTGAGGAGAAAAAGAGAAGAGAAGAAAGAAAATATGAAGTGCCAAGAAGAGCACCTGAGAAGATGAGAGTGTTGGTGAAGAAAACACTCATAGGGACCTTGTGGTCTCTTATTTTTATATCTAATGTTGTCTTTGCATGGGTAATTGCAGTTATGAGTAGCCTTGTGAAGGTCAAAAGAAAGGCCTTGAAGAATGAAGAGATTTGTGCAAGAAGAGACACCAAGTGCACAAGTCAATGTGCAAGAAAGAGAAGTGAGTTTGTTGTTGATGATAAAGAAGAAGAGATGAATTGGTTAATGCATGAGGGAGGTGTTGAGTAACCCATACAAGCAAGAGAAGAGATGGAATATGAAGATGACTTCCATGATGCCATTGAAATCCAAGAAGAGGCAAGAGAACAGTCAAGCATAAAGGAAGAAGAAAGTACAAACAATTAAGAAGCTATGCAAGTCAAAGAACTAATGGAGTAGCCCATTAAGGAGGTAAAGGTGAATTCAAAAATTAATTTTTCTTATTCTTATAAGCATGAAACTATTGATATACATGTTAGAGAAGCAAAGATAACGGTGGAGTTTTCAATTAACCATGGATATGTGATGCCTAAATGGTGGAAGAAGCAAACTCCCAAGAAACAGGAAGTGTTGGTACAAGAGCATGGATGCATGATGCCTGCATGGTTTGAGAAGACAAATGATGAGAAGGAGAAACAAGTATGGGTACCTAAGAAGGCAAAGAGTGAAGATGTGAGTTTTGAGGTAACAACACCAAGAAGTCAATGGTGGAAGGTGAAACTTGACACAAGCAACCAAAGGCATGAGGATGACACAAGTACATGGAAAGGTAAACAAATTGTTTATGATGATGTTTTTGAATCCTTTGATGATATTTTCATGAGAAATGAAAAATGGAAAGTGGCTATGTGGACTAATATACAGCGAGAGAATTCCAAATGGTTGGTTAATGAGGAAAGAAATGGGTATATAGCAAATCAATGCCTCATTGAATGCAAGAAACAAACAAGATGGCTTCAAAGAGAAGTTGAAGAGAGTAAGGAGACACAAGGTAAGGGTGATTCAATTGTATTTCATGAGCATGTTCAAGAAGTTGGTTTTCATGAAGATATCTTAAGAAAGGATGAGATGAAGAGTAAGGCTAGTGAAGGACAAGTAATCCTTGTGAGTGATGAGCCCAAGTTTGATGAAGATAGTGATATGGATGAGATCTTACTAAAGGAAAAGTTGAAAATGTTGGAGGAGCTGTTTGGTCATTCAAGAGAGATGAATGAAGGTACAAGCCATGGTGAAGACACCATTGGGAAGAGTGAAATAATACAAGAGCAAAGCAAAGAGGCCAAGACAATTTTGGTCAAGGAACAAGAACATGGAGAAAACCAAGAGGCTTCATAGCCTAAAGATTTTGATTCTGAGGTGGCTTTGAATGTTTTCTATGCAGGTATGAAGGTTGCTAAAGTGAATGACATACATGAGTCATTAGAGAAGCTCATGTAACAAGAACAACAACAAGAAGACCTAGAAGACATGTATGAAGATTAAGAAGCATGGAAACAAGAGACGGAAGCTAAGAAAGAAATGAGAAGAAGGACATATCTAAAGAGGGAGAAAAGCAAAATGAAGAACAAAGACTATTCCAAACAAAGACAAGCATTGGTATTGGCAACAAGACCTTGGTATCTAGGGATAGAGTGAAGACTAAAACATTGAGGAGATATCTCGTTTAAACTAAGGTTCAAATTGTTTCTAGAGGGAGAGTATGATGCAGGAGCATCTACATACATCTTCCTGCAAGACATGGTTAAGTTGGGATCAGTCTTCACTAGGCATGCAAGCTCTAGTCATGTTTGAATTCAAATTCAAATTATTATATTTTCCCTCCAAAATGTTGTCTAAGGAGGAGTGATTGTAATTGTTAAAAGTAAAAAGAGTGGAAAAGGTAAAAGTTAGTTAAGAATCCCATATTAGAATCTTGTGGAATAAATCAAGGAAGGTGGTTGAAATCCTCCAACCATAGGATATTTATTATTAGATAATTTTTCAACATTAGAATGTTGGTTGAGAAAATCTCTCCTATTTGTTGTGTTAGAACCCAAGCTGGCGTAGGAGGAGGAGACTCTTTAAAAATAGTAAGATATGCATTGATCTCATAAGAGGAGGAGAGGTATGTAGAGGAAAGAGAGAAAGAAAGTATCTCTTACTCAAAGAGAGGTAGGGAGGTGAACCAGGCAATCAAAGCATGAAAAAAAATGTAAGGGAGAAAGTGGAGATTGCATGTGAAGAAAAGGAGAAGACATAAAGTGTCTGATAAGGATTTGTGAAGCCATTGACCATTGAGTATGGGATATTGTAATATTTGTATTTTAAGTATTTTTATTGACTAATAATAAAGGTGTTTTGATTCACATGTGTATGTTAAGTAAACAATAATCCCAAATATAGAATTCTGGTCTAATCAGTGGTAAACAAATGTACAGGGCTGTGTATGTATATGTATGTTTCCTTGAGGTTTAAGAAACAAATGATAATTTATTGGAGTGAAATATGCATGAGAACCTTTGGATATACGTTATAACTAGTTTCTAATTGTATTATATGATTAAGAGGGCTAAAATGTTGCAAAAGTTTAATGAACAGGGTGCAGGCCTGTGTATTTAGTCATTCAACACATACACAGTTCACTGTCAAATGGAGATCAACATGTAGATGTTTTCATAGCATGAAGATAATTCTTTGAGGTAATTATAGACCAAAGGAATAATCAAAAGACTTTTGAAACATCTTAGACACCTTGAGACTCCAAAAGTTGACTCTCTGCCTATAGGTGACAGGGTCATGAATAGGGTGTTTACACAACATAGTTTGAAGAAGACTTAACTATTGATTATTTTTTTAAGCCTAATGAATAATTGGAAACATAGTATGAGGTCATTTAAATCGTTTTGCAATTGTAATATGTCAAAAATTGTCATTGGAAGTTGAAATATGAACTTTTGTAAGCTTTCAGCCTGTGTGGACAGAAAACTAGGCCATGGTTGGAAAAATGAGTATATCTCGAGATTTAACCAATGAAAAATTATGAAATTTTGTGTGTAGATGATCCTTGGAGTTATGAAACGAATTAAAGTGGTTTCATATCGAATGGAGCAATGTGTAAAAATATATGGTCAAAATACAAACTTGCAGTTCTGAGACAACTTAGAAAAATGTGTTCTCAGGTACTAAAGAGCACATAACATCAAAAATAATGCTTAGAATGACTTGAAATTTTATATGTATTTGGATAATAAGGTTATTTACGTGAATAAAATGTTTTTAGGTCATAAAATTCTATCCATAAAAATATATAGAGGACTGTATTTTTTGAAAGAGACTGTAAGTGAAAAACTGTTTACTCATTTTGAGAAGGAGAAAGGATTGCATACATAGAAGATGTTATTAAATAGTTTTAATTCTCAACTAGTATCTTGGCATTGAGATAAGATAAAATTTCATCAAAATAAAATAACATAGTCTAATGAAGAAGTGACATGTTGGTAAGGTAACCTGAGATGTAAACAAGGTGAGGGTTACATCAGAAAAAATAGAAGTAGAATGGGATAGATGATAGAGTTAAAACAATGAAAAAAGGAGATCTTGACCAAAATGGATTAAAGGTTATAATTTCACACATTTAAATGACAAGAAACATCTAGCTAATTTGGTTCATATTTCATTGTTTGTAGATTTGAATGAAAAAAAAATTGGGGTTTGATATGGGTTTTTATCATACTCATTTGAATGCATGAAATGTTATATTTTAGCAAATATTTTACTCTAAACCCTAGGGTTTTAGGTCTATATATTAGGGGATGGAATTTATCTCCATCCTCATGCCTATCAAGTTGAATCTGAGCCATATTAGATGAAGACTAGGTCCATAAACATAATATCAAGTTTGTAGTATAAGAATCATTAAAATATTAAATGGGGAAAATAATCATGTGTATCATCTTATTCTTTAGGATTAAAATATTGGATATGATCCATTTTGGAATGAAACTAGATAGTATATGATTTATACATTCTTATGTCTCCAATTAGAACTTGAATGACCTACTTTATCTGTGAAATTTATATAAAATTGAGCATGCATGTAAATATATTGTAATATTTATCTTTGGTTCATTGTTGACCCAAGTTTTTTTATGTCAATACACATACTATGGATAGGCAATAGTAAATGAATTATTTGAAACTCAAGGCATATATATATATACACAAATAAACTCGTGTGTGTGTGTGTGTGTGTGTGTGTGTGTGTGTGTGTGTGTGTGTGTGTGTGTGTGTGTGTGTGTGTGTGTGTGTGTGTGTGTGTGTGTGTGTGTGTGTGTGTGTGTGTGTGTGTGTGTGTGTTTCACTATACACATTAATATACATACATGAGATAATATTTTAGACCTAGAAATGGACTAAAGAGATGATGAAATTTGTGTGTGTGTCTAATTAGGTTTCTAATTAGTTGGTTGAAACATATTGTGAGATATTATCACTATATGTATATACTTGTAAAAATAGTTATAAACTATATTGGGGATATTTATTTGAAATATAGAATATAAACTAGGTAACTACTTACACACACCTAGAGATATGTACTAAGTAGTGTGATCATAGTAATTTGACAATAGAGAGGAGGGTAGATCAAGTGCTAGTTTCACAAAACAAAAAAAAATCAACACACTAGTATGCTAACATATTTAAGACTAGATATTAGGGGGAGAATAGTGAATAAAATATTTATGAAAGCATAACTAAAATTTAAATAATGAAAAAATACCTTACCTTCCTTAAGAGATCCAAGTGATTTGTTTGTGGCTTGCTCGGCTTGTGCTCAAAGAGTTTTTAGCAATAGAGTTTGGTTATCTCCTTCTCTCCTTGGCACCATAGTTGGCTTCTTTTATGTGTTTGATTGATGGCTTGGCTCAATAGTTTAGCATTATAACATTATTGTTATGAGTCTTATGTGAAAACTTGCATTATAACTCTACCATATCCAAGCTCTCCAAATAAAGAGGCAAATTCTTGTATTTATAATCTTAGGAACTAACCCCAACTTAAAGTGATTTAAGGTGTAGTTTAAACAAGGAATGGGTACAAAACTAGCCTAAATGAGTTAATTAACCCCATTAGATTTAAAAGGTGTCAAAACCTCTTGATTTCCAATGAATAGGAATGGGCGATATATTATGAGATATTTACAAAGGATTGACAACTCACAAAAGGTAATCATGAAAACCTAGGATATTCTTGATTTTTTAATTTCTTTTTTCATAATTTTATTAATTGCTCATGGATAATTCAAATAGGAACTTAATTAGGTGTAGTATTTTAATTAATTTTGATCAGGCTTTTATCATCTCCAAGATTGGATTTAATTTTATGTATGCAATTGCCCCATTTAATAGGTTTATAGGCCAAATTTCATGTTATGATACCACAAGATGATTAGAGATGAAGCCGTGAGAGGTTTTTATTGCTTACAATAGGATACCCCAATTAGGGATGTCTTAACAAGATTTGGATATTTGAATAATGATGCATAAGTAAACTTGGGATGTTTAGTGATTCTTAAGCTTAATTTGAAATGGTTGGTAAGAATTAGTTTGGAGTTTGGTTGAAGTCATTGGTGGCCAATTTTAGGTGTCTACAGGTTGCCCCTATTTGGGAAGGTACTGAAAGCTATAATCATAACAACATATTCTCAAATAATTAAAAGGTCTTATTTGCTTATGACTACAACAATAATGGATAAACTATAGGTTCTCCCTCAAAGGAGCAATTGGAAAAGGGGTTAACAATTAGTCCCTCTAAAAGAAGAAATGATTGGACAAAAAGATGAAATGGGGTGGACTAATTTTCCCATAGGCAGTAAAAATTAGTGACATATGAAGCCACCTCTATTAGGGTAGACAAACAAGATGATTTTCCCAAGGTAGTTATAATCATTGACATAGGTGGGATAAAAAAAGTAATAATTTGCCCAAAGGTGGTTATAATCAATGAAAAAGACTTAGGGTAATAAGAGGATGATTTTCCCAAAGGTAATTATAATCATCAAAAGGAAAAATAATGATTGGCTCATAGGTAGTTATAATCATTGTAGGATAAAAACATGCCCTAGATGGGCAAAAGGAAGATAATGAATTTCCCAAAGGTAGTTATACTCATCAACCTTCAAATGGATGGAAACATAATGCTTTGATTAAAGGTAGTTATAGTCATTGGTAATGCAAGTGGGATAGTATACAATGATTTTCCCATATGTAGTTATAATCATTAGACCCTAATTATAGAAAACATGATATGGAAGATGATGGAAAAATTTTACAAAGGGGAAAGATGAACTTGGGCAACCTGCTAGTAAGGATATGCACATCAAAACTATAAAGGGAGATAATTATTTTGTTGTTTAATTACTCTATTTAATTGATGATTTGAATGAGATTAGGAATGTTACTAGTGCAAACGAGATATATCAATGTTGCATTACTATGTAGACTCATTGAGCTAATTTTTATTGTATCACATGACAGTAGGAATAATTATATAACACCATGATGACTTGGCCAAAATATGCATAAATACTAACATGTGATCCAATACTCAAATAAAAATATTGTACCAATGATAAAATCCATGGTTACAATGTTTATGGATGAATATGGATGGATTCAATAATAATGTACAAGTAATTACCCAATGAACACACATACATTGAATCAAGGCACAAAAATAAAGTAAAAAAATAAGCAAACAAATAAAGAAACAAAAAAAATATAAACAAAAGAAACAAAGAATAAGAAGTTGAAATAAAAACAATCAATGGTTAATTACAATGTTAGTACAAACAAAATGACACAATCATTAACCCTAGAAAATAAGAGACAACTTAACAAAAAAACAAAATGGGGGAATAGAATAAATGGAAGGAGGTGGTTGAGTTATCTCCAGATGCACTAAGCAAGTGGGCACTGCCTACATAGTTCCATAGATGTAACATCCATAAAAAAATGTAGGCTAAATATAATTTTCCCAAGAAATAAGGTAGAAGAAAAATGATGAAAAAGAAAACATGATAAATGTTATACAAGAATATTGGAATGAGCTTGAAAAAGGTAAGATCATGGGAGAAAATTTCAAATAAGGATGGGGAAACTAAATGACAAGTGGTTTCTTATGACTTAGTGAGGATTCCCATAATCCATAAGGCAAATAAGTGGTCATTGTTTTTTATTTTATAAAACAATTTCACAAATGTTTTTAGAAATTTCTATGTACCTCAACTAAAGTGAAAATGATGAGATATAAAATGGTCCATCTCAAAAAATGGTGAAAGCATGGATTATGGTGCTCACAAAATGGTGAGATTATTTAAACTTAGATTAATCACAAAATGACGTGCATGTGGAAAATTAGTGACTGAGCTAACCTCAATAAGGATCGAGAACTACCTACATAATCTTAGGATGGAACCTCAAGTCATTGTAGTTCTACTTTACAGTGAAGGAATATGACTAGTGTAGTAGCCAATTCAAATAAAATAGGCAAATTTGGTAAATGGAATAGTAAAACATAGGAATGGTAAGGTGGTACTTCAAGGCATAATAAACAAGTATTGCCCCTAGTTTTCCCATAGGTGGTTATAATTAAAAAATAACAACATAGGTAAATGATATTAATTTGACCATAGGTAGCTATATTTAGTAGCAAGATGGTGGGACATAAATTTTCCCAAAGGCAATTATAAGTAGGATCATATGATAGATAATATAACAAGAAATGAAGGATGCAATTGCCAAACCACTATCATACTATAAAATATGAACTCTATATGGAAAACTTGAAAATTTTACTAAAACTTGATCAAAATATTCATGATAAAAGTGGATGTGGAACCAATGAAATGGAACCAAGGTCAAACAGGCTAGGTAGAGAGTTTAAAAAATAACTTAGTTGATAAAAAAGGTATGGTACAATCGTAAAATGATAGAATGATAGGATGGAATGATAAGAAAGATAGTTGATATTATGATTCAACTATAATGGTCCTAATAGACAATACACTAGGTCACTCAAGTGAAGTAATGCTTGAGGTGAATAATGTTCATCAACTCATCAATTTTGTCCCCATTTAGTATGTCAAGCCTATATGCTTTATCACCATAAATTGTAACAATTATGAAAAGAACTACCTAGATAGCTTTGAAATTAACTTTATACTTCTTCTCGACCATCGCATTATTTTGGTTTTCTTTGAGAACAAAATCACCAAACTCAAATTATCTATGTTTCATGCACTAAATATAATGGCCACAAAGTTAGTTCTAGTATGTTTTAAGTTTTTTTTATTATAGCCAAATGTTTCTCATCAAGTAATTCTAGCTCTTATAGGTGAGATACTTGATAGTATTTATCATCTAGGAAATGCTTCAAAGAGATGCACATAAAAGGTAACTCAACCTCAATGGGAAGAATGGCTTTAGTACCATAAATAAGTGAATATGGAGTGGCTATTGTTAGAGTATCATGATTGGTATGGTATGCTTAGAGGGTAAAAAATATTTGAAGGTGCCAATTTTGGTCGACATCATTGACAATATTTTTGAGGATATTGATAATGGTTTTGTTAGATGCTTCTACCTAGCCATTACTTTGTGGGTAATATGCCATGGAAAAATCTTATTTAATTTTTTACTCAAAACATAGTGATTCGACATCCTTATTCTTTAATGATCCACCATTATCAAATATAGTGTTGAAAGAGGTACCATAGTAGAAAATGAGCTAGTTAAAGATGAATTTTTGAATTTTCTTTCCAATCACTTAAGTGAGGGGTATAACTTCAACCCACTTACTAAAGTATTATGTGGTAGTAAGGATATTTTATGGCCATTAGATGAGGTGGGTTTTATCTTCCCAATGATATAAAGGCCCCATATATCAAATGGACATGGTATGAGAGTTTTTTTCAAATTCTTGGCTAGGGCATGAATCAGATTAGCATGTTGTTGACATTTATCACATCTTTTCACATATGCAGTTACATCTACATCCATCATTGGATAATAATACCAAATATGTAGGATATTTTTGGATATGAATACCTCACTAGTGTGGGCTCCACACACTCCATGAACTTCCCATAATTCTAATGTAGATTATACCAAAGTTAACTAACAAAATAGAGTTCTATTAAAATATAGTGGTATAAGGTTAGTTCAAGTAAGGTATAACATGTAGCATGGTGGATGAAGCCTTTGGATTGTTTATGGGATAGGTTTTTTGGTATAATTTGAGCATTTAGGTAGATGTAAAGGTTTGAATACAAAATAGTGATAGGACCAACAATATCATAGATCATTATGATAGTTGAAGGTTCGTGAGATGGTACTAGCAAATTTTCAATGAGAAACTAATTTTTTTGGTTGTGTTTGTGTGTCAAATCAAATATCCAATGATGGACATGGAATCTACCATTATATTACTGGTCCTTGGTATATGTTCAAATTGAACATCAATAATATATTATTTGAGAGTGTTGACCATGGCCTTGTATGGTACCAATTTGTCATCGTTGGTCTAAAAATGTTTTGTAACCTAATTGATGATTAATTATGAAACACCATAAACCTTTTATATGTTGTATGTTCCATTTTACCACCTATAAAAGCCATGAAATAAGTGATTCATATGCATCTATGTTATTATTAGAAGGAAATTTGATCCTAAATGATTTATGGATTAGATCCCCATATGGTATAATGAACAAAAGGCTTACCCCCAATCCATGTGTTATAAATGACCCATAAAAAAATAGTTTCTAGTATTAATCCTTAAGAGGTGTTTCAATTATGGAAATAATGGATTCATTTGGGAATTGAAATGTTAGTGGCTTTGTGTCTAGAAGGGTTTATTTAGCAAGCTGAGCTACAAGAACTTACCCATTGATGGCTTTCTAGTTGACGTATTCTATCTTAAATTTGTTAAGGAGCATGATCCATTTATCCATGTGGCTTTGTAAATATATTTTGGATAGTAGATAATTTAGTGGGTATACTTTAGAAATGACCATGGTCTTGTTGTTTAACATGTAATTTCATATTTTCTGAGCTACGAAGACTATAGATAGACATGCTTTTTCAATAGGTGTATAATTGTGCTCATATGCTACAAGTGTACATCTTAAATAGTACATGACATGATATTTTCCATTATCATTATGTTGATCTATAATTTCCCCCAAGGATTTATTTTTTTCTAATAGATACAAAATAAATGGCTTTCCTCAAATTGGTGGTAGTAAAATAAGTGGATTTGTAAGATAGTCATTCAAGCATTAAAAAGATTTCTACCATTCATCATCATAATGAAATTATACCCCTTTATTCCATATATGTGTAAATGGGTGGGAATTTTTGTGTTGGGATATTGATGTTAGATTTGTTATAATTGATGCCAAGTGGCATTGGTGATGACAAAGTGGTCTAATAGGTCAGAGTGATGGAACATGGTGGTATAATCTACTTGGAACAATGAGATACTTGTAAGGATGTGCATGGGTATCCTAGGTGGATGTTTTATGTATGAATTGATATTTATATGGTGTTTTTTTAATTATTATTGATGTTTTCTATGCTCAAGGGTTGACTTCATGTGGCCTTCATGAGGTATGCATGCTAGGTTATGCCTTATAGGCTTGATTATGCATGGTTGCCTACAGGGTTTTTAGCACTATGGCTTATGTGACATAGTAAGGAGCTTAGTATTATTTTAATATAATTTATAGAAATGTATATGGTTATAATAGGTCATTTTTATGGTTTCAAAGAGGTGACAATTGTTTTGCATGACAACTTGGCTATTGGTCTAATTGGCTTAGGTGGGCTAGTGAGAATTTGTGAAGGTTTAAAGAGTGATTTCAGAGTGGTTAAGATTATATCTACATGGGATATGATTATATATTATTATTAAAATGCATTTACCAAGTTATAGGTCAAAGTTTGAAGTAAAAATTTAGAAAAAGGATCCTATGGCTTCAAGAGGTACTATAAAGGTGTCTAGTAAGCTCGAGAAGGACTTTCTTGTGTTCGTTGGCATGTGAAAGGTATACATGGGGAGATAATACTTTTTAAGATGATGGGGAAGGTATTTAAGAATATTTTATAATCATTTTTTTATGGGTTAAGGGGTACAACTTTATGAATGATCGTTAAGAAGCTATGGAGGTTTTTGAGTGCTAAAACCCTAATCTTAGACTCGATTGGAAAGATCTTTATTTTTGGTGCCCATTAGGATGGTGAAAGGTCAAGATGATTATTTTAGGTTTTAGAGGTTTTCTTTAGTTTTTTGAGAAAGTATTTTTTGTCTCTTGAAAGTGTGTTGGTCCCATAGAAAATGGGTTGTTAATAGTATTCTTATTTTTAAGGAAGAATTGTGAGAATGACTAGATGATATAATGGATGATTGTTGAATACTAAGAATTTTCCCAAACAACCATGAAATTTTTTAGGAAGATTCATCTTTATGTGTCAAATTTCTAGAAGGTTAAGGTTGACTAGTCGATATGAAGGAAATGGTGCCATAAGTGAGAAAGAGTGATTAGAGTGAAAAGAGGAATTGGAAGGCCTAATAAATGAGTGGGAATGGGTATGAGATATTGGACGTGATTTATGGGATTTATGACCTCTATTCATGGTTTTATAATTTTTCCTAATAACTTGGATATGATTTAATGTTTTACTCATAGTTGACCATGATGGTTTTACTAGCAAAAGGAACATGTTTTGGATGATTGAGTTTGTTTATAGAGAAGATGGTTAGATCAAGTGTTTTTAATGAGTAGAGAGTGTTGAGGACTTATTTAAGTAATTTTATAGAGATTTTCAAGATTTTAATAATCTTTATTTAGCCAAATATAGTCACATCATTGGTGTTGTGCGTTGTTTGTGAGGTGTTTGTGACCTGAGCTCATGGTATGTTATAGAAAGCTTGTGCATAAGATCATGGCTGAATTTGGAGGACATGAATAATTATTCATAAGATTTTATAAAGTGATATGGTTGACTATAATTAATATTATTATATATACAACGTGATTTATGCCTTTTGGGTGTGAGAATCAAGCTAGACAAGCAAGTGTGTGTGTTGATATTTGAAGACTTTGTGTGAAGGTTATTGGGGGTATTGGTGACCAATGTTTGTATAAATTTGAGAAAAGAAAATTTTCATTAGAATCAACATATTTTTATGATTCTATTTATTATTTTTATTATATTTATGATTACATATTTGAATATGAGTGAAAGATTTGTGAAGGGGGTTATTGCTTGTGTTGAGGAGATAGCTTGGTGTTGGTGACTTGTGTGAAGTTGAAAACTTGAAAAATAATGTTCATGTAGGGTTTTTAAATTATATTTATAAGCAATTATATTTCAATAAATTTTTCATTGGATAGGTGTTGTGTTGGTGCTCAACATCTTAGGCAAGTTGGTGCTTCTGAACTTTAGGTGTTGGTACTCCTTGTGAACTGGGTGCTTCACTAAAGCCTATTATTTGTGATCATATTATAGGAATGTAGTACATTATTTTATAGACTTAAGAGTGGGTTTTCTCCCCCATGAGGGTTTACCACATAAATATTATGTAATGGTTACATTCATTTTTTTCTTTGATTCATCTATCTTGTATACTAATGTGATTGGTTAAGTAGCTTAAAGAATTGGGAATTAAATTACATTATTGTTAACCACTAACTCACCCCCCTCTCAGTGGTGTGTAATTTTATTAGTTGGCCAATTGAGATACAAATCATCTAATAGATTGGATCTTTCCCTACAAACTATAGAGATGCTTCAAATTGATGGGTGGTGGCATCTTTGTTATGGATCGTACTTTGGCTAGGTCAACTTTAATGTCCTTGTGAGAGAAAATGAAGCCAATACATTTTCCTAGAATAACTATAAACACACACCTTTTAGGGTTGATTATAAATTTGTATTTAAATAGTCTCTCAAGTATCTTCCTTAGTATTGCTAGATGATCAGCCCTAGTCTTTGATTTACCTAGAATATCATCGATGTAGTCTTAGACAATGTCATGCATCATATCATGAAATATGATGGTCATGTCCCTTTGGTATATGGCCCTAGAATTTTAAATACCAAATGACATAACTTTATAATATAATGTTCCTCATAGAGTGGTGGATACTATTTTATGTTGGTCTTCTAGCCCAATTTGGATCTAGTTGTACCCTAAAAATCCATTCATTAATGAAAGTATTTCATAACCCATTGAGGATTAAATAATTATTCAATGATTGGAAAAGTAAATTCATCCTTAGGGTAAGATTTATTTGTTTCAAAAATTAGTGTAGATTGTAATTCCTTTAGGTTTCTTATTGATCCCTAGAATTTTTAAGACCAAATGACATAACTTTATAATATAATGTTCCTCACAAAGTGGTGAATACTATTTTATGTTGGTCTTCTAGCCCAATTTGGATCTAGTTGTACCCTAAAAATCCATTCATTAATGAAATCATTTCATAACCCATTGAGGATTAAATAATTAGTCAATGTTTGGAAAAGTAAAGTCATCCTTAGGGTAATATTTATTTGTCTCAAAAATTAGTGTAGATTCTAATTCCTTTAGGTTTCTTATTGATTGGAATAACATTAGAGATCCACTCTAAGTAATCGATCAGTTGAATACATCATGATGCTAAGAGATTTTCTAACTCTTTTTGTACTAATAAAACAATGCAAGGATGCATATTACATAATTTTTATTTCATAGGTTTGGAATCAAGATGTTCCACAAGGTGGTACATAACCAAGGTGGGGTCTAAATTAGGTATGTTAGGATAAGGCCATGTAAATATATCAAAAAACTCCCTTAATAGGGTTTTAAAGGCTTAACATTCATCCTCAGTGATGGATGTACCTAATTTGATCCATTCTAGGTCATCTAGAGTAATGATGTTAACTTCTATCATGTCTTATACTTGAAGGGTCAAACCATCTTTTGGAATGATTGGAAAATATTTAAATTAGCCTATAATGGTAGAGTCTTATGTTATAATTGGGTCTTCAAGTTCTCTTAGGCATGATGAATTAGAATCCCCCAAGAGTAGAGATGGCCATGTGACAAATACAATTAGAAAATCTTGGATGATTCAATTAAATTCCTATTGTTATTCAATACTGAATTTGGACCCATAGGCAAGTTAATGGTTGGTAGTCTCCTAAGCTATGTTTCAAGAAAGTTTAACAACCCTATATAATGGCACCTAAAATAAGTTTTCACCATAGATTAACCTTTCTCTTAACTATTTCCTTGGTCTAAAAGCACCTCAAAGAGGTTTTGATTTTAGGACCTCAATGTTTTATTTAATTTTTTATGGCTAAGAGTGTTCATCCATTCTCCAAAATAGGCTATAGGATATAACTTGATTAAGAAACATTGTTTGTGGTCTCCAAATGGAGAAGTGTCCCTAAGGCCTTAAAAATTGTATAATCCCTCATCATTTTGAAACTCATAAATTAACACTATTGATTCTTGTTGGTCCTAATTTATTAGTTAAGGATAGTATAATGGAAGATTGTTATGGTGAATAGCTGGTCAAAGGATAAAAATGTCATTATTGTTAAACAAATTGGTATTGTCGAGGTCATCAAAAGGGATATGATCAGACTCTAATTTGCTATCAACATCATCATCTATAGTTGTTTGTGATGGAACATGAATAAGATATGTGGGGTCACCCCCAAGTAGTTTATATCCAAGACCATATATTCCTTTATACTAAGTGGAAGAAATTGGCTCAAGAAGACCTTGTTTATTTAGCCTAAGGCCTACTCCTTCATAGGTATGCCTCTCCATGATTATGTTATAAATGGGATATTTGGAATTTAGGTAACAATCAGTGATTGTATCATTATACAACCAAGATTCATCATCTACAAGTGGGTCCTATTCTTGTCCAGAAGTTAGAATGAAAATAATGGGTGCTAGACTATGCAATTTGGCTTTTCCCTTTTTTTGACATTCTATACAAGGTGGTTTGGCTTTTGGTCTTCCAAAATACTTGGAGTTCTATGGAATATTGATAATGTGGAATTTATCATGGGTCAAATATTATGTTGGGCCATTAGTTAAGATGGTATAATGATTAGAGATATGAAGAGCTAGCATGAAGGAAAGTGAATCAAGGGTATCAAGGTTAATGCAGTTAGACTCTAGTGAATCAATAAGTATTTCCTTTCCCTTGTCCTTATTATCAACTATATTCAAGCCAAAATGATAATTATAGCCTTGGTACTTAGCCTCTAAATTCTTGTAATGTTTATATGGTTACAAATTTCCATGGATGGTAACCGCCATACCTAATGGGGGAACTTGATACATTAGTGCAATGTTGATAGGATTACATGAATCTTGTGTATCCAAGGTTGACCTAAAAGAATTTTATATGGAAATTCAAGGTCTAACATATGGCATAAAGTATCATAACTGGTGAGCTGATAGTGCCCTGTGATTCCTATTCCTCATTATCATAGGCCTTGGTCATGATCATTTCTAGTTGCAATTTGGCTATGGTGTGCCAAAAATATTAATAATCTTTAGAGACATAATATTTAATCATGATCTATTATCTATGAGAACACATTTCACTTTGTGACACATCATGACACTTTTACGTATACTAGATTGTTATATAACAGGCCAAGGGATGATATTGCTTTGGTTGATGGTTAATTATTGGCCTAGAGCTAGATTTATAACCAAAGCTTGGAATTTTTTTAGAGATATGTCATTTGGAACTTGGGATTAGATAAAAAAATATTAGTAGATGTTCTCATGGATTATAGATGAACACAAAAAATCTAAAATGGAGATTTATGTAGGAATCTTCTATAATTGTTCCACAATATCAAACATATTTTATTATAAAATGATGAATGACTTATTCTTAGCTAAAATAGTTAGTTGGATAATGGGTGAAGTGGTAGATTTTTGTGGACCTAATATGGTAATATTTTACCTCTAAGTTTTGATTGCATAATTGGGATTAGATACATGACCATTATTGCTAAGGAATGATGGTGGAAGGGGACTAGATATGATAAGTCTCAATTGTCAGTGCACTTGTGCATTATCATGGGCTAATAATGAGTTATCAATATATAGTCCAAAAATGGGAATTCCCACTTTATAGTATGCCTATATGCATTCCTAGGTCAAGGAAGGATCACTGACATGGTTTAGTTGATTGGGAATGATTAGCAATGATTTTTATTTTTATTTTTACTTCATCTTAGATTAATGGAGATGGTGCTAACATGACCTCCTATAATATGGCCAAAAACATTATTTTAGTCATGTGAAACTACATGGTAGGTATGTTGGTTATTGGAAACATATTATCCTTGGTTCCATCCATTAATTTGATGTTGTTAGTTTTGCTATTTATTTTGTTGTATCTACCTTAGTTGTTGATATTGTTGTTGTTGTACTGGCTACTATTGTTGTTACTGTTAGTTGTTATTTTATGGAAAGGGATTCTAATAAATGCCAAGGATCTAATTAGATGTGGAAGCTCCATGATCTAATGTTATATCTTCATTTTAAAACATATTCTTACTAAAAAATTTAATTTGTACATCATGATGTAAATTATGGCCATTGACTCGATGATAATCATATAATTCATTTTGCTTATATTAGTCTGGATAGTCAATGCCTTCAAAATAGTGTTTTAGAATAGGATAGTTATTCAGATTAGCTACAAATATATTATGAAACATATATTCAATGGGTTCTCCAAGGTCACTAAAAATGTGATGAGTAAGAACATTTCTCCTTGGCGGAGGGTTTTTCAAAGGCATAGGTTTTTGCATTTATTATGTTGGTCTAGGCTGCTACACTTGATGTGTTTTTTGAAGAGGGTGTTGGTGAGGATTAATTTTCATATGCAATAATGGATAAAAATATGATGTTTACAAAAATTTTACATGTCATGACTCTATTAATCCATTTTTCACAACATTCTTATTGTAATTAAACTACTTAGGTTCATCATAATTATTGGCCTGGGTTGGTTATGACACTTGTACTTAGACTTTGTTATGATTTTGGCCATTATTTTGGTTTTGGTTTTGGGTACGTTTTGATGAGGTAAGTTTAATGATACATTTTATAATAAGGTCTCTTTAAATCAACAACCTTTATCAATGATTTCTTTAAATGTATGTACATATTTCAGCTCCAAATGGTAAGATATCTCATTGTGTAAATTTTTGGTAAACATAACAACTAGTTATTTATTTGGTAGATTATGGGTGAATCATCTTGAAAATACTCTCAATCACTATAGATATATTGTGAAGATATTTATATCCTTTTTTTGGCTTGTGTTAGATCGACTAATGAAATCTCATGTTCAAGATTGTAGGATAAATGTTGCATAAACTTGTTAGAATGATCATCAAAATCATAAATTGAATTCTTAGGAAACTTTAAGAACTAATCTAATGTTTGTCATGTTAGGCTTCCTAGAAATAATACTAAAAGGTATATGTCAGTATAGGCCATTGGTTGGTAGGCAATAAATAATTCTAATATATGGGCCTTGGGGTCACCTTTTCCCTTATACTTGTTAAATTTTGGTAGCTCATACCCTAGAGGACATGGTATCTTAAAGTACTCCATGTTGAATGGGTAAGAACACACATCATCCAACTTAAAAGTTTTTGTATATTTTCAAGCTTTGATGAGGAAAATTACATCATTAATTTACTAGAATTTTTATGTGAGGAAACTAGTGAGAACATTAGCTTAAGGTAGAGGCTGGATCTGTTGTGGAATGTTAGTTTGGTTTTGAAATGGATTAGGAATATGAATACATGAATTAGGGTGTGATTTTTGAAATTTAATTCATTATAATTTGATATTCTAGTTGGGATTAGTCATATGGGCCTGGCTTTGGGGAAATTATGGCTGAGATGGAGGGATATGGATGTATTATGCCTATTAAGGTTGATTAGGGACCTAATTTTAACTAGTCAAACTTTGACTATTAAGGATAAATTATGAACCAAGGCCATATCATTAAAATTGTGGTATATTTGGCATGAAAGGTGATTGTTTCTTAATTAGTATATATGGAACATTAAAACCTCTTGGCTATGTAAACCCTTGTTTGGAAGTAGATGCATGTTAGAGATTCAACATTTATTACTAACCAATACTTGTAAGATGTTTATTAGATATTATTTATGATTATATTATCATGTTGGTCTATGAATAAATAGGTATGTTTTTCACTACCTAGCAAGGTGGAACATTGGTTTCCCCTTATTAAGGAAACAAAATGTTTTTCCTCTATTATGTGGGTATGTTGGATGCTGCTTGTTATTATGGAATGTTAGCCATCACCTGTTGTGGTGGAGTAACATTTGTCACATATTGTTGAGGTATGACATTGATTATTTCTTGAATACTTAATCCATGTAGTTGGGTACTTGAAGAAGTAGATGATCATGGATTAAAGGTAGTTGTTTACATTTGGGAGGTAGAAACACCTGCCCTTACATCTTTGAACCACTCATGGTGTTGACTAAAGGCACATTTGGTTTTTGACTAGTTATTTATGTATTAACACCACTTTGGTCTAGATTAGACATCATTTACATGCTATCCACTATGTTTGGTTCACTATTCTACATAGAAGTAGAAGATACTTCTTTGATAGTTCAGCTATTAAACATGTTTTCTACTAAATTACTTTGTGTAAATGGGTCTATGCCCTGATTGTCTTAGCCTGTCAACTCAAATAAAACTCATGTTGAAGGAGATATCTCAATAAGAGGAGCACTTGACATGGTCATATTATTAAAATTGCATGTTAGATTTAGGTATGTTTGGTAATCTATCTATATCTATATAAAATGGTCTTTATAGTCATAGAAAATGTCAAATTTGGTTTTTTTTGGCTGTGGCTTGTGACACCCAATCCATAGATCCTTTTTGAATGCTCTCTTTACCCTTTTAGTCACCTTTTTTTTATTCTTATACATCCATAGACTTTCAAGACCTAATTCCAACTCAACCAAACCACATTTATCATGCTTATTCCATCCCCCCAAGTCTTAAACCTATAAGATATGAGACATGGAGTTGGACTATAGAAAAAGACCCTAGGGTGTCTCATTTCCAATGCTCCTATCTAATCACTTTTTTATCTTAAATGAATATTTTCTCTTGATTCCTCTTCTTCATTATGTTAGCCTAGCGTGAATGCATTTAACCCATGACCAATAGATCTCTATAAAATCTCATTCAAATTTCATTTATAAGAGGTTGGAAAATATTACAAAAGTAAACAAGAATACAAGAAATACCACTAAGGAAAATTTACCTATTCTCTGCATACAACCATCTGATAAAACTACTAGCATATTCAAAACCTCACACTAATCCCTGATCACCTCAAGCACACCTAATTTAGCATTTTTCCATCCACATAACACTATTGCATAGAGTACATAAAGTGGGAGAACTAAATATGGATTGATCCCTCTTTTGAGTATTGGTATGTAGGCAACATGCCCACATAAGGGGTGTGGATACATGTTTAATGCATATTACACACACTAACCCTACCTCTTTCTCAAGTTTCATTTAGGCACAATGAAGGTCTATGGTTTGAAGATTAAATCTACTCTACAAGGAGATATATAAACATTCAAGATTTAAAATTTCATAGGTGGGCTCACATATGGATAGTGAATAAAACTTAGAAAACTCAAATCTCGATGACTAGTTTGGATAATAGTGGTAGGACCTAGACTATAGCACCGGACCTAGTGTCTTATTTTTGGTGCTCCTATATTTTCACTAAACAAAAGATAGATCTTGGTTCATGACACTATCCTAGTCTTGTAAAATTGGTATCAACTTCTATCTTGATTGTATCAACCTAGTTTTAAGATAAGTTATATTTATCTTATTTCATTACTATTTTTAGAAAGCTATGAAGGTCAAATAAATTATACAAATCAATACTCTATTTATTGAAATATTAGTTTTTGATTTAATCAAATTATACCTTTAACTAAATTATAAATAAAAATCCAATATCCCAAAATAGTTAAATCATTTAGTGAACCTGACTTTGTTTGTGCTTAAAAACCCTAGAAACCCTAGGGTAAATTCCTTGTTGATTTTTCCAATAATTTTTTAATTTTTCCTACATATTTTAAATCAAAAATTCACATTTAATTTCTAAATTTACCTAAGTAATTTAAAAACTAATTTATTCCAAAACCCTAGTTAAATTTACTAGGTCCTTTTGTGCATAAAAACCCTAGAACACCTAGGAAAATTTTTCTTCTAATTTTTCTAGCATTTTTACAAATTTTCTTGCATTTATATAAATTTTCTTGCATATATAAATCATAATTTAAAATTTAATTTTTAAAATTTACCTTATTAATTTTAAAAATAATTTCATTCAAACCCTAGTTGCCTATACTAGGTCCCAGTATTTTCAAACCTTAGCTTAGGGTTTTGAAATCAAATTTCTAATTTTTGTATAAATTTTTGTACGTTTATTTTATTAATATTTATTTTAGAATTTAAATTATTTAAATAATTTGGAAAAATTCTAAAACCCCAACCCAAAACCCTATATTTTTAAACTAGGTCATCAAACCCCAAGCCTTCCTCCCTTGCAATATTTTAAAAATATTTTGATTTTTTTGCAAATTATTTAGAGTGTCAAGAATATTTTTAAAATATATATGTTAGTAGTTATTATTTAATTTATTTGAATAATATTAATTTTACATATTTTATTTGGTGAAATAAATAAAATTGCAACTAAGTCAATTATTCTCTCTCATCCCATAGATCAATTTCTATTTTTTTCTCATAATTATGACAATGAATGGACAAATTTGAAAAATTACACATTCTCCAAAAATGTGGAAAATTATTTCATGTAAAATGAAGATAATTACCATTTTTTTAATGATAAATATGATGATACATGTGAAATTGATAGTGAATAAAAATTAGATTCATCTTATTCTCTCAAACCTATCTCTTTTATTCCCTCTTCTAAAGAAAATAATTTTGATAAATGGGAAAGGTAATTTTCACATAAGTAAATTAGTCATGAACTTCTAAGTAAACCTATTATTTCTTCCATATGAACCTAATCAATCTCTCTCTCTCTCTCTCTCTCTCTCTCTCTCTCTCTCTCTCTCTCTCTCTCTCTCTCTCTCTCTCTCTCTCTCTCTCTCTCTCTCTCTCTCTCTCTCTCTCTCTCTCTCTACTTTTATATTCAAAATACAACAATATAAACGTAATAAAATCAAATTGTCAATGGATAGTTTGAATTTTTTGCAAATTGTTTAGAGTGTCAAGAATATTTTTAAAATATCTATGTTAGTAGTTATTATTACATTTATTTGACTAATAGTAATTTTACATATTGTATTTGGTGAAATAAATAAAATGGCAACTAAGTCACTTCTTCTCTCTCATTCCATAGATCGATTTCTAATTTTTTTCTCATAATTATGACTGAATGGACAAATTTGCAAAATTACACATTCTCCAAAAATGTGGAAAATGATTTCATGTACAATGAAGATAATTACTATTTTTTTAATGATAAATATGATGATACATGTGAAATTTATAGTGAATAAAAATTAGATGCATCTTAATCTCTCAAACCTATCTCTTTTATTCCCTCTTCTAAAGAAAATAATTTTGATAAATGGGAAAGGTACATTTCACATAAATAAATTAGTCATGAACTTCTAAGTAAACCTCTTATTTCTTCCATATGAACCTAATATCTCTCTCTCTCTCTCTCTCTCTCTCTCTCTCTATATATATATATATATATATATATATATATCTCTCTCTCTCTCTCTCTCTCTCTATCTCTTTCTCTCTCTACTTTTATATTCAAAATATAAAAATATAAATGTAATAAAATCAAATTGTCAATGGATAGTTTAAATGATCCATCTCATGCTCTCAACTCTACTTTATCAAAAGAATGTCTAAATGGTAAATCTCTTCCTCTTACTTCTCATAATTCAAATGAAAATAATTCATACACTCCATCCATGGATAACATAGATGCAGATAATATTCCAAATTCATATGATAATTTATTTCATACTAGAAAAGAATTAAAATCTTATCTTACACCTCTCCCTAGTGATAATGGAAGTGATAATGAGTATGATAGTGAACATTAAAATTAATATGAAAATGAGAGTGACTATGAATAGAATTTTGATTATGATAATGCATGGAATAATTATGATTATTATGTCAAAAGTGAAGAAGAAAATGCATCTCATATTTCTAACTCTTCTCTCACTCTTCCTCTCAAACATAATGCACTACCAAATGTTTCTACTTTTATGCATTATTATATTAATGATAACATCACATCCTATACTCAATTATAATGTGATTCACTAAAACATAAGGATACCAATGAATCTCCCAAGCCACCCCTACTATAGTAGCAGCTTTTTCTCACTCTTCACCTAAAGAGAATGGTAGACCATATCCCTCTACTAAGGTCCAAGTTACCATTACTACAAAGGTTCAAGTGAGGACACCCCCTCTCTATGATCCAATTACTAAATGTAGCATTCCATGGCTAAAATTAATGATTAAATTAACCACTTCAATATTCTAATATACCATCCCAGGTGATTATTTTTTTGATGCATGTAATTGGTGAATTACAACACAAAGTACATCTCCTTATCCTAGAAAATAAGGCTTATAAGTCTTGGATAGATGCCAATGATTTACATGGTAACTCTCTTCCAAAGACATTCATAAAAGCTTCATTGCCTAAGCATTTCCAAATACCATAATTTCCTTACTTTGATGGAATTGGAGATACATTCATACACCTTCAAGCCTTTCGAGAGGCTTTGTCATCTCATGTGAGTCTTTTGATTCTACTAAAGTTGTTCTAGTAGACATTAGTGGGGGAAACATAGAATTATTTCTTGCATGTACTTCCCATTGGATCCTTGCACATATATATTGACTTAGAGGTGGTATTTCTTAGATATTACATAGCAAACATGGGCCCTCATGTTTCATATGAGAAACTTGCCACATTGCATCAAAATAGTTCTGAGCTAGTTAGTGATTATATCTTAAGATTCAAGACTCACATGTTAAGATTGATCTATAAACTAGTATATTTAGAAATTAAGCATATATTTATTAAGGTGCTTCATCAACCTCTCCTCAAGAATCTATTATATTAGATAGAGTCCTCTTTCAGGCACTTATGTTATACAATTCTAACCTTGGAAAAGAAATTGGGATTGATTGAGGTAGATTTAATTCATCAAATTACTCTAGATTTCATAGCAGTATCTCCATCTATAGATCCTAACACACAACATCAACCATGTCCTAAAGAAGATAGGGGACCTCAACCAAAAAAGCAACTAGTTAATAATAGAGATCCAATTTCCAAAGCATAACCTATAGTATGAATTATAAAGAATAGTATCAAGGCACCACTATAGTTTGATTTAGAGTGGGATAACCCATATGTCATATTACTAGCACTACTAGATAGGAAGTTAACCACATTTACTTCTACTCATCATCAAGCTCCACATCTCTTACATAGACAACCACATCAGCCCTTTTGTAACTATCATCATATCTGTAGACATAGAGATAATGATTATTATGGACTCAATGATTGTATTAATAGATGTGTTGATAATGAAATCATAGAATTCACACTAAGGGCATACATATATCCTCCATCATGCATCCATATACCTCATTCCTCCATGACTAAGACATCCCAAGATGTTCCTTCATGAGAGTAATGTAGTTTATAAGACAGAGCCTTATATGATATCTCTTATCCCACCTACTTAGAAGGTTTGGAGACCAGTATAGTAAGAGCAACCTACATATATTAGTGTAGTCTGAGGAGTACATAGTGTAGTTCCATATACATATCCAACACAATCACATACATCTTAGTAGAGTACCACTCCAGAAAGATATTCACTACAACCAAGTTTTTTGGGTCCTATCTCATGTAATAACCCACTATAGTTAAGATTAGATAAACCCACATCATAGAGTACTTCTCTAGAGAGATATTCACTATAGTTGAGTTTTTTGTGTCATATCTCATGTAGCAACCCATTATAATTAAGATTAGATGAACACACATCACATAGTACTTCTCTAGAGAGATATTCACTATAGCTAATTTTTCTAGGTCCTATCTCACATAGCAACCCACTATGGTTAATATTAGATAGATATTCACTATGGCTAAGTTTTTTGGGACCTAACTCACATAACAACCCACTATGATTGATATTAGATGAGCCCTCATCATAGGTTACAGTTCTATCTCAATTTATTGCTTAATCATATGCATCATAATAGATCCCATAGGGTGTTATTTCATGTCATAATCCATTATGATTATAGATAGATGAGCCTTCTTCACAACACAGTTTCAATTTCACATCCATTAAGGCTGAATCTTATAGAGTCTCTATGTATAGCTATAGTTAGTACATCACAAACATCATCAGATATAGGGAATGTTCCTACATAGCATGAGTAGTATGGCCACTTGTTTAGTTGGCCATCAAGATTTAGATAGTGATACAACATCCATAGGGCTAGTACACATAGAGTGATATCTTGTATGTCCTTCTACTAACAATTACATCAGCAATGATTAAAAGACACTAGATAGTTTCTAACTATAGTATTCACACTAGGGCAACATCATTGAGATCGCATGCCTCTACACACAAAACACACTTTTGGAGATCTTATTATACTACTATATGGGTCCCTAAGAACCCCATAGTTACATCCACTTCTTATACTTATAGGAGGACTCCATAAGTAATTTCCACTATAGACATTTTAGAGCACTTACAACTTACAGAACTTTTAGATTCACAATCTTAGCCCCTCCATCACGATTTATGATCATGCATGATCCCTCTCCTTGACAAAAGATACTATGATAGAGATTATCTAATGAGACTCATCAGTTAGTATCAATTCTTTTCAATCTTTCATGTAAATAACTTCATTTCAATTACTTATATATAGTGTATTTTTGTTTACTTGTACATAGATTATTTCAAAAATATCAAAAATAATACAAAATTTTAAAATATAAAAGCATTCAAATATATCAAAAATCCAAAAATAATACAAAATTTCAAAACAAGAAAACATTCCAATAATTCAAAAAAACAAAAATATTTCAATTACATGCATTATCGATGATTTACATTTCTAATACCATGCTAGACTTACATTTTTTTCTATATGTTATTATTTGTCAATTTATCTACATTAGGATGCTTCACTTGATCTTCTTTAATTGTGTACAGTGACATCCAAATCTTTGATTGCTTAACTCAACCCATTGAGGGGGAATATTACTTCTACATTTGAGATTACATCAATATATCTACCCACTAGGGGTATCTTCTACATGACTACACCATCTAGGTTATGTCATTGTTACACCATACACTCTAGTTATCATGTTGATGTAAATTAATTACTAGCTTACATAGATTACTTTATTGACATTCACTATTATATAACACTTGTGTAATTATTAGCATACATCTTGTCTTATACTCCACATCTTGAATAATTTCACTTCTTTTTTTGATTAGTTAGATGTGATTGTATTTCTAGTTTATTACATGCTTTCCTTCCTTGTTTTGTGTAGCTAGATGTGATTACATTTCTCAATTCTTATTTTATCTCCTATATGTTCCTTATGACATTTATCAATGTAATTTACTTATAATATTATGTGTGATTTATGATATTTGCCAATGTCCTTTGCCTGTACTCTTCTATGTGCATGTGGCCCTTGTGTTAACCTTGCTTGTTTCAATTGTATGTGTATGTGGCATTTGAACATGCCTTGTATGCTTGATTTCTAGTTTGAGTGACATGTATCCATGTGATTTATTTGGCTGGCCACTTTACCACTTTAATATGCTTATTTATTCTTGTCTTATGTGCTTGTTTCTTGTTTGATTCTCACTATTTGTAATGCCATGATCCACATCATGCATTATCTTGCTTGCTTGGATGTCATTATGGAAATCATGATCCATCCCTCCTTGAAAATTAACAACTAACATTTCTATTTTAGTTCAATACATTACACATGATATTACATTATTATATCTATCTAGGCATACCCCTATTGATCTAACAATCTCTAATACAAACTATGTTATATCTTGAGATATATTTTTTAATATCATTACTACATCATATATTTCATAGTATAACACACTTTTAGGGATTTTTATTTTGATGGAAATTAGTGTAGGGTCTTTATTCATACTCTCAAAAAAGGGGGAAATAAATAGGTGTTTTGTCATAGAGACTAGAGCTCCTACCAATTGAAAAAATAGTTTTTATAACACTCAAAACAATAATCAAAGGTCAAACTAGGTAGAACAAACTATAAAAATAGTGATGATTATAGAATAGTCATCAGATTCATCAAAGGACAACATCATTAGACAAGAAAAACACTATAATAAAATAGGGTGTCCTATATTTGGCACTCTTATCCAAACAACAAAAAACCCATATTTTCTAGAATAGGTAGAAAGATCAGCTCAATTATAGTTTTGTCACATATAGATTAGTTTAGATTTAGTATTTTTTTTTATATTTTATTATAGAATATAGATATTTGGGAAATCATGTATGGAATGATGTCTCTCACTTCCAATTTTAGATTGGGTAGTTGGTATAACTTCTAGATCATAATCTATGTTATAGACACCAGTGATTAGGGGTAATGTGTGTGGTATATTTGACCTATTTCCTTACTAAATTTAGTATATTTCTTAGGAATTCTTAGTATTTTAATGCCTTATTCCATATATAGGTGGTTGGAATCATTTTTGAGTGGTTTTCATACAATCCTAACCTCCACATTCCTGAGTGCCTTCCACATAAGCCTAGTTTCCATTTTTAGAGTGGCTTTCATAAAAGCCTAATTTCCACCTTTTTCCATGTTGGTCAAGATTGGCCTAGTTTCTAGTACACATTCAACTATCCATGCCACATTGATAGATTATAGTGCATTCATGGGATTCAAGATCCATCTCATATAACACACATTCATACTAGTATTAGTTTATAGCTTCACTTTTTTTGGGGCAATGATGGAGCCAAAGGACTAGCTAGCCTTTGTACTCTTAAGCCACCTATTTAGAGGGATTAGACACATAGTCCAAACATTAATTATCACATGAATGATCACATATATTCACTTAGTAGGTAACAATAGAGCCAAAGGTCTAACTTTTACATTCTTGAAACACTCTCAGGTAATTGATCACTTGGATCCGTTTATGATATTTCTCTTGGTACAACACATACCTAATATTACTCAGCATCATCCAACATCACTCAACATCACATGTTTTGTTTTGGTTTACATACCCAGTGAGGTGTATTTGTTCCTTTCTATTTTACCCAATTTTTTTAGTTTTTTACTTTAGACATAGTGTGTTTAGTAAGAATTGATCTACTCCTAATTTTATTTTGAAAATTTACACTTCATGATGTGTTATTTTTATGCATACCCAACATCACATAGCTTCATGGGCTTCACCATTACATGTAAGTTTAGGTATACTTTCTATTTTCCCTTTATCTTAGTATTTCACTTTGCTACATCACTAGATTAAAGGGGGGAAATGTAGTCATATGAAATGTTAAAATTGGTATCTTGAGTGTGTATTGTGATACCCAACCCATAAGTACCTCTTGCATGCTATCTTTACCCTTATAATCATCTTTTCTCTGATTCCCAATCATCCATATACTTCTAAGACATGATTCTAGCTTAGCTAGACCCTATTTCTCATATTTATTCCATCCCCCAAGTTCCAAACCTATAGGACATGATCACTGGGATTACATTATAGTGCTAGACCCTAGGTGTCCCATTTCTAGTGCTCCTATCCAATCACATTTTGAGTTAAAATGACCATTTCCTCTCAATTCTTCTTCTTTATTATGTCAACCTAGTGCAAATGCATTTATCCCATGACTAATAGATCTCTATAAAAACTCATTAAAACTTCATTTAGAAGCAATCAAAAAATATTTAAAAAGAAAACAAGAATACAAGTAAGACCACTATGACATATTTGCCTATTCTTTACATTAAACCATATAATACAACTACCAACATATTTAAACCCTCAAACCAGTCCCTAGCCACCTCAATCATACCTAGTTTAGCATTTTTACATATGTATAAAACTATTGAATACAACAAATTATGTGGGAAAACTACATATGGCTGGACACCTCTTCAAAGTATTGGTATGTAGGTAGTGTGCCCACATAAGGGGTGTGGATACATGTTCAGAGCATCTTACACAAACTAATCCCCCTCTCTTTCTCAAATTTCATTCAAGCATAATGAAGGTCTAGTGTTTTAAGATTAAATATAATATAAAAGGATCTCTATTGACATCCAAGATCCAAAATTTCTTAGGCAGGATCACATAGGGACAGTGGATAAAACTAAAAAAACTAGATCTTTGTGACAAGTTTAGACAATAGTGGTTGGACTTAGACTATAAAACTAGACCCTAAAGTGTCTTTTTTTTGGTGTTCCTATCCTTTCACAAAATAAAATCTATATCTTGGTTCATGACACTATCCTAGTCATGTATAACTAATATCAGCCTCTGTCTTAGCCATATTAGCCTAGTTTTAAAATAAGTTATATTTCTCCACTTTCATTACTATTTTTAGAAAGCTATGAAGGTCAAATAAATTATAAAAATTATTAATTTATTTATTGTAATATTATTTACTAATTTAGTCAACTCATACCTTTAACTAAATTAAGAATATGACTCCAATATTCCTAAAACAATTAAATCAGTCCTTTATGAGGCCCATTCTTGTGACAAGCATACAGGGGTCCTGATATGACATCAACACTATGGCATACAGGGTGTTAAAAGAGGATTATTCATTGTTTTTATTATAATACATATTATAAGGCCCTCTTACTAGACTTGGCAAGTTTTCATGGGGAAATTCTACCAAAATCTTAACCCCTACCTTCTATAACTCTAATCAAAATTTCATTCTTATTTGAAAGAAAGTGACGATCAAATAATTACAAGACATAGGATGATAACATTTTAAATTAATATGGATGTTATTGGACTTTTTCTACAATCGAAGTTATGCTATCCAAATATTGTGTCATCTATTCTTGATCCTACTTTGAGTATGAAGGCATGCTGACCAAATAATGGACCAAAATATCTTGACTCTATTCCCCCATTTGAGTGTTGTAATGTGGATAACGATCCATCTCACAAACTACATAATCTCCATATATGTCTTGAATGAAGTCATCTTATGTGACCACATTTCCATACCCTAGATTATACATGACACAACTACGTGTATAGTGAGATATGGTTAAATCACTGGTGAATGTTTCATAACTAAGGGGTTAAAGTTATGAAAACTCTAAAAAATAATGCCTAAGAGACAAGAGGCTCAAACTCTATCTAACTTGGCTAAAGGGATGGATTTATATCTCCAAAATTGTTTGTGACAAAACTTGGTATACAATAGTATAACATCAAATGTCTAATAATGAGTGTCTCATAAAAATAAGGGTCAAGTGGATGAACTAAAAACAAAATGTCAAACTCTAGGTCTAGAAATATTCAAAATAGGTCTAATATAATAAAATTAAAGTTGCTAGGTCTTTTGGCCAAATACAACATCAAAATCTAGGCTCAAACAAGGTATGTGCTAGGACTCTTGGCCAAATGTAGTGTCAAAATATAAACTTGAAATGAATGGGTATTTAATTTAACAAACTTGGAACACTTTGGCATAAACTAAGGACTTGATTTTAGACATAAAATTTATCAAATTGGTATAAGGCATGAAATAAAAGGCACTTGAGGATATACTATTTTATCCCAAATAAGGCATAAATAAATAGTTTTTGAATTTGGATAAATAATTAACATAAGTTATAGAACCCAAAAGAGAAAGATTAGTGTCTAAGCCCCAATTAGACAAGGCCTAAACATAAACTAATATATTTTTGAATCATAACTTGTCAAGGTTAATTAAAAACTCAACTGAAGAAAAACTAAGATTTTTGACCACATAAGCTAGTAAAAATTGAATGTCATAACAACACTAAATAAATACCACAAAGACACACATTGTTCAAATGTGAAACTTGAACACAATAAAATACAAGTCTATGAAATAATCTGAGTAGCGTATAGCATTATCACTCTCTAAAGGTGTAAAAAATGGTTTGTTTCAAAGACTCTAATGCATTAACTTGAAATGATTTGGGTAGCATAACATTACCCATTTCAATCAAGTGACACACATAATGTTTTTGACACAAAGTCTAAGGTAAAAATAAGGTGTCAAACAGATGGCATAACACCTCCTCAAATAATAGAGAAATCTAGGCATAGGACTAATTTTAGACTCAAAGACTGAGCAATTAAAAAAATGAAAAAATAGAAAAAAGTAAATCATCTTAAGTCCTAAACTAAAAAGTTTGGTCCAATGGGGTTGAATAAAACTATAGTTTTTGAACATATGGATTGGTCCTAAGTATGATTAACACTAGAGATGCATCATATCAATTTATTTAGTAAAAATTAACCTAATATGCAAGGGTCTATTAATTTTCATAGTGATTCCATTCATGTACTTCTTAGTGAAATCCCCTAGTTAACCAAACCTGACTTGAGTCTTTATTATGAAAGGAGAAGTTAACTTCTCAACCCCCTAGCTCTCATAGTATGTGTGCCTTGATTTATATACCCCACCATGGAGTTGGGTTGAAACAATGTTAGGAGATGAAACCCTATGTCAATTCTTCCCTAAACAACTCATGAAGAAGCTATGTACTCCCCTTCATAAGCCAAATTGCATGAAAGAAAAGATTAAGTGTAAAGACTTTAAGGTTGCATTTAAATCACCCAAACCATGCAAGTTTTGGAGAGATACTAGACAAAATTATTTTCATGCCTTGGGATAGGCACAAATTACAAGTGAAAAGGAACTTTCTATCACCAAATTTCCATATATGGGATGGGGGAAAACATACGTGCACTCTTAGTTTTGCAAAAAAAGCACACAAGCAACAAACGCTTTAAATAAATTGCAATCTAAGTGAATGCTTATTTTAGGCACCAAATTTAGATGTTTGATAAAGTTTTAGGGACCTTGGATTATTTAAAAAACTATTAAGAATTTTCATAGAACAACTTAAGTAAAAACACCTATGTTCATTTTAAGAACTAAAACCAAATATTCAAAACTTAAAAAAATTGTTTTATGCACCAAAATGAAGTGTTCGAGACTTAGCCATTCTAGGTTCCTTTTAAGAACTAAAATAAAATTTTCAAGACTTAAAAATTATTTTTATCACCAAAATAAAGTGTTCAATATGTAGATAAATTAATTTTAAACACCCAAAATGAAATGTTCATGATTATAATCTTGTAAATTTGTGTTTTATTCCCACATTGGACCTACAAGGATTAGAGAGTTTCCCTCTTCTTTAAAGCACTTTCAAAGATGAGTAAACAAGTTTTTAGAACATAGCTCTCAAGTTTCCTATTTTAAAAAAATAGATATCAATGTTGGTCACTTGTGACTGATACCAATTACCAAGGAACTAATGTCGATTAGTAATAACTGATATCATTTGATAAGGATCAAGATTGGTTGCTTGTGAACCTGAAGTAAAAAATAAACACTATACCATCTAAAATTATAATGAGATGATTAGATAGGGAGCATAAAGGTTAATAAAACCAATAAATAATTATTAGGAATGCTAAAAATATTCATAATATAAGTTTTATAAACCATCTTTCACCTTAACTGATGATATTTACCAAAAACCAAGATTAGTTAGGTAGAACTAATGATGGTTAAGCATAAATTATGTTAGTTATTCCTAACTGATGTTAGTCTCTATGTAGATCTAAGTTATCATAAAAATAGCAAAATATGGTAAAAACAAAGCTAAAACTTTGATTTTGAAGATATTTAAGTATTCATTTGAAGATTTATGAGTTACATCTTGGTGTCCTTGGTACATGGGATGTGTTTAGGTATCTTTGGGTGTGACATGATCATATAAATTTGACAATAGAGGAGAGTTTATATCAAGTGTTAGTTTCAAAAAACAAAATGAAATCAACACACTAACATGATAACATCTCTAAACCTAGATCTTAGGGGGAGCATAGTGAAAAAAATAAATATGGAAGCACAAATAAAATGCAAAGAATGATAAAATCCCTTACCTTCCTTGTGATATCCAAGTGATTTTTTCATGGCTTTCTTGGCTTGTGCTCAAATTGTTTTTGGCAATGGATTATGGCTATCTCCTTCTATCATTGTCACCATAGTTAGCTTATTTGATGTGCTTTATTGATGGCTTGGATAAATATTTATGAATTGTAACATTATTGTTATGATTCTTATGGGAAAAATTGCATGATAACTCTACCATATATAATTTCTCTAAATAAAGAGGCAAATAATTGTATTTATAGGCTTAGGAACTAACCCCTATTCAAGGTGAGTTGAGGTTTAGTTTAAACATGGAATGGGTTAAAACCTAACCTAAGTGAGTTAATTAACCACAATAGAGTTAAAAAGTGTCAAAACCTCATGATTTACAATGAATAGGGATGGGTGAGATGTTTTAAGATATTTGAAAAGTATTAACTCCTCACAAAAGGTAATCATAAAAACCTAGGATATTATTGATTTTTGAATTTCCTTTTTTAGAATTTTATTAATTAATCATTGATAATTCAACTAGGAATTTAATTAGGTTTATGATTTTAATTAATTTTAATTAGGATTTTATCATTTCCAAGATTGGATTTCATTTCATGTGTGCACTTTCCCCATTTAATAGGTCTCTAGGCCAAATTACATGTTATGATGTTCCATGATGATTAGAGATGAATCTATCAGAGGTTTTTGTTGATTACATTAGGATACCCTAATTATGGATGTATTAATGATATTACAAGCTTTGATGAATTATCCATAATCAAATTTGATATATTTGATGTTTTTTAGGCTTAATTTATAATGGTTGGTAGGAATCAGTTTGAATTCTAGTTGAAGCCATTGATGTCTAGTTTTAGGTGCTTATAATTATATGATGAAATTTGTGTGTGTGTGTGTGTGTGTGTGTGTATACCTTGATATATTATCACTAAATGTATATACTTGTAAACACACACACACACACACACACACACACACACACACACACACACACACACACACACACACACACAAACACACACACACACACACACACACACACACACACACACACACACACACACACACACACACACACACACACACACACACACACACACACACACACACACACACACACACACACACACACACACAGATAAAAGTAAACATGTGTGTGTGTGTGTGTGTGTGTGTGTGTGTGTGTGTGTGTGTGTGTGTGTGTGTGTGTGTGTGTGTGTGTGTGTGTGTGTGTGTGTGTGTGTGTGTGTGTGTGTGTGTGTGTGTGTGTGTGTGTGTGTGTGTGTGTGAGTGTGTGTGTGTGTATGTGTGTGTGTGTGTACATATGAGGATTTTTACAAATTTATATATTATCAAATATAATGATAAAATTTGAGTCCATAGAATTGGTAATGTAGGTTTTTAGGAAGTTATTTTATTGGTAAGTACAAATTAATGTATATGTAAATTCATACTTACAAGAATAACTACATATATAAATACGTAGCGAAATTAACACTAATTTATCTACATGAACTTATATTTATTTTTATCTAGATGATTTTATATAGATGTAAGTGATAACATGAATATTGAGTTAGATATACATAAGTGAATTTTTTTCTATGGTAGTTTGTCCATTAATGGTGTGCTAAGGTAAATGTTTTTTAAATAAGTAAAATGGTGATGAGATTTTATGTATTTGACATATGCACAATATTATATGTTATATTAATTAAAATGATTCATTGATTAATAAAATTATTAAAGAAGATAATGAAATGTATACAAGTTGTACATATATTATAGTTATGATATGTGATGACTTCATGTAATAGGATAGATATATGTTTATAAAGTTATTAATGAATTAAAAATTAAATTTAAGATACATCATTATGTTTTTTGAGCTATTTTGAGACACATTTAGAATATAATGTTAGTATATTTGGATATTTTTAGATATTATATGAATTGTGTTTGAAAGGAAACATAGAGATATGTTATGAAATGACTATAGTGTTCTAGTCTTGGATGCTTATTCTAGTCTCTTAAAAATTTCTGGTTTTGAGTACATTTCATTTTAATAAACCTATATATATATATATATATATATATATATATATATATATATATATATATATATATATATATATATATATATATATATATATAACTATTGAGGTTGGGTGAATGGAAAAAATATGATGGATGAGTTATGTTTTATGCATTTTAAGAAACTATTGTATTGAGTGTATGCTACAATTTGTATTTATTCTTATTGAATATATATGTGAAAAGTATTAGACTTATTTCATTGATAACATGTGATAGATACATTAGGTTGAGTTTACAACTCATATACCTATACCTTGATATTATCTAATAGTTATGATTAATTAAAAAATACTTTTGTGTGAGTGGAGTTAACTTATATCCCTAGTTCTAATTTTTATAATGAAAACTTTGGCCAAATTAATGTTATAACCAAGACATTATCATTCCACTGTACTTTCTAATTTATATATGTATGTTGATGACATATTAGATATATGATTGGTTTTCATGGTCTACATGACTATTATATGTAGTAATAATTATACACACATGGGTTCTAGTCAATTTCTTGATAGCTGCACTATTCTTATCTACCCCTCTATGAAGGGTATGGCCACTCCTAGTGGGGAGGGTGTCAAATACTGACAACTTGTGGTTGGAGGTAAATCACTTGGATGATTCTATCCCTATATTTATATATTTTGACCATTGGGATCATACTCATGGATACATACATGGATCATTGATATGTTTATGAGTCTCATTTTTACTATTGTACATACTTTATTATATATTTGACTTTGTACTAAAATTTAACATGTAGTACATTATTATTTGATGGATATTAAACATAAAAGTGGTTGTGAGATTTGTAATTAATTATAAATATTATGAAAATAGTGTATGTAGGCTTATTTATAGCTTAAATGTGGATTATATCAGTGTTTTTTTATACTTGATTCTTTCCATTGTTTATTTTATGAGAGATGTTCATCTTGTAATCTATTATAGACTATTTGGAAACTAAGATGATCATTTTATTTACCAGTGGGTTGATACATTTATGAATTTAATTATTTAAATACATTTATTAATCAAATAATATATAGATAGTTTTAATGATTGTAGAAGTGTACCATTTGTATTTAAAAAAGATTGTGTAAGTTTAGTGTAACCTAGTGGGGTTATAACAACTTGTTTGTCTTAGACTCATATTGGAGGAGTCATAATATTAATTATGAGAAGATAATGTCATTTTATTTCATCAAAAAATTGAGGCATGATTACCTTAAATGGTATATATAAAAATATTATATCCTTGCAACTACTAGGTTGGGTTACAAAAATCCTTTTAAGGGATATTTTCACTACCTAAACATTCTGACTAAGAATGTCAATAAGATGAGAGAATTAATATATAAGGATAAATAGATAGCTAAATACTATGATCAAAGGTTTAAATTGATAGTGTGAAAACTAGAGGAACCACTAAATGAAAAGTAAAATATTTAATGGTTTATCTCTAAAACGATCCCATGCCTCAAAGAAAATATGGATGAAAAAATATTTAATACATTTATGGAAATGTTGGAGATGTATTAATGGCTAGAAGCTTAGTCATGGAGATGTGACATAGATACAGCATTGAAAGATAATGTAGAAAGAATATAATTGGAGTTAGAATAAATAAGGATAAAACAATAAATACATATGAAGCATGATGATTTTAGATGACCACATATTAATAATACCCCACTATGAGTAAGAATATGGTGTACCACTAGCTTTGCATAAGGACACTCTAGGAAATAATGTCCCCATAGTGATATGGATAAAAGAGTGACAACCATAAGACCAATGCAGACACTTGTGGGAATGTTTCTTTCCATTCTCAAAGTGATATACAAAGAGATGAGGTATTATCGAATATGTAGGGTATATGATCAACATCCTCAAAATTTATGCCCTATGATGGAAGTGGCTCCATCCATGAATAAATTGATGTATTTCAATAACTTTGGATATTTTAACCACTATAATCATACCTAGCCTACCATAGATGTAATAGATGATGTAAAAGATACTAATTGGAGAAGAGAAGAATTAGTTCAAAAAATTCCACCACCATAATTACCTATGGGAAATTCTAACATGCCACACCCTAGCCAATGGTAGTAAACACCACCCATGATTCAATATTTTCAATCCTAAAACAACCAGTGATATTATTATAATAGCAACCAAGGTAGTGGAGGTGACTAAGGAGGATATGTGGGATGATTATATCAAGTATGGGGAAATTACCAAGGGGGATGGTACAATAAAAATTATAACCATGTTTATAATCATGAGAGACATCCACTAACATGTTACAAATAAAAAAAAGTGTGACATGTTGCTAGTAACTACATTGAATGATTACAGACAAAGAGTATATTTTATCATTTAAAAGGAACACATTACTCATTCTCATGCCCTAAAGTGACACAACTCTATAATAATGGTGGAAAAATATTGAGGAGTTATCATAATCTCCCATAAGAAAATGGAAAAACATATAAGGAATATACTAAGAGGACATGATACAAAAGGATGGTGTAATGAAGTTCACTAAGAAATAGGAGATGATAATACTACACTTGTATAAGAAAATATAGTAAAACATACATCTATGTTTGATAACATCATAAAATGTCAAGCTATATTTAAATAAAAAAGAAAGAGACCATGGAAGAAGGCCTTCAATATTATTATTGATTATTCAAAACCAAGGGTGGTGGTAACCATTCATAGTGTAATACAAACAAGGAAATGAAAGAGATTAACTATTGATTCTAAATAAGAATCAAAGATAGATAATGAAATGGAAAACCATAATATACATGAACATGTCAACATAGTGGAGAAAATAAAAAAGATACAAGAAAAAATATAAATATCAACTCAAAATGAGCTACTTTATGAAGAAGAGATTAGGGATTTAAAACAAATGATGAAAATAATTAAGAAATAGGATTTGGTGACTAAATTATCACAATTCTATAAATATTGGAATAAGAGACAAAGAGATTTCATAGTATATAGAATTGATAAAAACTATAGGAAAATTAAAAAGTATATATTTAGAATAAGTAGGAAGTGAAATAAAATTGTCTTTCTACTCAATATTAATATAAATGGCCATGAGGTAAATACATTATTATATCTTAGCATAGACACAAATGTCTTACCACACAAAACATGGGAGATATTTGGTAAACCATGGCTACACGCTATAATGTATGATATTTTAGTTTATTATGGCATACCACACTTGCCAATAGGAACCTTAAGAGATGTGGAAGTAAATTTAATGGGAATACAAATAAAAATAGAGTTTTAAGTGATTGATATGTATGATACATGGTACCTAGCCTTGTTAAATTAAGAATGGTCTATTGACTATAATGGTTCATTAAAATATAAAGAATAAGAAATTACATTTAAAAGAAATGGATTTGTAATCCACTTTTCACTACAAATAGGAATGGGAAGTGTATGGTTAGAGGAGTTATGGCTAGAAGATGAGAAAAGAAAATTTGATAATATTTTTGGTGTATATAAAATTATTAAACTATAAGATGACCATGAACCAAATGATGAGGGTGAAATAGTACTAGGATAAAAAGAGGTAGAAAGAGCCTCAAAGGATGAAATTGAAACATGGATATAATGGACACCTAAGACCATAGTAACGAATATATATTATATGAGAAAAATACCATGTGGAGGGAATAACACTACTGCATTACAAAATCCATTACCATAGGGAATAAGGGCTTACCACATATAACAAGATTACCATAACAAATTACCCAAATTCAATAGAATTGAGATTATTTAACATTACTTATAGTAAATGATAAGGGTATTCCCCTAATAGGAAATAAGGTTAAAGTCCATTGATGACACTATCACTACCATATAAAGTTGTAAAACCTTTATGGTATTACTCAAGATAAGGTTTATTAATTTAGCTATTTTCTTAAAATATAGAAATATGTAGGAACAAAAAATCTAATAAGGCACATTGAACAATGTGAAAAGGTATGGACTATAAAAGGTGAAATTGACATATGCCTATGGGAATAATTATTTTACTATAAATTAGACACATTTACAAAAACATGGTACATAAATCAAGAGATGTGGAAATTAAATAGTATATGGGAGGACCTACATTTTTGTAGAACTTTCAACTTTTTAGATCCATATACTAGAATCTGTCAAGCATTGCAAAACATAAAAACATTTTTATTCATGTAGGAATACTATAAAAAAAAATAGTAAAAATAAATAGTATTAGGACATATGGATGATTGGGAACAAATTGGTACCATCATAAGAGACTTAGCAAAGTATATCAAAAGACATATCAAGGTATAAGAATGGAATAATATGGTATATTGTAGAAATATCACAAAAGAAGAGGATGATAAGGAAAAACTCAAAAACATAAAATTAGACATTGAGGAAGGAGAGACAGAACTCTTAGATATTACATAATATAAAACACAATATTTTTATTAGCCACTTAAAATTAGAGAAGAAAACATTCCTAGGGAGGGCAATCCTAAAAAGACCAAAGTATGGAACTATTGGGCAAAAGAATTAGAAACTATATTGTAATTAATAAGGGAATTTGAGTATTTATTCCATGTAACATTCAAGAATCTAAAATGAATTAAAGAACAATTTGAACCAATGAAAATTCAATTAAAATATGATATAACACCTTTGTGTAAATGACCATATTGACTAATTCCTAATGTCAAGTCAAAAGTAAAAACTATGTTGAATAAGATGTTATATAGTCACATAATAACCCCTATAAATGAAATTAAATGGATTAATCCTATGGTAATTAAAAACAAGAAAATTGGATAAATATTCATCTATGTTGGTTACACATAGTTTAACAAGGTATGTTTGCATGATTCCTTCCCAACACCATTTATTGAATAAATATTAAAAAGTGTTATAGGAAGAGAGATGTTAGTAGGTAAATATGAGTGTAACAATACATGTTTGGACATATGTGACAATTAGATATGCTATTGGCTTTATTGGTATATAGTTATTAAAATTACATCTTAAACATCTTTTCTCTAGTAATAGATTGAAGTTATAAAAGCACCAAATTGACATCTATATATGTTTTTCATGAATGTAATATTGGGGTTGTTGGACTTACTATACTCATTAGGTAGTTATATGAGTATGGTGGATTCACTTTAATAAAAGGATTGATTGATCACTATTTATATCTATAATAAAAATATTGATCGATAACTATTGTTGTTGGACTTACTATAATCATTAGCTAGTTATATGAGTATTAGTGGATTCACATGTTTAGACATATGTGACAATTAGATATCATGTTGGATTTATTATTATATAGTTATTCTAATTACATATTAAACATATTTTATCTAGTAATATATTGAAGTTATAAAAACACCAAATTGACATCTATATATGTTTTTCATGAATGTAATAGTGGGGTTGTTGGACTTACTATAATCATTAGCTAGTTATACGAGTATGGTGGATTCACTATAATAAAAGGGTTGATAGATAACTATTATTGTCAATTTTTACCATTTCTATAATGGATATTCAACTAAGTTCCTATGTTTATCTATCATGGTCATTTATTGATTCACATAGTTAGATATACGTGAATGTCTTATTTCCATAGTTATATTAATTTTTTTCTATTTCATGCATAGCTAAGATTGATCTATGCAATTATTATAACTTCTTAATATTATAATCTAGTTACCTTATGAATGGGTTTTGTTCATTTAACTATCTATGTTTCTCATGCTTATTAATTCAATTTACACATTTATCCTTATAATTGTCATTTTATGATGAATCACTAAGAACCTATGCTAACAATTGTATGCTGAGTGTGAAACATTAGTATCTAAGGATATGTTGTGATAGTTACCCATTTAAAGAGAAGATTAAATTTGGTTAGAATAAAATATTCATAAATTCATAGAGGAGGAATCATAAAGGATATGATACATGAGAGAAATAGTACAAGACCATATATATGGTGAGAGTTATGAAATATTTTGGTGAAAACTTTTTGGCCTATTAACTACTTGGTTCAATTAAAATATCATTATTTCTAATTTATATCTATAGATGTTATTGTATGGACTAAAGATAATATAGACTGACTTTAGACCTTGAATAATAGCTGGATCGGTGGGATTGATAATTGGATAATTGCTATCATGAATAAATAGATAATTGATTTCCAAGTAAAATGGTACATAGTATTTGAAATGGAAAAGAATATGTTTATTATGGGGATTAGAGGCTAATTTTTACAATAAAACCATTTTTTAATCAATATTTGGATATAGAAAATGTCAAGGTGCCTATTTTGGTTAGAATAGAATAATTACTTTGGGTGCCATGAGGATGTGTGTGACATAAGGGTGAATGGTGAGAAAATAAAAATATAGAGTTTAAAACTAAGTCCATAATGGAGAAATTGTTTTTATATTGAGATTGTACCCTTGAGAAAGGTCTTTTAGCTTACTCACCCAATTACCACAATGGGATTACTTCTAGGTTGTGGGTGATCCATAATGGAAGTAAACCTCTAGATATAGATGGTTCCCTTAATGAATTACCTTGATCTTCACATAAAATACTTCTTGAAAATTAAAATAGAGAGAAATTCCTATAATTTTATGACTAATTATGTTGTGATACACTAAAATTAAACACCTCAACTTGCTTGGACACACACAGAATGAGCTCAAAGATCACTCACACATACACAACTCACAACTCAACAAAGAATGTTGGGCATAAGTTTTTTTTATAAAGGACTTAACTTATAAAAGTTATTATAAGGATGATCACTTATCTTAGGAAGTGAAAACATCATTCATCACAAATATGAATTACATACACTCTTATAAACACAAACTACAACTTGCATAAGATCAAGTTTGTTGCATAAAGGTGCACAAAATGGGACATAAATTAGGGATAGGTTGTAAATATCACAATATTGCATCAATAATTCATTAATTACAAACAATAAAGAGAAGGTAAAATCAATTTCTTTATTATTAAACAAGGTGTTTACAAGTCTTAAATCTAGTAGGGTTGAGCCAAAATCAACTAGAAGGATTTCCTACTTAGAAAGAACAAGTACATATAATGGAATCAACCTTTCATGAGGGGACCTACTTTCAATATTGTCATAGTATCTCATTAATGTTGAAAACTAAAACATTAATCAATTTTAACTTCAATTAACATCTTCCAATCTTGCATAATAAAACTCCACTTAGTCTTTGTAATCACTTAAAAATGGCATTCAAGTGCTAAGAGTGCTACTTGAGACCACCTATCCTGAACTTATCCCTAGACATATCCTAGAGCCAATTTTGGCACTTATCCATCCTTTTTGTGGGCCATAGGTATCCCTAGTCATCCTCAAAATAGTCCCAAACCTTTGTTCTTGCATCCTAGCCCTTCATGCCATAAGTTATACCACCTAGACACTAGTTTCATAATAAGGATAATATAGCCACATAGTGATAATGTCCCATTATTAGTAGTATTATCCTATCCCTCCTTTTTACACAAATAGATATCTTTTCAAATCTTATACCTCCTAGGGTTGGCCTAGACCTCTTTTGGAACCTACAAAAACACCATAATAATATATATACATGAATTTTATCCCTTTATCTACTACATGGAAATCAAATGCAAATTACATAAGCAAACTCAAAACAAGTTTTTCACAATTAAGGTTATCAATACCTATTATGTCTTACTTCTACATAGTACCATTGATAATATTCTTAAGATCATATCAATCAAATTTCTAGTCTTAAGCACATTTAAATCACTTAGGTCAATCATCACACTAGATTCACTTGTACTTGCACCAACACTTAGGAGGGGAGAACTACATCATGATTGATCCCTCTTTGGAGTATTGGTATGTAGGAAACACTCATCATAGTAGAGTGCTAAGGATGTCTAACTTACCCAACTAACAAACACACTTTTTTGTTTGTATCAAATATATGCCCTAGAAATATATAGGATTAGGGTTTTCTCATAAAATCAATTAAATTAAGTCATTTATAGGGTTTAAAAACTCATACACATAGCAATAGACTTGACAAACCCTAACATAAGTATACCTAAAATCTTAGAATAGTCTTATAAATAGTACACTACTACAAAAAATAGCGACACTTACATCACATGGATCTACTATCTAATTATGGTGTTACTATTTCAGTGGGATTTTGATACTTGAATCCAATTTGTGACACTCATGCCAACCTTTGCCTCAATTTTTAGCCTCCAAATCATCTATCTTAGTCATTTTATAAATAAGTTCTCATTTAGATTATTTATTACTATTCTTAAAAAGGTCAAATTTAGTCAATTATGTAACAAATTAGTGGCTATATTTATTGTATATTTCTACCCTTTTTTACTATACTTATCTCTTTAACAACATATTATATACATTCAATTAAGTCCTAAAATTTTAAAACATTTGGTAAATATAACTTATTTTGAGCACATTATTTCAAAACCCTAGTGCACCATTAGGGTTTCCCTTTTTATTTCTATCATCTACTCAATTTTCAATTTTTATCTTATCATCTTGATTATCATGATAGATGTCACTTCCTACTTTTTGGTACAAACTATAGTGGTTTGTTTAGCATGATTATTATCCACCATTTATATTAAAATACACATGTATCCCACAGCTCTCATGGATCATGTCAAATCTTAGATTATTTTACACATTGGTCCTCCCTCTATTGAGTCCCATTATTATGAGGATCATTGATACATAGCTCATTTTTAATTACCTCCAATTACTATTTAATGACATAGGGCTTAGAGAAATCATTTTGTTCTACTTCCACCGAGATTAATTGATTATCTCTACTCCCATCCTACCTCTACTACTCACCCTTATCAAATAGTATACCCTATGGTTTGAGTTGTTACTAGATAGAACATGGTGCCTCCTCATCCTATATATGAATAATGTAATCCCACCATCCCTCCTCATCCCTAGAACACTATAATAAGACCTAGAGATCAACACAAATAATTTAATATTATTACATCCTAATTCCTCACTAAACAAAATTACTTGATTATCCATGGATATTTTTAGTTATCAATTTGATTTGGTTATTTTTAACTAAGCTATGAGTTATATGCTATTATGGGACAATTGAATTTTTCTTAGATTACATGATTACATTTCTATGATTTAGATGTAGTGTATATTTATACATTATTATCATTATCATTTTTTATTTAAGATATATTTTATGATGTATATATGTCATGATGTTATGGACTAACTACCTATTTTTCATGAGTTGGATGCAAGAGAGTTTCATCCCTCAGATCCTGATGGATGAAAGCATCATTAGAGAGGGTGACATAGATGGAGATATTAGGAAAAAATAGTGAAATTGAATAGAACCCTACACACACCACATTAGTTAGTACATGTTATATGCATAATGGAATGGTTAACATAGTGTGCTTTGATGTTTCTTGCATTTAGATAGTTGTTTACACATGGTTTGATTGCTTAGTATAATGGTTATATGGAACTCATCTTGTGTGATTTAATTTATCACCATTAATTTTTTTATAGATGTAATTTATGTAATTAGACTAAATTCAATGTTATTTATTAATAATTAATCATTAAGTCATTATGACATTAGAGGTGCTAATTTAATTAGAAAATATATACTAATTTTTGTAATTAGAAATAAAATGAAAAAAATATGATAATTAACATTTAGGAGAAAAAAAAGAAAGAGAAGAAATTATTAAAATAAATAAAAATATATGATTTAAGTCTAAGTTCCATACCCCTAAGAAGAAAAAATAAAATAAATAAATAATAATAAACAAAGAAAAAATCTTTAAAATAAAAAAAATGCACCTTATTCATGGAAAAAGGAAGAAAGATTAAAAGGAGGAAATTCTAAAAGGAAAGGGAGGCACACAATAAAAGGAGGAGAGAGAATCAAATAATAGGAGAGGAGGAAAAAGGAGAAGCATGGCATAATGGGATAGAGAACATTTTCTAGCAGGAGCATTACTAGGTAAGTGCAATGTTCTTGTGAAATCTCTAAATTTTTGGTGTGTTTTCATATATATAATGAACTATTTATGTATATATATTAAAAATTGAGTATATGAATATATTCCATTACATTTTTTTAATTTAGTAGATCATTTTTGTGTGTATGTGGTGATTCCAATGTGAACAACATTTTATACAAGTCACCATACATAAATTATGAGATTTATCACACAGTAGGTATGTAAAATGTATATGTTAGAAAATACAAAATATGATTTAGTCAGATATATAAATTTTAAATCACAATAGTTAAGTCATAAATATATGTTTCATAATATATTATGATATATATAATGATGATTTTAGGCATATAATGAACTTAATATTAAAAACATGTCGAATAGCTAAACTTCATATTAATATACATATAGTGAAAGAAAAAGATATGTAGTGATTTATAATAGGATAGTTTGAAATATTGAAAGTGATGATCTTATATAGCTAGCATTGGTGATATATATACAAATATATAGTATTAACTGTTACTTGTGTTAACTATAATATTAAAACATAGTGATACATATGGTGATCGACATACTTAATTAATAAGAAATATAATATAAAATGGTCAATGAACTATTAATTAGGAAACTAAGTTACTATTACTTAGGATTATGAAATGGTCAAAGTATATAGGAACAATTCTCTTTATAAGAAATATTTCACATGTGGAAATTTGTAAAAACAATGAGTAGTATATATAGTTAGATTTTTATTAGATATATACTATAAAACATACAACATAATACTATCATATTCATATAGTGTTAGTAGCTATACCTATCCTAGTTACTTGATTTAGAGGGGGATATGTTACATCATCATAATTTTATTAGGATGAAATGATGATAGTTATGAAAATAATAGATCCTAATCATCTAGTATTTTAGTCTTCTAATAAATGTTACATAAATGTTATATGAATTGATACATGTTTCTATGTCTACCATCTGTTAATATATTGGGTAGTACACTATTGATTTACATTCATATCACTATGATTACATCTAATCAAGTATTACCAAATATCTAAATATACTATGTTTACTAGATATATATGTGTCTATATTTGATGAATGTTATGAAAGAAATAGGGCATATAATGTTATTTCATATGAAGGTAATCATATATTACTAGTAGATATATTAGTGGATTATCTATATATCACTATTATGAGATATCATGGACTATTTTATACCAATTATCTATAGATATATAATAAGAATATTTATATTGATCAATATTATATGTAAATAGTGAGTTGTATAAAAAGGGTGTTGATATAGTGAACCAAATAATTCACTAAAGGTGTCTATATATTTTGGTCAATATTCATGTATCTATCTATATGGGTATGTGACATGTGACATTGATTAATAATACTGGATTTCAATATGTTCATATAATAATCACTTATAAAATAGTTTCTGTAAATAATTTTTATTCATTACACTAGCATATATGTAGTTACAAGAATATAAAAATCATAATATAGACTTTGATAGATCATGGTAAGCATATATAGCTCAAATCCAATATTTCATTATGTTATGATTGAATTTATGATATTCATGAAATAAATTATCATATATATCATATGAAACAAAATACGTAGTGTGGATATATTTAGGTATTAATTAGTTAATAAATATTATGATTAAAGAGAGTACAAGTACACCTATGCCTAAATATCTTATACATGTACATCAGGCTGTGTACCTCTAATTATGGTTCCATTGGTGGTTCAAAACTATAATATTAATTTTTGTAAAGTATAATCCTATTTATGTGTGCATACAACTACCTAAAATTATAACAAATGCTAGAATGGAAGATTATGTGTTTTGTGAGAACTATGACCTCATTTGTTATGATTGGTTGTTGGTACAGAGTAATAGAATTCAAGAATAATGGGATATGATACTATGGTATTTCATATGGTGCATTATAATTGGAAACTACTTATAGGAATTATAAAAATACATTTTAAATGTATAGTGTATCAGAGGGTATAAACTATAATTACTATGCTAAATTATTTATGTGATAGATAATATTATGAGATTAATTCATATGTTTGATGGAATAAATGTATGCATTTAGTTTATTCTTATGTTTAACATGTTTTATGATTTTTATTAAGATGTAACTTTTATGAGTCTATTGGTTGTACTATGTTAACCAAATCTCGCATTGCTAATACTAAGTAAGTAGTGAGATAGATTTCACTAGCTTACTAGCATCACAATGCCAGATGAAGGTAATCTAATAAAGTGGTGTGTATGAATTTGACTGATCCTATAGATCATTAACTATTGAAAACTTTGGCCAAATTATTATTAATGAGACATTGTCATTTCATGAGTATGATTTACATGTTTCTGTGATATCTTGTTAGAACAAGTTTCTTTATGGTACACTACATGTATTTATTTCAAAAATCATACAACACATGGGTCCTAACATATCTCTCTAGATTCCCATACTATCACTATATACTCATCTATGAAGGGAGGGCCATTCCATGATGGGAAGTATGTATGGGATCAATGGTCTATGGTTGGTGTGGAAAAGCGCTCAGATGATGCTCTCCCTCCCTACATTAGTACTTACTTAGGTATGAAACTTGAGATTGCCATAGATACTAAAGTCTAAGGAACTTATGATCTTTAAAGCCATGTATCTTATATATTTACATTGTATTATATTTATTAATGAAACATTATCATGATGAGTGATAATTACTTATTGTACATTGATAGCAGTGGTTTTATGCTTGTTCTAGTCATGGATGGATATCTATAATTACCTTCTTGAATTAATTATGATGTGTTTATTATGATGATAGTGATCAGTGATGTATGATGTTCCATAATACATTTTTTATTATTATACTTAGAGTATTTTATATGGTCACTAATTAGATTCTCATGGTATAATTTAATCAAAGTATATGTTGTTTTTAAATTTATAAAAATCATGTATTTATAGGTAGATCCTAGTGGGGATGTTACATGTGGTATCAAAGTTATGGCTCAAAATATAAGACCTAATAAGTCAACTAGCATTTTCATATCCTTCTATTTATATAAAGGAGGATGGTGAAATCTAGAGTATCTGAATAGGGCCTATTGAATGTCAATGATAGTAACCCTCTATTTGATCCTAATTGATTTTCCTCTAAGAAAACAAGGTTGGATTATATTCTCACATCCATGAATGAGACCAAAGAATATATTACAACCCTATATTAGGTATTTAATTTCCATGAAGAGGAAAAACATCAGGAAGAACTAGAAGAGCATCTTGTTGAGTAGGAAAATCCTCAGGATGTGAGAGCTCAGGTAGCTATAGAGTTACTTAGGTATATGAATATGGTGAATCAACCTAAGTTTTATGGAACTATTCTAGGTGGTAGAGATAAATCATAGATGAATAAAATGGATAAGTATTTTGAGATTCAAAACTACTCTAAGGACACTAAAGTATTATAGGGAGCATAATAGTTCATTTTTAAGGCAACTATGTGGTGGGCCAACAAGAGGTTGGAAATGAATCTTAACTTGACCACCACTACTTAGGAGCCATTTATGACTTTTTTAATATCATGGTGGATAAATATTTGTATTTTTATTGGAATTTTAAATATTAATAGAATCTAAAGTAGGGAGACTTATCAATGAATGAGTATTAGGAGTAGTTTACCAAACTTCTAAAGTATGTACCTCAATACAAGGTAAATGAGAGGTTCAAGATCATTAATTTTATCATGGGATTGAAACTATATATTATTGGAAATGTGGATGTCAATGGACCTTATACCATGGATCATGTCTTCGATAAGGCATTCAAACAAGAACAAAAGTTGAAGTCTCTTGCACAGGCTAGGGACAAGTTCAAGAAAATGTTTTATAAAATATATGATTATTTTTATCACCAAATATTGAACCCTATAATATTTTGTTCAATCCTAATCTAATATTTTTTAAACATTTAAATACTTCTTTTTATGTGGGTGTACCTATAGGAGAAGTAAACTTCTAATTTTAAGGGCTAGCTCCCTGAATTTGCCTTGAAGTGCTTGTCACCTATACTACTTATTGCTTGTAGGAAAATGGATATAAATATTCATAAAATAAAACTAATATAATTAGGTGATACACCATTAATATATCCACTATTATATCATACTTATCTCACTAAGAACAAGATCTTCAAACTAGTCTCAAAGTCATAAGGTGTTCTAACATAACTATTTCAATATAGAGGTGATATGCATGAGACCACTCAAGGTAAGTAGAAAAAATATTAGATTTATAAATATAATGACACTTTAAAACTTTAAGGGAGAATAACACAATAAATACACTCTATATAACCCATAATAATGAAAACTTCTTGCATAAGACATGAAAGGATAAGGACAAGTAAGGATAAAATCACAAGTCTCAATTATTCATAACTTAGCACACTAAAAATAGATGTTTATGAACTCAAAAATAGATTGATTATATTATTCAAATAAAAAATATTACATCAAACTAGTAGGGATTTTCCATGCCAAGTATGGTATTAGGCTATAAGAGCCAAAATGGCTACTACCTATAAAATTTGAGAGAGAAATAAAGAGAATGAAGTCCAACAGTCACTAGGACATGATTCAAGCTGAGAAAAAGAGTTACATATGTAGGAGAGAGTAATATGGACTAGACCATGCAAATTCTACTTGGACAAATGCCCCTCAAATCATGAAACTCTTGAAATGTGGCATAGGACTTCTCATTTGTAGGTCTATAAACTACCTTCATCATTTCACCTCCTTAGAACACTCCATAGCTAATTAAGGATATATGGGATAATTTAATTGAGAGTAATTTCATTATATAAAAGTTCCAAAATTCATTTGAGGTGTCCCTAGTTATTAATATTCTTTTAGACATGAGTTATCACTACCTGTAGTCCAAATAACTCCTCTTCCACTCACCCCTCACACTTGGAACCAAATTTTTCTTCAATTTTACAATATGATCCATAAATAGGAGTGTATGAAACTTTTAAATATCCCTAAATGCCTTATATTCATTAGGTAGACCTGAAAAGGCCTCCCACTTAGAGTTTTCACCTTCTCACTTGCTTATTCACTATGCCAGTTTAGACTGGATAAGATGAAGGCACTTGTAGATGCACTTATTAAAATTTTTAATGAATTAAATATATATTATGGATTGTCTCAGGTCCCAATATATCTCCCAAATTTAATTTATTTTATTGGAATATTTCCACACCTACAAAACAACAAAAAAATGTTAATAAAAACCAATTTCAACCCTATCTATACAAGTAGGGAGAAGTCCAAATGGGTGGGAAGAATCCATATAGATTCCTCTAAAAACTCAAGTGAATTTCATGGTCATTATATCCCTCCTATATTCCCCTCTTTCTTAATTTTCCCAATCAAGTCCTTAGCAAGGGTTTTGAAAGGTTTAGAGTAATTCTAACCCTTAAGGTTTAGAGTACTTCTAACCCTTAAGGTTTATTCATAGAAATTTGACATTGAATTTGCAAAAAAAAGCCATGAAATATTTATTCAATGCCTCATTAAATATATCCCAACTCCTCAAATCCCCATGATAAGCCTTCAAGTAGGTGTGAGCATCTAAAATTAGCCTCTTGAGCTTTTTCACACATTTTGCATACCTTGTGGTGGTCTTAAGCCAAAAAATGGCTTACCTACAATATCATTTGCATTTAAAAATATTGAACACACCTAATATTTACCTAAAAACATCTTCTAATTATTTATAACATCTATATAATGCCAAAAGTGGTAGCAGACCCCCTTGAGGGTTTTAGGCTTGGATTAGACCTAGTAGGTATGTCTGCATAATTGTGAGTTTAAGCCATCATGGTGGGATTATAAAATTTATGAGGATTTATTCATGTTTTTCCATATCTAAAATAGATCCAAACATATTATTTAAATGTTTCCTCAATCTCTGACTCACCTTCTCACCTTCTTTCCTTTAAACCTGTAGGTTTGTATCATTAGGGAGTGCCCTCTGTCTAAGACAAATAGAGGACACTTCCCCTACTACCTAATGAAAAATGTTAGTATGAATTGATTATAAAAGTGTTAAGGATGATATATTTAAATATTTATATCTTTATCATAGGAATATCCCCTCAAAAACTCATAAGACCTAAAGATAGACTCGTTGAATACTCACTATGCAATATTTTTTAGTGTTACTTACAAGTACACATTAAGAATGTATTTAATGATCTATTTTATTGCATGAGAGTCTCTTATGAGATATAAATAATCACAATAAAGTTTTTTATAATTATTAAAAACTCCCTATCATCCATTCTTGCATCCTCAACCCATGTTTTTGCTCCATTAGGGCTAACTTGTAGACTGACTATGTTTTACCTCAGAAAAAGGGGCCTACATATAGTTGTATCTTCATGATAGAACTTATATATAATAACTAAAGACTTTATTTGAGAATTATAATTACCTTTTCAAATTCAAATACAATTTATATCATCATATTCATGCTAATATATACTCCAAATCACTTGTTTTAGCTCACTATCTTGTCATGGTCAACTATAGTTTACTAATCAGGGGTCCTATAGGTAAACATCAACCTTGAAATTAGTACCAAATACCCTTAGATCAATTTAAAAGTATTGGGAATAGTTTTTTACTTTCATTTATCCTTATCCATTATGATTTCATGTCTAGGTTTTTATCATGAGGCTATAGATACTTACAGTCAATTGTAGGTGGCCCATTTGAACAAAAGCACACCTATAGGTCATTTATAGGCCAAAAAACTAGTACTCTAGCCTTTATTAATACTATTTGAAACAAAAATGTCCTTAAAAACTCAACAAGACCATATAATAATGGATATATGATCCTATACTATAACCTTAGGGTGTAAAGGTCATTTTAGGTTCAAATATATAGACAACTCTGAATAAATATAGTGAACAAATGTGCAACTTTGAAGCCTCCATACATTTTGTTACTTTAGTCAAAGATCTGATTTATTTTTAATTATTATACCCCTCTATTGAGGATATGATATGTATTCATTCAACGTCACCTAGACTCCATGCTACACTATGATATGGCATCATCAAAAGTGGCTAGGCCTCTATTTGTGTTTTTTTAGGGAAACTTGTTCCTGAATTTGAATTCTTTCACTTGGAGAGACATCTCAAATATGCCTACCTACCTATTCCTTAAAAAATGATTATAAAGTTTACTCCAAATTCTTTAAACCTGATTAATGTTTCAAAACATGTTTGAACATATTTATATTACACCATTAGATATCTATGTAAGCTACTTGTAGGTGGACATTGTAGTATATAGGAAGTGAGGTTGATATAACCAATTTTTATGGAGTATGGGATTTAAACTAGTTTAAAAACTTAAAAAATTTGTTTAAATGAATTATTACAATCCTAAAATGATTCAAAAAAGTTTCAATATCCATTTCAACATGATATCCTTCTGCAGGCACATATAGGTGTATATTAATCTATATGATTGTGTATAAATTGTATTGATTATCACAGTCCCCTATGTGACATTTACAAGGTTTTTATTATTATATAATTCACTAATAATATGTTCAAAACCTTAAAAATTTCCATTATACCTCCATAAAATATATCATAGCTTCACACACCATGACTATAAGTGAAAGTAAGTAGAAAGATGATTATGTACTATGCTTCCGACTGCAACTCCATGAATGATATAGGTGTGAGACTAAACATAGAAATAAAAATATTTTAATGAAATTTAATATTAATGTAACATCATATCAAATTTATTTTAATCCATTACAAATAAATATTGCTTCTATAATTGATGAAATCTAACTATAACCTCACTAACATACTCCACCTACAACCTAAAAGGTTTGAACTCATCAAATGACTTCCAAACATGAAACCAAATATTTTAAACATTATATAATTAATTCCAAATCATATATAATCCATTTCACTAATTTTATTGTATAAGCCTACTCATACAAGAGGAAAACTTACAGGGTGTGGGGATTAGCTAGCAAAACAAGATAGTCAACTTGTTAAGAATGGTTCACATAAAGTATAAGCAAGAATTATTCCAAACCGAAACATGAAAAATAATAATAATAAGTTTAATATCCACCACTAACATAATTTGACCTAGAATTCCTCCTACTGGCTGTACCATCAAAAGACTTGTTAACCAATTTTTCTTGCTTTGTGGAGCAATGGAGAAGAGAAATAGTTTTGGCCCATTTTTTTCACTTTTAAATCATATAAATCATGAAAATATAGTCATGTGAGTTGAAGTGTCGCTAAAAAATATTATTCCATGTGCCATTCTTCCTCATAGGTTATACAACCTTCAAAACTCCCTCTTTTTCACATGTTTTCTTGATTTTAAGTTAGAAACCTACAAGTTTAAGTTATTCCTAACATTTATTATAATTAATATGAAATTAAGGATGTTTATAAGTATTTTATAACACTTTATACCTTTAAAAACCATGCCATTCTCATTAATGAGCCATATATGACCCTTAGATGACATAAAATGACACAAGGGCTAAATATGACCATGACGAAGGCTAATAATATATGAATTCACATAAAATGAACAATTAAACAACATATATAATTATAATAAACCTATATGAAAGTTTTTTAATATAGTGGGTTGACCCATTTTTAACTTGTGGTAAAAAATGATCAACATTCTTGGCAATCTCCCAAGGGTGATATGAATGCTATGCCATGACCAATAGCCTAATCCTATCCATTCAGTCATGGAGTCACATATACACAATTTTGACACATAATTTCCTTTTAAACCACACCAAATAACATAAAACTAACAAAATACAACATACAAGATATGAAACTAAGCAAACACACACTTGTGCTTCATGAGCACTTATGGAACACACATAAGTGATCTACTATTTACAAGACTAACCTTAATTTCCTCAATATTAGGGATTTAAATTTATCAAATTTACATGGATATGTAGCTACTTTCCATTCATCATTGATAGTTTCTTTATTTACACTTGATGATGACATATGGACCACTCTATAAGGTGTTAAATTTGGTATGTCTTTTTGGTTTTGCTCTATATTCATCCCATTTCAACTCTATGTCACCTTATTGGAATGTTATTTGGTTACCTTCTTGTCAAAATTCCTCTTCATTAGTATTTGGTGATGTTCCATAGCTTGATGAGCCTTATATCTAGTCTCTTGTAACTCTATTAATTTTATCAACCTCACCTCCATTGGAGTGTTCTCAAGAAACTCTAACTGATGTGCTAACTCCAAAGTAGGAATCTCTTAGGATATAAAGAGCCTAGCCTCCCTTCCAAGGACAGGAACAAAAGGATAATTCCATATTGACCTCTTTGGATTTATTCTATCATCCCACAGGGTTGTCTTCAGTTTAGTGTGCCAAGACCTTTGATTATCCTCCAAAGTTTTCTTGATGATTCTAATTAGATTCTTGTTAGTGGATTTAGACAACCCATTACCTTGAGGGTAATAGTTGGTTGAAGTACTCAAGTATATGCCATTTCTATTTTCCCTATTATCTATCCTAATACACATGAAAGCAATTACATTATCTAAAATGATAGTAGAAGGAGTGCCAAACCTTATTATGATACTTTCATAGAACTCTAAGATAGAATTCTCATTAGCTTCCTTCAATGTCACTACCTCAACCCACCTTGTGAAGTAGTCAATTGATATGGGTATCCATTTGTGACCAACACATAATGGGGGTTTATCATGCTAATGAAATGAAGGCCCCATTTCATGAAAGGTTTTCCTACTTGGATAGGTCTCAAAGGGAGAGTTGTGAGCTTCTATTTTCCTAAAAATAAAACACATTGTACACACCTTCTCACCTAAGCATAGTAGTCCTTAAAGAGGCTAGGCAAATAATATCCTACCCTCGTGATCTTGGAAGTTGTAGTTCTCAGGGAGAAATGAAATGTACCTATTCCATCATGGAACTTTTCAAATAACACTCCAAACTGATCATTGTCAATATATCTCAATAATACACCATTAGTGTCTCTTCTAAAAATCACACCATCTATAGGGAAAAAATGAATAGATTGAAATCTAGAGTATCTCCTTTGTAATCTACTCATACCATTAGGATACTCATCACTTTGAAGAAATTTGATAAAATATTGTGTCTAACTTTGTAGAGGCAAGGAATCAACTAGTTGGGAGTAATCATGATTGACTATACCTCTTATTTTGACTTATGGTGATTTGAAGTTAGATGTCCACAAAGGTATTTACCCCTAATCAACTTTGTCACTTTGATATCAACATCATATTCCATTAATTTAGTAATCCACCCATCCCTCTTCTCACTAAGGTCCTTACTAAATAGAAACTCTTTGGTACTAGGATGAGAGACCATAACATGAATTATATTCTTTGAAACCATATGCCTAAACTTCTTTGGTCTTCTTACCATAACAATGACTTGTTTATCTACAAATGTCTACTTGAATTCATAATATTCCAAACCTTGATTAAATAATGCAATTGGTTATTCCACACCTTCATCATTATTTTGAATTAACATAGCTTAGATAGTATCAAGGTTAGAAAATGAATGCAACATGTAGTCTTTAGCAAAATCAGGGTTCACAAGAGTAGGGTATTGTGCAATTGATTTCTTAATGGCCTAAAAAATGATCTTACCTTCCTTATTATAATAGAAGACTTGGTTTTTATTGATCATGGTTGTGATAGATTTCACTAAAGATGAAAAATAAGGTATGAACCTCCTTACAAAATTTATCTTTCTTAAGAATATTTGGAGACCTTTCTTATGCAAGTGAAATGATAGGATTAGAATATCCTCTATCCTCTTAAGATTAATATTAAACCATATTTGGAAATAATATATAATAATATTTTACGTTTATAGATAGAAAATATGCATTTTTGGGGGTTGAGGGATACTCCATACTACTTACATATTTTAAACACTTTCCTTAGGTTATTCATATGTTCATTATCATCCTTAGAGAATACTAGTATATCATATATATAAACCAACAACATTTCATTGATTAAAACTTTGAAGGACATGTTCATTTCTCTTTGAAAAGTGGCATCAACATTTGAAAAATTAAAGGGTATCTTCCTATAAGAAAAATTCCCCCATTTTTTAATGAGTATTATCTAAAATTGATCATCCCCATTCACTAGAATTGAATTATAACCAAAATATCCATCCAAGAGAGAAAAACACTGAGAACGTAAAATAATTTTAAAAATGTACTCCATTTAGGGTAAAGGATAGTGATCTTTTGCTAAAACTCTATTAATATCTCTAAATTTCACATAAATTCTTATCTCTCCATTCTTATTTCTAACAAGCACAAGGTTATTTATCCATGTTGAATGCTTGATAAGAAATATTATTTCATATTTAAGGAGTTTGGTAAGATCTAACCTCATGAGTTGTTTAACCTTGGGGTTGATGGGCCTTTGATTTTGACTAACCAATTTAAATAAATTTTCAAATTCAATGGTATGGTGTTCTAGGCTAGGATAAAATAATTTCAGGTCCTTATCCTCCCAACAAAATATGTCATGAAACTCTCTACACACATCAATGAATTCTTTCTTCTCCAATGTAGAACATACCTAGCCTAGTTTGAGGAGTTTATCTTTGAATATAAATACACTTTCATATTTATCCTCTTTTGTAAACATAATCAAATTTTATTTATTTCTTTGATAATTTTCATTAAAGATACTTTCTAAGGTCACCAAGCCCTTAGGTATCTTGTTTGTTCTTAGATTCACAATCCGATTATCAAACTATTCTTGGAATCTCTTTTGATTTCTTGAGGAAAGCAAACATTAATTTTTTAAGTATGCATTGTGTTTGTCACTATAAAACACTTTATAAGACACCTCATTATTAGGTATGGAAGTTCTGACAATGATCTTGATGTGAGATTACTTCCCATTCTCTTTTATGGTAGTTGGTGTATCAAATCATGCTCTTATAGTAGCTAGTCTATCAACATGACTATTTTTATCCCTTGGGATTGATTGTATGTTGAATGCATTGATGTCTTAAATTAAATACCATAACCTATGCTTATGTGACTTGATAAAATTATTCTTGGAATCAATTAGATTCCTAACTTGATGCACAAATAATTCACTATTTCCACATACTTACAAATTCTAGATTCATTTTCTCCTTACCCATTGAAGGCCATGAATCCAACCTTCCTACTCAAGAACATTGTAAGTGAAAATAAAATGGAACCTACATAAATCATAGTAATATTGTTTATATGGTGATACTAACACAACACCAGATCCTACACCAATCTTACTTCTTGATCCATCAAAAAACATTTTCCATATTCCATCATCCTCACTTTCTTTTTTAGCAAGTAGGGTGTTGGTATTCCTTATTCATGTAGACAATACACTCCTAAATCAGTCTCCTATATGAAATCATAAGGATAATTATCATAGGTTTTAGTAATATAATCATAAATAAATAAATCATAAATGCCTTAAAGCTTGGAAGAAGTACCATCATCCATAATATAATCTTTTTCTTCATTGATTACACAATTCAAATTTGAATGTGTTTCAACATAGGGCTTAATGTGAAAGCTTATAACATGATGATTTCTTATTGCTACCTTTTTTACATATCTTATAATGAAGGATAATAAGGAATAATAAGATAAGAGATATCCCCCTATATTAGTTATAAATTCTCTTAAAAGGTAGATTTCAAAATAAGTAGGAAGGTCAATAATAACAATGTCTTAAAAGATGGTAAAACTAGGACATTCATGGAGGAAAACCTTAAATTTTTCGATCAACCCTATTATATTGGACAACCCTATTATATTGGAAAGTGTACCATATAATTTAATCACTCCTTTACTATTGGGTTCATATTTTAGGCCCAAATTATCAACTACAACTTTGGGCATGACTGATGTAGAATCACCACTATCTACTATACAATTATGGACTAGTTTATCACCCACTATGAGAGTTAGGTAAAATGGTGGACGTTTATAATATTTAGTATATGGTTACATAATGTTTTTAGGTAAATTTTAAAGATATACATGGCCATGACTATTTATTTGAAGTGAATAAATAGTAGGTATAGTGGATAGCTATTTTTATAAGAGCTCTTTTTGGCCAGGCATATGAAGGACATCCTAAAGGGAAATGGATGTCCTAGTATTCTTTAAAGAGTACAAAATATTTAGAGTGGACATACCTAATTTTTATTAGGTCATTGGAGGAAAGTAAATTTTGGAACTTTAGGATTTAAATTACTTTGAATAGTCCTTCCAACATTTTGATTTGGAGGATGTGTACGATTTTTTGGGACTACCATGCTTATAGCCATGCCTTATTACCTTGTAAGAAGATTGGATGAAGTTTTAGGTAAATTATTATCATCTCCTAATGAATTTATCTTTGATATAGTGTTGCTTTAAATATAATTTCCTTTATTGAGAACAAAAGTGTCCTTAACTAAGAAGTTTGTGAAGATCTCTCCTTGAGTCTATCCACCTTCACTTGTTTGCATTATGAATTCATCTTCAATTGATAAAAGAGGATTGAATCATCCTTGAGAAAATAGATATTTCTCTCCACCTTCATTAAAATCCATGAATATTCCTTGTTTCCAATCTTTTCCTTGCACTAAGTTGCTATGCACTAGTATCATTGCTCTTGTATTGGTGATTAAAGTAGGATTACATGCATTAATATGACTATTGAGATTAGGCCCACCATAACCTCTCCCTGGCCCATATTGCCAACCATATTATTGTTTTTAAGGATAAATATTTTGATATGAACCTTTTTTCTTATTATCTTTCCTATTTTGAGCCTCTAAGGCTAGAAATCTTTCTCTCTAATCAACATCATACTATACCTCTTCAGAGTAATTTTAGGCTTATCATTAGCAATAGGAATTTGAGAAATATTTAGAGCAACAACATGAATATTAGGTAGTAAGGGAATAAAAACTTTAGGATGTAATTTTCCATCTTTAATGAGGCCATTTTTATCTCTAATGGAAAGTTCATATGCTTTGGGAAGAGTGAAACCACCTATGGATTATAGCATGATGGTAATACCAATATCAATGGCTCTCAAATATGTAGGAAACACAAAGATAGTAGGTGGTCTCATGGGAGGATGTAATCTATATCATTTTTTTTAAATATCTCATTGAAGTCATGCATTCTTTCCTTGGGAGATATTTTGATCACATTGAGTTGACATATTTAATAAGTATGGTAACTTTCATCTTCAAAACTTGAAGTTATAAAAACTCAAAAGTCATCACAAGATGTGATACATCCACTAGGCAAAGTGTTATACCAATCAAGAGATTTTACTCTAAGGTACATGGTAAGGAGTCTAATGACAATATCATCCTTAGTAACATTGTGTAAACTATAAAAAATGGATATATCTTTGATGTGTTCACTAGATGTGGCATGACCTTCACCATTGAATGTAATCACACTCTTTGTAGCATTAGGGGGAATGTCATCATAGGCTTTAAGGTGAATTAGATTTTTAGTATTAAAATTAGGAAAGGCATGTTTCCTTTTTATGTTTTCTTCAAGGTATTTAATTTCTTCAATCTCTTCAATTTATTATCTAGCAAAATCCCCTTGGTATTAAAAGGTAAGATTACGCTGAGAATATTAAAATTTGAGAGCAAGTTCAAGTTGAATAGGTGGATTGATAGGATTGAGAACTGTACTAGATAATAAACTAGTAAGGATCATGAAGTATGAGAGAAAATTTATGACAAAATAATGTCATTGAAAACTATTTTACCTCGAATGGAGTTGTTAAATGCTGAATAACACACTAATTTGTAGCTGATGTTGTCAAGACCAACATTCACCTTGACAAATAATCTTGAGGACAATGGGTCCCATCGACCATGTAAAAATTATTTTCACCAAATATTTAATCCTTAAGGATGTTATTTAATCCTTATCTAATATATTGGAAACATTTTAATACTTTAAGGTATGTGGGTTTACCTATAGGAGAAGTATATCTCTAGATTTAAGGGCTAACTCCTTGAATTTATCTTGAAGTGTTTGTCACCTATACTAATGATTACTTATGGGTAAAGGGATAGAATTATTCATAAAATGAATATAATAAAATGGGGTGATACACCATGAATATATCCACTATTATATAATAATTATCTAGCTAAGAATAAGAACTACACACTAGTCTAAAAGTCCCAAGGTGTTCTAACATAAGTATTTCAATATAGAGGTGATATACATGAGACCACTCAAGGTAATTATATCAAAGATAATATTTATAATTAAAATAACACTTTCACAATTGAAGAGATCTTAACACATTAAATATAATCTATATGACCTGTTAGAATGAGAACTTCTTGCATAAAACATGAAAGGATAAGGAAAATCAAGGATAAAATCACAAGACTCGACCATTCATCACTTTTCACACTCAAACATGATGTTTATGAACTCAAAATATATATATATTGTATCAATAAAAATAAAAAAAAGACATCAAACTAGTAGGGCTTTGCCATACTAGGTGTGGTATTAGTCTACAAGAGCTAAAATGGCTATTACTTATAGAATTTTAGAGAGAAGAGAAGATAATGAAGTCCAAAAGTCACTAAGATGTGTTAAGATAATAAAAGGAATTAAATATGTATTATCTAGGAATATGGAATAAATGATGTAAGGTCTACTTAGAAAAATATCCCTCAAATTATGAAATTCCTAAAATGTGGTGTAGGACTTAAAGTCATATGCATGTCTAGAAATTGCCTTCATCATTTATCCTCCTTAGAGCACTTCAAACAATAATAATGGTAGATTTTATTATTTAATTAAAAGGTAAGGGTTATATAAAATCTGAAACATGTATTTTAGGTGTCCCTAATCATCATGATTCTTATGGAAATGAGTTATCACTACCTATAGTCCAAATAACTCTCTTCCACTCACCCCTCACACTTGGCACCAAATTTGCCCTTAGTTTTCCAATATGATAAATAAAAATTAGTGTATTACACTTTTAAATATCCTTCATGTCATTATATTCATAAATTATACCTTAAAATTCCTCCCAGTTAGAGTTTTTACCTTCTTACTTGCTTATTCACTATGATAATTTGGATTGGCTAAGATGAAAACACTTATAGAGGCACTTGTGAGATTATTTGATGAATTAAATTGACATGTGAGTTTATTTTAGGTCCCAATATATCTAAAAAAATTATTTTTAATTTATTTTAACCATTCCACACCTATACACCATACAAAACTATCAAGAAAGACATATTTCCACTATATCTATATAAGTGAGGAGAAGTCCCAATGGGTGGAAAAAATCCATAGAGAGTCCTATAAAAACTTAGATCTCTTTAATTCTCATTATATAGCTCTTGGATTCCCCTCTTTCTTAATTTTCCCATTTGGGTCTTTATAAAGGGTTTTGGAGGGTTTAGAGTAAATTTGACCCTTAATGTTTGTTCATAAAGATATGAAATTAAATTTACAAAAAAAAAAATTAAGTATTTTTTCAAGACCTCATTAAAAATATACCAACTCCTTAGAAACCTATGATAATCCTCCAAGTACCTATGAGCATCTCAAGCTAGCCTCTTGAGCTTTTTCATGCATTCTTCATACCCTATGGTGGTCTTAAGCCAAAAAATAACTTACCTATCATCTCTTTTAAATTACAAAACCTTGAACACACCTAATATCTCCTTTTAAACATGTTATAATGATTTATAATTTCATATAATGTCAAAAGTGGTATCAAACCCTCTTGAGGGTTTTAGGCTTGGACTAGACATAGTAGGCCTACCTGCATACTTATGAGTTTAAGACATCATGATTGGATTATAACATCTATGAGGGTTTATTAATGTTATTACATATCTAAAATATCTCCCAACATCTTATTTCATGGTTTCCATAACCTATGGCTCACCCTCTCACCTTCTTTCTTTTAAACCTATAGGTTTGTATCCTTAGGGAGTGTTCTTTATTTGAGACAAAATAGAGGGTAATTCCCCTACTTCCTCATAAAAACGGTAGTATTAAGGGATTATCTAAGTGTTAATTATATTATTTGTAAATATTTAGATATTTATCACATGAAAATACCCTATAAAACTCACAAGACCTAAAGACAAACTCCTTTAATACTCATTGTGCAAGATTTTTGAGTGTTGCTGACAAGTAAACCTTGAGGATGAATTTCATGCTATATTTTATTACCTAGGAGTATCTTATGAGATATAAATAATCATATTTAAGGTGTTCAAAATTCTTAAAAAATACCTATCATCCATGCTTACATCCTCAACCCATGTCTTTGCTCCATTAGGCCTAACTGTTAGACTGACTTTTTTACCTCAAAAAAGGGGCCTACATGTAGTTGTATCTACATCATAGACTATATATAAAATTCATAAAGAATTTATTTAAGACTTGAAATTACCTTTAATAATTAACCTAAACTTTATCTCATCATATTCATTCTAATATATACTCTAAATCACTTGTTCTAGCTCATTGTCATGCCATAGTTAGCTACAATTGACTTAGCAAGGGTCTTATAGTTAAACATCAACCTTGAAATCATTACCACATACCCTTAGATCCATTTAAAATTATTTGGAATAATTTGTAACTTTTTTGTGTTCTTATCCATTGGGATTTCATGTCTAGGTTTGTATCATGAGACTATAGATACCTACAGTCAATTGTGGATGGCCTTTTTGAACAAAAGTACACTTGTAGGTACATCTATAGGCCAAAAACCTAGTAATCCAACCTTTATTGATACTATTTGAAAAAACAATGCATTTTTCAACTCAATAGGACCACTCAATCATAAATATATTCTCTTATACTTTAACCTTAGGGTGTAGAGGTCATTTGAGGTTCAAAATTGTAGACAACACTAAAAAAATATAGTGAACAAATTTGTAACTTTAGTCAAACATCCCCTATATTTTGAATGATTATAAAAATTTATTTATGATACAATATAGATGCATTCACATTTACCTAGACTCCATGCTACACTATTATATAACATCATCAAAAGTGGCTAGGCTTCTATTTTGGTATTTTAGATAAACTTGTCCTTGAATTCAAATTCTTTCACTTGGAGAAACCACTCAAATTTGGTTGCATGAATATGAATAAAAAAATGATTATAAAGGTTCCTTAAAATTCCTTAATCCTAATCAAGGTTTCAAAACATATTTGAATATATTTATATTACAACTTTAGATCTCTATGTAAGCCACTACAATATACAGGAAATAAGGTTGAGATAAATGGTTTGTATAATGTATGGGCTTGTAGATAGTTCATAACCTTATAAAATGTGTTGAAATTAATGATTAAAAAGTTAAAATTCTTCAAACAAGTTTCAATATCCATTTTAACATGACATCCTTCTACAAGTACTCCTAGGTGCATATCAATGTATATGAATGTGTGTATAAATTATATTGAGTATCAAAGTCCCTTGTGTTCCATTTATAAGGTTTGGATTTCTATTTCATTCTCCAATAATATTTTCAAAACATTTAAACATACCATTATACCTCCATGAATGGTCTCAAAACTTCACATGCAATGACTACAAGTGGAAGTAAGTAGAAAGTTGACTATGTACTGTGCTTCAGACTATAACTCCATGAATCATATAGGTGTGAGAATAAACATTTAAAAAATGAGACTTTAATTACATTTAATATGCATGTAAAATAATATCACATTGAATTTAATCCATTTAAAATAAATATACCTTCTGTAATTGATGAAATGTGATTGCAACCTCACTAACATACTCCACCTACAAACTAAAAGGTTTGAACTCATAAAATGAATTCCAAATGTGAAAAAAAATATTTAAAACATGAGAGAAGGAAGTTAACATCCTATATAAGCCATTTAACGAACTGTATTGTATGGACCTACTCATACAAGAGGAAAACCTATAAGGTGTGGGGATTAACTAACAAAACAAGACAATCATATTGTTAAGAATGGTTCCTAAAGTATAAGAAAACATTATTCAAAATAAAAACATGAAAATTTATCAGACCAATTTTAATATCCACCACCAAGATAATTTTATTTGGATGTCCTACTGGTCGTACCATCAAAAGACCTATTGACTAGTTTTGCTTGCCTAGTGGAGTGATGGAGAAGAGAAATGGTTTTGAAAAAAATTTGGCACTTCCAAAGTAGATCAAGTTTGGAAATAGATTTAGGGGAGCTGAAGGGTTTCTCCATAAGCTTATACCACTTGCCATTCTTCCTTGTAGGTCATAAAACCTTTAAAACTCCCTCTTTTTCACTTGTTTTCTTGATTTTTAGTTAGGAACTTGCAAGTTTTAGTTAATCCTAACATTCATAACAATTAATATAACATGAGGGAAGTTGATAAGGATTTTATAACACTTGAACACCTTTGAAAACATTACCATTCTCATTAATGACCCATATATGACCCCTAAATGACATAAAATGACATAAGGGCTAAATGTGGCCATGACCAAGGCTAATAACATATCAAATCACATAAAATTAACCATGACACACCCTATGCCATGATAATAGACCAATATGAAAGTTTTAAATTATAGGGGGTTGACCTAGTTTTGAGTTTTGGTAAAAAATGGTTAACAATTACCTTCATATGAACTAATTTGCTATATATAGTGTACCAAGTTGTATATATAATAAAATTTATAAAAGACATACTATAAAACATACAACATAATACTATCATATTTAAATAGTGTTAGTCTCTATACCTAGCCTAGTCACTTGATTTAGAAGAAGCTATGTTATAGCATCATAATTTGATCAAGATGAAATGATAACAATTATAAAAAAAATAGATCCTAATCATATTAATATTATAATCTTTTAATGAATATTACATAAATGTTATATGAATTGATACATGTTTCTATGTATACCATCTATTAATATATTATGTAGTACACTCTTGATTTGCATTTATATCACTATTATTAGATCTGATCAAGTATTACCTATTAGTGTAGGTTTTTATTTTTCCCTATGTATTAATTAGGGAATATTATATATTTGTGCATACATGGAGTTTTCCTAAATTCGTGGGATAGGCTAGCTTATATGGATATTGTGTGTCATATTTGTGTCATAAGGTGTCATAAGAATGTCATAAGTGACTCCTTTGACTGGCTATTCTGGGTATGGGAGTTACTTCTCTATTCTTAGCATCTTGTCACCACCTTTTTTGGAGGAGTCTATTCTTGGGGTGATTTGACCACCTTTTGTGGAGTATTCTATTCTTGGGGTGCTTTGACCACCATTTGTGGAGGAGTTACTTTCTAGCTCTCCTATATGTATTCTTCATTTTGGCCATTTCATGTTAATCAGATTTTGGTTTTCTCCATTTTGTCTTGTGTAATTTATATTCTTATTTTCAAATTGCTTTAGCATCTTGTGGTGTGCACTTGTTCATCTTGTGTGATCATGTCTCCATTGCACTCGTGTTATCCAAATTATATCAACAACTTTGATATGGTATCAGAGCTTTCCCGATAATCTTGTGTATGATCATGTTTTTAGCTTATTTTGAAATCAAGAGGAGTGGAGTTTTTTATTTTTAGATTTGATAAAAAATAAAAAATATATATCATTTCTGGTATCTTTGGCCTTTGGGTGTCTTGATTGGTCTGTAGTAGCTTTAGTAAGGTAGAGGAATTCTTTTTGTTTTGCAAAAATCTACTTTCTATTTATTGATCTGGTAGAAATGGTGAAGATTTCCAGCCCATATCAGACATTGACCACTCAAAATCAAAAAAATAGTTGTTGCCCAGTCTTCTGCCATGCCAACTCTAGCTCCAACTAGGCACAGCAAATAGCAATAGAAAGAGGTGCACTTTTGTAGTCTGTATGGTGCACTTCTGCAGTCCATATGGTGCACTTCTCAGTGGTATGGTGTGCCAACTTCTTTCAACTTTTGCAAGCATTCAGCCTAGTTCCTTCCAACGTCTACGCCTAGTCTTTTGAGCTTCAATTCTACCCTCCATCAGGCCGTACGATGCCTCAAATAGTCCAGCAACATGTCTACTTTTATTTTTTGTCTTTTTTGAAGATAAAATTTGGTCTGCACTCTGTTCCTTGAAATTAGTGCTTTTCCTTTTTGGCTTCCAACACCTTCTTTAGTGGACCCACTCTCCCACTCTCTTTTTCTTGTAAATCTACCTTTTAATTATTCTAATATTCTTAAAATCAATAATTTGAATGTTTGATTTAAAATCAAATTTGAAATTAGCATTCAAAAAGGCAGTTTAGAGGTTTAATTTAAAACTTATATCTTTGACCTATGAAGATGAAGGGTGAGGCCCAAGCTAGCAGGAGGCTAATTCCCCTTCACAAAGACCTCATTTGAATTCTTCATTCCATGTTGAATCCAATGAGTGGTTGGAAGGCCACTTTCTCTCCCCATAACAAGCATTTTTTTAATGTTTTAGTGTTTTTTTGCAAAAACACTAGTTTATGGGAAAATTGTAACTTTAAAATCTTGCAAATGGTAGCTCAATTTTGGGTACCATTTTTTACAAAAGTGTTTGTAATTCAATTTTCCATAGCGTAGACTTATTAATTGTTAAAAATACACTAGTTTATAAAGTGCCAAAATTTGAGTCTCCCGGGACTCATTTTCGACTGAGTTCAATGTCTTGTTTGCTTTAGTCTTGCACTAATTGCTCTAAGACACATTTTTAGCTAATTCTGACATCTTTTGAGTGTGCACTTTCATATTTTTGGGGGGGGGGTCAACATTTCATGGGGTGTGATTGCTTTTCACAACTTGCTTTTATTCTCCTTTCTACATAAATTCACAACTTGCAATCAACTCAACTTCACCTAAATTTAGCTAAAAATGGATTCTTTTCAACTTAAACCCCTAACACCCTTCAAATATCATGAATGGAAAGTCAAAATGTCAATCATTCTTAGAAGTAAAGGGTTATATAAGATCACCATGGGTACAGAAGTAAAACCCAACATAGATGCTAAAAAGGTTAAGTGGTACAATCGTAGTGATGAAGCCTTTGGGTTTCTAAGCTTGTCTATGTCTCCAGAACTTCTCTTCCACTTAGAATCCTCCCAAACTCCTAATGACATATGGGACACCTTAGAAAAGTTTTTTGGGAAGCTTGATGAGATGAGAGGTCATGAGCTCGAAAATGAACTCATAAGTCTAAGTCCTAGCAACTTTGACACCCTACAGGACTTCTTCACTAAGTTTAAGGCCCTTAGATTGCAATTGAAAGAATGTGGGATAGAGAAGAAAGATGATCAGCTCATACTTTCTATTCTCGCAAAGCTAGGTCCAAGCTATTCAGTCTTTGTCTCCACTTTCCATGCCATAAAAAGTGCCCTTGGCACTACATGGAAAATGCCTTCTTTGGATTCATTCATTGGCGACTTGACTAAGGAGCAAGATAAGCTAATTCAGATGGGCATAATGAAGTCTACTCAACCCCAAGCCTTGATAGTTAGAAATGTTAAGGATAAGACTTCAACAAAGGAGAAGTAGAAAAAGAACAAGGACCAAGAGAAGAAGAAAGAAAACACTAATCCTGCCAAAAACAACACTAAAACTTCATCTTCCAATGATAAACCTAAGAAGGAGAAGGCTAAGTGTGCCTATTGTAAGAAGACAAGGCATGATGAACACAAATGCATGAAAAAACAAATAGATCACCTAACTCATCTTCTAGAGAAGAACAACATAGGTGTTCCTGAGTCCATCAAGCAGAATTCATCTACCCAAGATTCTACTAAGGCAAAAGGCAAGGGTAAGGAGAAAGAAAAGGGCAAGGCCCTTGTAGCAACTATAGCTTCTACATCTTCATGGGTCATAGACTTAGGTTCTTCTCACCACATGGGCTCTTCACTAGTTGAGTTTTCATCTTTAGAGCCTTGTAGCATGGCTTTAATTAGTTTGGGTGATGACACATCAGTTTTCATTTCAGGGAGAGGGTCAGTTGAAATGGAAGGAGGAACTTTCAATAATGTTCTAAATGTTCCTTCTCTTTCAACCAATCTCCTATCAGTGTACTAAATCACTCACATTGGTCGGGGGCATGAGAGTTGAGTTTTCACCAAATTTAGTGTCTATCAGGGAGTTGCATAGTGATACTACAGTGGCAGTGGGTAGGGTAGATCACCAAGCTAGGTTATACACCTTCTCACATTTTTCATCAGATTCTTCTCCAATAGCATTTTTGACTCATTCAGATGGAGTTATCAAATTATGGCATGAGTGATTTGGCCACCTTAACTACTGCTACCTTGAGCACTTTAGAGTTTTTAGATCCCCAGCCATGACTCACATTCTGAAGAAGAAATGCAAAGCTATGGAATGTTAGTTCAAGCCTTGCATCTTTGTAGGATATCTAGATGGTATTAAGGGATATCAACTTCTATATCCTGTCACTCATGAGTTGTTCATCGAGAGAAGTTTCCATTTTTAGGAGAGTCTTAGAGACTCAACACTTGACACTTCTTCTCCCTCATTAGATCTACTTCTTCATGATGATTCCTCGTTAGATTCAAATCAGTCACAATAGGTTCTTGAGCCAGAGACATCTTCTTCTTCTTTAATTTTAGACAGTGAGGATAGTGATGCAAAGTCATCCACCTCTAGTCAGTCAGAGGATGAGGAGTTAGCACCTGACTTACCCACTTCTGAGCCACTTTGGGCCAGACAGACACTTGAGAGTGCTGGCACTTGGGCAGGAGATCCCATAAATGACAGATGTACTAGTGGGATTTTTAGAGAGATCCACATGCCTTCTTTGCTTTAGTTTTAGATCCATAGACTTTTCGAGAGGCATCGAGGTACCTAAGTGGGATAATTCTATGGAGGAAGAATATTCTTCCTTAATCAAAAATCACACTTGGGATTTGACTTCACTTCCTAAGGGAAGAAAGATGGTTTGATGTAGGTGGATATATCAGACCAAGTTTGCTGCAGATGGGTTGGTTGATAAGTTCAAGGTGCGATTGGTCACCAAAGGTTTCTCACAGGTGGCAGGCATTGACTACTCAGAGACCTTTTCACCCATTGTAAAGATGACTTCTATCTGACTCACCTTGGCTATTGCCACAACACATGGTTGGGATGTGCATCAGATGGATGTGAAGAGTGCCTTTCTTCACAAAGACCTAGAGGAGGAGATCTACATGGAGCAGCCACCAAGATTTATTCAAGATTCTTCCTTAGTATGCAAACTTAGGAAATCTATCTATGGCCTCAATTAGGCCCCTCAGGCTTGGTATGCCAAGATGGATTCCTTCCTTCTCATAGTGGGTTTCACTAGGTGCCATTCTGATCCCAATGTATACTTCTTATGGTAGGGTGATTCACTCTTGATTTTAGTTCTATATGTTGATGACCTTTTGATCACTGGGAGTTCTTCATCGACTATTGTAGTGGTGAAGGCATCTCTTTAAGATAGATTTGACATGATAGACTTGGGTTTGCTGCACTACTTCCTTGGCATCAAGATTTCACAGTTAGATTTAGGGATCTCTCTTGCACAGCCTAAGTATGCTCTTGACTTATTAGCTCAGTTTCACATGGCTGATTGTAAGCCATCTCTGACTCCCTTTCTATCAAGAGTCAAGCTTGAGACTAATTATTATTCACCATTGGTTGATGCCACTTGGTATTGACAACTTGTTGGTAGTCTCATCTACTTGACTCACACTAGGCCTGACATTTCATATTCAATGGGACTTGTCTCCAGATTCATGCAAGAACCCCATGAGCTACATTGGAAAGCAGCTAAGAGGATCTTACATTATATATAGGGTTCACATAGATATGGGATTCAGTATAGATTTGGAATAGATTTTGACTTGGTTGGATATATAGATTTAGACTGGGCTGGTGATTCATAGAATCACAAGTCCACTTCTAGTTACAGTTTCTCTCTAGGTTTTGGTCTTATTAGTTGGTTTAGCAAGAAGCAAAATTCTATTGAGCAAAATTCTATTGCTATATCATCTATAGAGGTAGAGTATAGGGGAGTTGTTAATGCAGCGACTGAGGCTATTTGGCTTTAGGGGATTCTTTCTGAGTTTGGCATTCCTATCAGGTAGCCCAACATCATTTATTGTGATAACTAGAGTACCATTCAGATTTGCAGGAATCCGGTTCAGCACCAGTGGACCAAACACATAGAGATTCACATGCATTTCATTCAGGAGCTTATTCATATTTAGGTCATTAACTTAATATTTTTCTAGTCTTTAGAGTAGGTTGTAGAGATCTTCACCAAACCTTTCACTGAGAGCAAGTTCATTCATCTAGGAGCTCTTCTTGGGGTGCGGTCTACATCTGCAGCAACATCATCTTCAGGGGGGCCTTCTAGCCTCTTCTCTTCTTTTATGTCTCTCTTTTGAGGGGGAGTTTTTTCCTATGGGTTTTCTCCTTTTCTCTATCTTATGGGAGATTGCATTTGTACATGGGTACCTCATCAGGCCTAGTTGTTGGGACCCATTTTTTATTTCCACACTGCCCACCTAAGTTGTGCTTAGGGGGGTATTAGTGTAGGTTTTTATTTCTCCCTATTTATTAATTAGGGAATATTATATATCTTTGCATACATGGAGTTTTCCTACATTTGTGGGATAGGCTAGCTTATGTGGAGATTGTATGTCATATTTGTGTCATAAGGTGTCATAAGAATGTCATAAGTGACTCCTTTGACTGGTTATTCTAGGTATGGGAGTTACTTCTCTATTCTTAGCACCTTGTCACCACCTTTTTTGGAGGAGTCTATTCTTGGGGTGCTTTGACCACCTTTTGTGGAGGAGTCTATTCTTGGGGTGCTTTGACCACCATTTATGGAGGAGTTACTTTCTAGCTCTCCTATATGTATTCTTCATTTTGGCCATTTCATGTTAATCATATTTTGGTTTTCTCCATTTTGTCTTGTGCAATTTATCTTCTTGTTTTCAAATTGCTTTAGCATCTTGTGGTGTGCACTTGTTCATCTTGTGTGATCACGTCTCCATTGCACTCACGTTATCTAAATTTTGGCAACAACTTCGATATTACCAAATATCCAAATATACCATATATATATATATTTATATGCCTCTATATTTAATGATTGTTATGAAAGAAATATGACATATACTTTTATTTTGTATGAAGGTAATCATATATTAGTGGATTATCACTGTTATGAGATATCATGGACTATTTTATAGCCAATATCCATAGATATATAATATGAATATTTATATTGATCAATATTATATGTAAATAGTGAGTTGTATAAAAAGGGTGTTTATGGAATGAACAAAATAATTCACTAAAGGTGTCTATATATTTTGGTTTAGATTGGTGGATTGCTCTATACAAGCATATGACTTGTGACATTGATTAATAATACTGGATTACTAAATTTTCGTATTATAATTACTTATAAATTACTTTATGGAAATAGTTGTGATTTATTACACTAGCATATATGTAGTTGCAAGCATATTAAAATCATAGTATAACTTTTGATAAAGCATGGGAAGCATATATAGCTCAAATGCAATATTTAAGTATCTTAAGATAAGATTTATGATATGCATGAGATAAATTATCATACATAGATATGAAAAAAAAAACATAGTGTGGATATATAACTATAATATACTAAGTATTAATGAATTAATAAATAGTATGCTTAAATAGAATATAGGTATACCTATGCCTAAATAGATTATACATGTACATCAGGATGTATACCTTTAATTACAATTCTATTAGTGGTTCAAAACTATATTATAGATTTTTATATAGTAAAATCTTATTTACACATGCATATAACCCCCTGAAAGTGTAACAAATGTCAGAATGGAAGATTATGTGTTTTATCAGAACTATGACCTTCTTTGTTATGACTAGTTGTTAGTATAGAGTCATAAAATTCAAGAATAATAGGCTATGATATTATGATATGTCATAGGGTGAATTATAATTGGAAAAAATTTAGAGGAATTAGAAAATTCTAGTTTAAATGTATAGTGTATCAGAGGGTATAAACTATAATTATTATGATAAATTGTCTATGTGATAGAGAATATTATGAGATTCATTGATACATTTGATGGAATAAAAGTATGAATTTAGATTAATCCTATGCTTATCATGTTTTAATATTTCTATTACGATGTAATATGCATGAATTTATTATTTATACTATGTTAACCAAATCTTGCATTTCTAATACTGAGTAAATAGTGAGATGGATTTCACTAGTTTACTAGCATCACAATGCCATATGAAAGTAATATGATCAATTAGTGTGTATTAATTTTGTTTATCTTATAGATCATTAACTGTTGACAATTTTGGCTAAATTAATGTTAGTGATACATTGTCATTTCATGAATATGATTTACATGTTTATGGGATATCTTGTTAGAATGGGTTTGTTTATGGTACACCCATGTTTTTATTTTAGAAACCATATAACACATGGGTACTAAATTGTGTCTCTATATTCCTAAACCATCACTATCTAATCATACATGAGTGGAGGGCCATTACCTAATGGTAATTGTGTAGGGTATAGATGGTTCATGGTTGGTGTGTAAAAATGCTCAAATGATGCTCTCCCTCCCCACAATAGTACTTACCTAGATATGACACTTGAGATTGCCATAGATATTAGATTTTGGGGAATATGATCCATGGAGACATGTATCTTATATATGTACATTGTATTAAATTTATTACTGAAACATTATCATGATGAGCTATAACTACTTGCTTATTGTACATTGACAGTAGTGGTTGTATATTTATACGAGCCATGGCTGGATATCTATAATTACCTTCTATAATCAATTATGATGTGTTTCTTATGATGATAGTGATTATCTATGTATGATGTCACATAATCCATTTATAATTAATATACTTAGATTATTTTTAATTGGTTACTAATTAGATTCTCATGTGTAATCTAATGAAAATATACATTATTTTTAAATTTAAAAAAACATGTATTTATAGGTAGATCTCAGTGGGGATGTTACATGTGGTATAAAAGTTATAAATTGAAATCTAGGACCTAATGAGTCCACTAACACATTCATATCCTTCTATTGATAGAAAGGAGGATGGTGAATGCTAGAGTATCTAGAGAGGGTCCTTAAATGTCAATGATGGTAACCCCTCATTTTATCCTAACCAATTTTCCATTAAGCAAACATCAAAATTGGATCAGATTATCACATCCATGAATGAGACCAAGGACTAGAATAAAACCCTAGTGAATGTAGGTCATGGACATGAAGAGGAATAACATTAAGAAGAACATAAATAACATCTTATTGAGTAGAAAAACCCTTAGGATGTGAGAGATCAAGTAGTTATAGAGTTGGATAGAGATATGAAGGAGGTAATTCCACCTAAGTTTAATGTAACTATTTTGGGTTAAAAACTAAAGCATGGTTGACTAAAATGGAGAAGTATTTTGAGATTCAAAACTACTCTAAGTCGCTAAAGTAGTAAAAGGAGTTTACTAGTTGGTTGGTGAGGTAACTACATGGTGGGCCAATAAGATGTTAGAAATGAATCTTAACATGAACACCATGACTTGGGAGTAGTTTGTGACTCTATTTAGATAATAGTGGTTTCCATAGTTGTATTTTGATTAGATGCTCATAGAATTATAGAATCTAAAGTAGTGAGACTTATTAGTGAATGAGTATTAGGAGTAGTTCACCAAAATTCTAAAGTAATACCTCAATAGCAAGTAGATGAGATGTTTAGGAGTAGAAAGTTTATCATGGGATTGAAACCATTAATTAGGAGAGAGGTGGACATCCATAGATCAGGTCTTCAAGAAGGTAGTCGAATAGGAACAAAAGTTGAAGTCTATTACATAGGTTAGGGAAAATTTTAAGAAAAAGTTTATAAATTCTAAGTCAACTTTTAAAAATAAGAATTGTAAGTAGAGGAGTGGAGACTTTAGGAGGCATTTCAAAATCTAGAATGCCAAGTTAAATAATAGATTAGGTAGCAAGAAATTGGGTAATGGTTTCAAAGTTAGATTCAAGGAAAACTAATAAGCTAATAGAAAAGTACCACCTAGAGATTTTTTCATTTTTAGAGATGACCATATGATCATGACTATACTCAAGACAAATCCAAGAACAAAGGTCCTATTCCTTAGTAGGGTAGTTTCTAGAAACTTATTCATGTAGTAGTTGATAATCGATAAGCTAATTTCTAAGATTCACTCATAGAGCTATTATATACATTATTTGAACATGCAATTTCCATTTTGATAAATACAAGGGCTAAAAGATATTTTATATCTCCTAAAGTTCTTATTAATTTTTATATAAGACATAGAGTAATGGCAAATGCATGGTCAATACAATATGTGAATGATTTAAAAGTCATAGTTGATAAGTGTTTAGTTAAAGTAGAGATTAGGGTATTTGAGTTCACAATAGTAATAGATCTATGTGTATTACCACTAGGGTTATATGATGTGATCCTAAGAGTTAACTAAATTTCAAAAGATAAGGCCAAGGTTGATTACTACTTGAATAATGTTGTGTTTCTAAATGATTTTGTAAATCAGACACAAATTCAAGGTGATAAAATAGATTTGAGGCTTAGGCATATTTTTAAAATGTAACTCAAGATGGATCAAGGAAAAGTGTGTCAATAATTTATTGTTAATATAAATTAAATGGTGGAACCTAAAGAACCATCTCTCAAATATTATATATTCCTTAGGAGTTTTCATGATCTAGAAGAATTGCTAGGATTGTTTCCTAGACGTGAGTTTGATTTCTCTATCAATATCATACCTAGATTAGAACCATAGTCTAAGGCACCATATAGGATGAAAACCAATGATTCAGTTGAATTGAAGGCTCAACTTGAAGAATTATTGTCAAATGGGTTAATAAGGCCAAGTGTGTCACCATGGGGTGCACTAGTTATCTTTATCAAAAAGAAGGATGGCACTTTTCAACTTTGAATTGATTATATAATCTTAAGCAAACCAACTACCAAAAATAGGTATTTAATATCATGTACAGATGATATTTTGATCAAATGTGGGGAATAAGGGTCTTTTTTAAGATTTATCTTAGAGCAAGATACCATTAACTAAAGATAAGGGATGAGGATATTTTGAAGATAGTGTTTAAAACTTCTTATGGGAACAATGAGTTCATAGTGTTACCATTTGGGTTTGAAAATGATCTATAATATTTATGAATCTCATGAATAGTGTGTTTAGATATTAGCTACATCATTTTATTTTGGTCTTCCTTGATGAAATTCATATTTACTCAAATAATGAAGAGGAACATTTTCAACATCTAGAACTAGTTTTGAAATGGTTGCAAAAGTAGAAGTTATATGTAAAGTTGTCTTAGTGAATATTTTTCCAAGAGAGAGTGTAATTTATGGGACATATTATTTTTATAGATGGTATTTATGTAGATCCAATAAAGATAAGAGGCATTATGGAATGGTCAGTGCCAAGGAACATGCATGAGGTTAGAAGTTTCATGGGATTAGTAGGTTATTGTAGGAAGTTCATTCTAAATTTTTTGAAGTTAGCTAATTTAATTAAATTTTTGTAGTGTAAGAACCAAAGTTTTATCTAGTCAAAAAACTGTGAAGTAGATTTTCAGGAATTGAAAAGAAGGCTTACTTTAGCACAAGTGTTAAGAGTTTTTGATCCCAATGGTCAATTTTCAATGATAATAGATGCATCTAGGATGGGTTAGGGGGATTCCTTATGTATAATGGTATAGTGGTATTTTATGAATCAAGGAAGTTGAAAACTTATGAGATGAACTATTCCCCTCATAACCTAGAACTTAAATCAATTTTACATGCGTTGCAAGTGTGGAGGTATTACTTGTTGGGAAAATAATTTAAGATCAAGATGAATGAGTTAGGAATAAAATATATCTTCACCCAAATTAATTTTAATGATCATTAGAGATCCTAACTTGATTTCTTATTTGATTATGAATTTTTAAATAAACTATATCAAAGGCAAGGAGAATAGAGTAGCTGATGCCCTAAGTCATAGAATGTACATAGTATCTGTAGCTAATATTAGGAATAATTTTAAGGATCAAGTGATTTAATTATTAATAGGAGATGAATTATATGATTAGGTTAGGAAATCATTCCTTGAGAATACATAGATTCCTACGTATAAATGATTCAAATTGGAGAGTGATATTCTTTTGCAATATAATAGAAGGATGTGTGTGTTAGATTGAGATAATCTATAAATAAAAATGATTAAATAATTACACAATTACCCATATTCAAGACATGTAAGAGAAACCAAGATCATGGCAGAGCTTAGACACTATATTTATGGAAGGGAATCAATAAAGATGTAGCAGACTATGTGTCACATTGTCTAGAATGTCAGTGAGTGAAAGATGAACATGTGCATATAGATGGATTATTATATCCACATAATTAATAGAATGGAAGTGCAAGGTGATAAATATGGAATTTTTCCAAGGTTTACCAATGTCACAAAATAGGCATGATATGATATTTTTAGTAGTTGATAAACTAACCAAGGTTTCTCAGTTTATACTAGTCAATTTGATAGATGATACACCTATTCTTACAACGAGGTTTGTGAAGTGTATCAGTTTCATGGATTTATAAATAAGATCATGATCTAAATATGAATTCTATATTTTGGGTAACTTTGAATTTAGCTTAAGGTATGTAACTAAACTTTAGCATGGCATATCACATAGAGACTTATCGTTAGACTAAGTGAGTTAATCAAATGTTAAAGGATATTATTTTTTGTATATTACATGGATAAAAAAAACAAGTAAGAAGATTATATTTGTTGGTATATTTTTCATACTCATATCAATTATATTTGAATATGTCATCATTTGAGGCATTATATAGAAGAAGGTGTAGGACAACAATCAGTTGGGACAGGTTGGAAGATAGGTTAGTCTTTCAACTAAAGATGATTTCAATAATGGAAGAGTAAGTTATATTAATAAGATAGAGATTGTCTAAAGCCAATGATAGGTAAAAGAATATTTATGTTGATATAAAGAGGATAGATAGGTAGTTTTCAATAGGTGATAGAGTATTCTTGTAGGTTTAGCCATGGGAGAGCTTGATTAAATTCAAGAAGTCAGTGAAACTTTCACCAAGATATGTGGGATGCTTAGATGTGTTATAAGTGGTCAATATTATAGCATATATATTTAAATTGACACCATCCCTATAAATATTACATAATGTATTCCATGTTTCTTATCTTAAAATGTATATAGCTGATCCTAGGCATGTGCTACATTAGAATGCTTTGTAGGGTTTGGATCCTAAGGTGGTCATGGTAGAACCAATTAGATTAATTAACATTCATAAAATTCATTTATGTAATAGTGAGATGTAATAGTAAAAGGTCGTATGGGACCAATAATTTGATTATAGTGCTAATTAATAGGACTATGATGAGTTCTTTAGGTGATTTCCACATTTATTTACTTGATTTGATACTTTATACTATGTTATTTTTTTGTCAAACAATGTTTTAATTCAGAATTCATGTTTGAATAAGAGTCATCTGAGATGATGAATAGATTTAGTGAGGAATAATGTTACATCCTAATTCCTCTCTAAGAAAACTTGATTATCGATAGATATTTATAGTTAGCAATTTGATTTGATTATTTTTAGCTAACTTATGAGTTATATGTTACTATGGGATAGTTGAATATTTCTTAGATTACATGAATACATTTATATGAGTTAGTTGTAGTGTATATTTTTACATTATGATCATGATGAGTTATTATTTATGCTATATTTTATGATGTATATATGTCATGATGTTATGGACTAACTACCTACTTGTCATATGTTAGATGTAGGAGAGATTCATCCCTCAGAGCTTGATAGAGGGAGAGCATCATTAGAGAGGGTGATGTAGATGGAGATATTGAGGGATAATAGTGAAATCGATAAGAACCCTACACACACTTCATTAGCTAGTGTATTTCATATGCATAATGGAATGGTTAGCATAGTGTATTTTGATGTTGTTTGTATTTAGATAGTTATTTACACATGGTTTGATAGCTTAGTTTAATGTTTATATGGAACTCATCTTATGTGATCATATTTATGACCACTAATGTTTTTATATATGTGATTTATGTAATTAGAGTAAATTTGAGGTTATTGATTAATGAGTTAATCATTAAGTCATGATGACATTAGAGGTGATAATTTAACTAGCGAATATATATTGATTTTTGTAATTATAAATAAAATGAGTAAAATGTGATAATTAATATTTAGGAGAAAAACAAAATAAGAATAAATTCTTAAAATAAATAAAAAGATATAATTTAAGGCTAAGTTTCATACCCCTAAGAATAAAAATAAAATAAAATAAATAATAATAATAATAAATAAAGAAAAAAAAGATTAAAAAGAAAAACAATTATGCCTTATTCATAAAAAAAATAAAGAAATATTAAAAGGGGGAAATTCTAAAAGGAAAGGGTGGCACACAGTATAAGGAGGAAAGAGATATAGAATAGGAGAGGAGGAAAAAGGAGAAGTGTGGTATAATAGGGTAGAGGAAAAAGTTTTTTCATAGGAGCATTACTAGGTACGTGCAATGTTCTTTTGAAATCTTTGAATTTTTGGTGTGTTTTCATATATATAACAAATTATCTATGTATATATATTAAAAACTAAGTATATAATTATATTATAGCACAATTTTTTAATTTAGTAGACCCTTTTTTTGTGTATGTGGTGATTCCAATGTGAAAAATGATTTATACAAGTCACCATACATAAAGCATGAGACTTATCACACAACAGGTATATAAAATGTATATGTTAGAAAATACACAGTATAATATAGTAAGACATATACAGTTTAAGTCATAGTAGTTAAATCATAAATATATATTATGAAATAAATTATGATATATACATTAATGATACTAGAGATACAATGAACTCAAGATTATAATCATGGTGAATAGATAAACTTCATATCGATATACATACAGTGAAAGACACATTAATTTATAATAGGATATTTAAAAAAAATAGAAGTGATGATCTTATATAGATAGCATTGGTGACATATATATATATATATATATATATATATATATATATATATATATATATATATATTGTATTTATTATTAATTATGTAGATTACCATATAAATCACTATTTTATATCATATATATATATATATATATATATATATATATGATATAAAATAGTGATTTATATGGTAATCTACATAATAACAAATACAATATAAAATAGTCAGTGAACTATTAGGAAACTAAGTCACTATTATTTAGGATTATGAAACAATCAACATATAGAGAAATAATTCTCTTTACTAGACATATTTTACATGTGTATAAATGTCTAAATAGTGAAATAAGTCTTTATATATAGTACACCAAGTAGTATATATAGTCAAATTTATACAATATATATACTATAAAACATACAACATATTAGTAATAGATATATATAGTGTTAGTTGTTATACCTAGACTAGTCCATTTATTTAGAGGAGGCTATTCTACAACATCATAATTTGATTAGGATGAAATGATGCTAATTATAAAAACAATATATCCTAATCATAATAGTATTTTGGTCTTTTAATGAATCTTATATTATTTGATACATGTTTCTATGTATACCATCTGTTAATATATTACATAGTACACTCTTGATTTGCATTTATATCATTGTTATTACATCTGATCAAGTATTACCAAATATCCAAATATACTATGTTTACAATGTGTGTGTGTGTGTGTGTGTGTGTGTGTGTGTGTGTGTGTGTGTGTGTGTGTGTGTGTGTGTGTGTGTGTGTGTGTGCGTGCGCGCGCGTGCGTGCGTGTGCGCGCGCACATGCGCACGCGTGTGTGTGTGTGTAATGACCATTATGAAAGAAATACAACATATATTATTATTTCATATGAAGGTAATCATATGTTAATGATAGACATAATAGTGGATTATCTATATATATCACTGTTATGAGGTATCATGGACTATTTTATATCTAATATCCATAGATATATAATAAGAATATTTATATTGATCAATATTATATATAAATAGTGAGATATATAAAAAGGGTGTCGATGGAAAGGATTAAAAAATTCACTAAAGGCATCTATATATTTTGGTCAAGATTGATGGATCACTTTATATAGGCATATGACTTGTGACATTGATTAATGATATTAGATTTCTAAATGTTCATATAATAATTACTTACAAAGTAGTTTATGATAATAGTTTTGATTCATTACACCAGCATATATGTAGTTACAAGTATATCGAAATCATAATATAACCTTTGATAAATCATGGGAAGAAAATATAACTCAAATACAATTTTTCATTATCTTATGATAAGATTTATGATATGCATGAGATATCTTATCATATATAGCATATAAAACAAAATATGTAGTGTGGATATATTACTATAATATGTTAATTATTAATGAATTAATAAATAGCATGCTTAAAGAGAATTTAGGTACACCTATGCCTAAATAGATTATACATGTACATCAGGGTGTAAAACTCTAATTGCAATTCCTTTGGTGATTCAAAACTATATTATAGATTTATATATAGTATAATCTTATTTATTCATACATACAAACCCATAAAAGTGTAACAAATGTTAGAATGTAATATTATGTGTTTTATGAGAACTATGCCCTTCTTTTTTATGATTGGTTGTTAGTATAGAGTAATATATTTCAAGAACAATGGGATATGATATTATGGGATGTAATAGGGTGCATTATAATTGGCAACTACTTATAAGAATTATAAAATTCTAGTTTAAATGTATAGTGTACTGGAGGGTATAAACTATAATTATTCTACTAAATTATGTATGTGATAGATAATATTATGAGATTCATTCATATGTTTGATGGAATAAATGTATGAATTTAAATTATTCCTTTTCTTATCATGTTTTATTATTTATAGTAAGATACAATTTATATGAATCTATTTATTATACTATGTTAACAAAATCTTGCATTGTTAACACTGAGTAAATAGTGAGATACAGTTCACTAGCTTACTAGCATCATAATGTCAGATGAAGGTAATCTGATAAAGTGGTGTGTATGAATTCGACTAATCTTATAGATCATTAACTATTGAAAATTTTGACCAAATTAATGTTAGTGAGACATTTTCATTTCATGAGTACAATTTACATGTTTGTGTGATATCTTGTTAGAATAGATTTCTTTATAGTACACTGCATATTTATATTTTATAAGTCATACAACACAGAGGTGCTAACTTGTCTCTCTAGATTCTTTCACCATCACTATATAATCATTAATGAAGGGAGGGCCATTCCCTAATGGGAATTATGTGGGGGATCAATGGTCTATGATTGGTGTTAAAAAAATCATAGATGATACTCTAAGAGTATATGTTATATGGTCACTAATCAGATTCTCATAGTGTAATCTAATTAGATTATTGTGGTTGATGAGTATTTTATATGGTCACTAATCAGATTCTGGTAGTTTAATCTAATGAAACTATATGTTGTTTTTAAATTTTAAAAAAATAATGTATTTAAAGATAAATCCTAGTAGGGATGTTACAAATATTGCGGATCAGTTGAGAAACACATCAATAGGGATGTTACAAATATTATGGATCAGTTGAGAAACACATCGGCTAAGATATCCATATTGGAATTAATTGAACATGTAACTATTCTCAAATATATTATTTTTTAAACACTCAATCATACATCTTTGCCTTATGACATAGAAAAAAAAAATTCAACCATCATGAACACTATCAAGGAGATTGATAATGTTATATATTTTTTCAATGAGGCTTTTCCATCAAAATCAATTATTGATCAAAATTTACCACTTTTTAGTGAAGTAAAAATCAATATCACCACTATTAACTGAGTTATAATTGATAGTGGTTTAGGAATTAACATATGTAACCTCACATTTGTATAGACTATGGGGGTTGATATAGCATTCATTTAAAATACATATAAGAATATCATAGGTTTTGATGGCATTCCTAAACAAACCTAGGATACTATTACATTGGATATTATATTTGGGACAAAAACTCTACCTACTAGGTGATGCCTAATAATTTTCACTAAAACCTATTACTTGAGATACCTTGGATGCATATTATGGAGGTTTTACCCTCTACCTTGCACAAATACATCAAATTTTCACATGACTAATACTTATACACATATCTAGTAGATAATCATCCATTTAGATATTATAGATCCATGAAGCCAATCACCCCAAGTGAATATTCATATGGGACATCTCATGTTATTTTAGAGTCCCCATCTCACAAGATTCTAATTGAGTAAATGCATATATATGAAGATGGGGAATGCATAAAAATTGTCCCTACAACTCTTCCAGATATTCCTATAGCATAGTTACCATCATCCATGATGGAGGAGGACACTTCCATAGTACATATATCCTCACTTAGGGTGGTTGATGAGATTCTCATAGAAAAATTACCATTACTTGTTAACTTAGAAGAAGTATACATCCATAAATTTGATACAAATTCACACGCCACCAAAGAGGATAATCCAACACCTACTAACATTGATGAATATTTATCGAGATTAAGTTTCACACTAGTGGGTCCAAGAGAATAAAAAGATGATTCTAAGGAACTCATACATTTTTCTACATTGGCAACACTACTAGTTCACAATCCTATAGCTATAATATCCCATACTCAGTTATAGTCAAAGGAAGATCCCTCCATTCACTTAGTTCATATGGTTACATCTATGGATATGGACCTAGTTATATAGATTTAGGTATGAACTTCACAAGATATACCACACTAGATTCTAAAGATATTACTTGATAGAAGATTGATGGTATTACCCATAGTTTGTCATATATTTATCAAAATATTATCATAGTAGGAAGGTTAACCCTTTTGTCAATTTCATAGACTTAAAGGACATGATACCAATACATGTTCAACATTACAACATAAGTTTAATAAGTTCAAGGCTTTAGGCACTATTCATATTATATAACCTCCACCTCCATAGATACAGGCACCAATATAAAATTATCATCAACACATATACTTACTAAATGATCCATTAAGTATCCAATTGTTTGTGTCAAATAGATACATCCCCCATGTGGATATAGATGAGTATTATGATCCTAATACTAGTACTTTGTCATTTTTACAACACATAGGCTATCAAGAAAATGAGCTATAACATACCATACATTGTCAATATTTCATTGTACATATCACACTACTAGTTGCATGTGGCCCCAAGGTGGCCAAAAAATTATTATTTATCATGATCAGGGGAACTCATCTATAGGTTACACTTGGTAGTACATGGTTATAGGTGATGGATGCCATAGTCGATCGATTAGATAGATGTTTAACATTAAATCATTCAAGAAACATGGTTTACATTTTACATGATGGCACTTATGAGAACCATAGGTTTCATATATATAATCTCCATTAAAATGTGGTTCACCTAGATACCACATGGGAGGCATCTTACACAATATAGCATCACACTATTCAAATGCACATAATCTAGACTACCACCAAGGATAAGGCTCCACTAGTACATATAAAATGGTATAATGATCATGATGATAATGACTTATTTGAGTTTAGATATATCCATTATCCAACTTGGATGACCTCCCACCTAATCCACCTTTTGATTATTCAGATACCATGGATGTGCTCTTGGGTCTATAGAGACATTTCACATTATTGTGCATTATCTCATATATTTATAGTATTTACTCAGACATATTTTCCTTCTCTCTTGCTCCTTGTACATAGTTTCATTTTCATGTTTCTTGTACATATATTATATCTAAAAAATAAAAAAATATTTAAAAAATACAAAAAAATCAAATCTTTACTCCAAAAACACAAAATTATAGATTGCATGCATTACCATGTTTACATCTCTTGTATTTTACAGACACTAAATATGCTAGCTAGCATAGTATAGTCAGTTTTATAATAGATACATGCTTCACTTTTTCTTGTGGAGTGCTTATATATTTATTACAAGACTTAGGTCCACTACACTATTCTAGATTTGCTATTATCCACCCACTAAGGGCATTTATATAGATACATAGGTTCTTCATTTGATACATTCACCCATTTGGGGTACCTTATACACCATTTTGATTACCAATTTACATTTTTATATACTCTCTATCATAACTTTAGCATTATTATATCTTCATATTGATCATGCTACACTTAGATTTTTTATGGCTATTACTACTTTAAACTCAGTATATGTACATCTTGGCTCTTACACAGAATTGTATTAAATGTTCATGCATACCTTCATTTCAAGATTTTATAGTTTAGATTTGATTGTATCTCTAAGCTTATTCTATTTGAACACATTTGAATATAGAATTTATCTTTGGTTCTACACCACTTCTTCTCATATTATGTATGCTTTGGTCATGTGCCCATGTCTTTTTGTTTACCTTCTTGATTATGTATGAAAACATTTAAACATGTCCTTTTATGTGGCTCTAAGACAACTTATTTTTTATTTATATATGTGAACATTTTAACATGTTTTTATATTTATTGATTTTTTAGAGTTATTGACATGTTCCCATGTCCCTTGTATCATGTCCGCTTGGCCTACTTATGTGCCTCATGTGTGTTGTATTTATACTTACATCAATGCATCGTAGCCATGAAACTTATTTCTTGATTATTTCACACTCCATTTTTAGATGCCATGAGGGACCTCATGCATATCCCTTTCCTACTTGGGTGTCATGATGGACATAATGACACATCCCCATAGGTAAATAATCAGTTATTACTTAGATTTGTTGTTACATACATTGTTATATTTATCTTTACAACCTTGTGAATGCTAAACATAATATACATTTCACATTATAAACTTATGCTCATATTATCTAAGATTATGATGTTATGTATGTAAATTATATTGGATTATTACATAAATATAATATATAATCTAACTAACACACATATTAAAAATATTTTTCTTTTGAGGATAGTTCTTGCAAAGGTTCAACAACTAACCTCAAAAGAGGGGGCATTCATAGGGATTTGTCGTAGAGATCAGGATCTCATAATGCACTCATAATACATTTTTTAGCACATAGTCTCAAATTACATAAATAAAACTTAGGTAAACATAGTGGAAATTAATGACACAAAGATTAGTACAATTACACAAAAATTAGAATAGTTGGACATTAGCACCCAAATTGGGACACTAGTACCACATGGTGCTAATATCCAAGATATGACACTACTATATAGTAGCCTTTACTTTAGAAAAATATATATTGGATAGAAATTATAGTAGGTAAAATCTAAGTTTACAAAGGTTTAATTACAAATTTACTAGTTTAACTCATATTCATACCAATTTAGCTTAAATTCATACCATTTTTCTCAAACTGGGGGCATCATGCACAACATGAATATTCCCATTTATAGTTTTGATACTCATATACAAATTATTATAACTTAATCCAAAATCTATATGCTTAGATATTAGTTTTGGGGGCATGTATGTGTCACATTTTTTCCATTTTCTCACTTTCATACTAGTTGATCAGATAGAATGAAAAATTCCATGTCATTCTCTACATTGTATACATCAAACATCATATTCTAGGTTATACACTAGTTTCATGCCTTACTCCATCTATAATGGTTGGAAATATTGAGTGGATAAAAACTACCTAATATACTTGATTGGTAATAGATTTGACATCTCTAGTTATACATTTCCAATTACATCATGCAATTTTAGTTTCAAATGCAACTACTATACATGGGTAGGCAATGATGGATTCATAGCCTACTTGAGTTCTTGAGAAACCTACATGAGAGGGTTGGACACACCTTTAATCCAATCTAAGCTATTCACAGGTCATTATCTGAGGATTTATAAAGCCATTAGATCAATCTAACCTATTCACTAATTGACCACTATCTACAGGCACACACATAGGTTATCACCAAATTTATGCATTAGTTTGTGTATGCAGTGAGGTGTATTTATTCCTTGCATCTCTCTTATCCCTTTACTTATTTTCACTAATTTTTGCTTCTTTATTCAGTTTTATATTTGATTTTGATATCTCCTAAGTAAGGACTAATTTATGTATGTTTCACTTGCAGGACATTCATTAAAGTATGATCCACATACTCAAATCTAGACTCACAGGCTTCATCTCTTTTGTAAGTCTAGGTACACCAATTTCTCCTTTATCCTAGTCATTTATCTTTACTACATTTATAGAATAAGAGGGGGGGGAATGTAATCACCTAAAAATGACACTTGAGTGCTAATAGTTCTACTTGAGACCACTTATTCCTAGTTTGGCCTTAGACCTATCCTAAGGCCTATTTTCACATTTATCTAGCCTTCATGTGGGCCACAAGCATTCTTGGTCATCCCTAAATCAGTCCTAAACCCTCATTCTTACATCATGAACCTTTATGACTTATGGTATGCTACTTGAACACTAACATCATAATAGGGATAATAGTGTCACATGGCACTAGTGTCCCAATATTGGTATTAATGTCCTTTCCCTCCTTTTTCCATAAACAGATATATTTTCAAATCATATACATTTTAGGGTCAGCCTATACCTTAGCACCTACATAAACACCAAATATATATATGTATGTATATATATATATATATATATATGATTTTTAACCCTTTATCCAATGGATGGAAATCAAATGAAAATTACATATGCAAACTTAGGACAATTTTTACAAAATTAAGGTTATCAATCCCTATTCTAACCTAATTTTGATTACTACCATCTACAAAATTCACAATCTCCCATATTACTTAGATTTACAATCTCAAAAACATTCAAAGTGCTTAGTTTAATAACCATAATAGTTTCACTTGCACTTTCACCAAAACTTAGGTGGGGATAGATACATTGAGCTTGATCCCTCTTTAGATTATTTGTATGTAGGAAAATATCATCACAATTGGGTGTTGAGGATGTATAACCTACCTAATTAACAAACACACTTGTTTACTTATATCAAATGGATTCCCTAACAACATGGAGGATTAGGGTTTACTCTTAAAATTAGTCAAAACATGTCATCTATAAGGTTTCATAACTCATGCATGTAGGAATGAATTGATAGACCCTAACATAGGTGTACTCAAAAGATTGGAATATTCTTGTAGAAAGGATAGTACTCCCGAAATAATGACACTAACACCACATGAAATTAATGTCTAATTAATATGCTAGTATCTAGGAGGAGTTATAACACATGGATCCTATTTGTGACACTTAGGCCAGTATCTACCTCATTTTTTAGCCTCTATATAATCTATCTTGGTCATTTTATATCTAAGTTCTCATTTACATTATTTATTATTATTTTTATAAAGGCCAAATTTAGTTAATTATGTAACAAATCAATGGTTGTATTTATTTCATATTTATACCCTAATTTACTATACTCAACTCTTTAACAATCTAATATTTAAATTTAAATAAGTCTTAAAAGGTTTAAATAGTATTAAACCAACTCATTAAATTTTTCATGATGAAACTCCATCTTATGAGGGGCATATAAATCCTTGTTTGATTTGACTTATCTTTGATTTTGGCATAGAGGTAAAATATGATCTTCTTAAGGTTTTTGAGGTCTTCTTTTTAATGTAAATTATGATGGTGCACTAATAATGCATAATTTATCTCCTCTTCACACTCTACCTTTTAGATCCATGCTACCTATGATTTTCACATCAAGCCACTCTAATATTCATTCTATAAAATCAATGCAGTTATACATCTGACTAATGAGTTGATTGATGAATGGGAAGAATGGGTCATCAATTTTCTGAGGGACTCATCTTTGTTTGACACTTGGTGATCTATCAAAGCTTATCTTGATATTTGGTGAGATAATCATCCCTCTAAGCTCAATCTCAATATAACCCCCATGTTGATCTCATACACTTAGAGATGGGCTCTTTGATAAAAATGGATTCCTTATAACATTTTCATCCAAACTTAAGGCTACAAAGTAATGACTAAAACTATATTACATGGACACATATCTAGAATTTTATAGACTACCTTAAGGCTAAAAAGTAATGAGATTATGCCACTTGGTGCCATCTCACTAACCCATTAGCCCATAGCTCTCACATCATATATGGGTTATATAAAAATATCTAAGGGAGTGGAGCATCAATTTTTTTCCATGTGGAATTATCTCATTAACCCCGATAGCTTAGAGGGATTTGAACTATATGGATGGTTTTATGACTCCAATTTATTGAGATTGAGGCACATGAAATTATATTACTTTCTCACTTTCCCACTACCTTGTTGATATGGAGATTATTGGGAAACTTCATGAAAATTGAATAAATTTAAAAATGTATTTTAAAAGGGATTAGGACATTTAAAAGTTCAACATGTGGCACTAACCCACTTTTTCAAAATCAACTAAGTGCTAACAGTTTTTTAAATAGGCACAAGCTCCCAAGATATGTGAATGATTATCTCATGACACCATTCAATTATACCAGTGTCCTACTATAATTGACAAACTAAGAATCCATCAATAATTCATTGGGGCCCCATAAAATTTTAGTTTGTTTCCTCCTAAAGTAATTACTAGAAAAAACATGAAATGGTTAAGTATTTTTCTTGTCTGACTCCTACAACCTCTGGGAGTGCACTGTGTTGGCTAGAAACACTTGGGAAGCTAAGAATTCACAAATTATTTAAAGTATGGAGATTTTATATTTACAATTATTTTATACCATAGTTTTTTTATCTTTTAAAACTTGAGACTTGGATTCTTATATTCTATGGTGACCAAAAATGTTCAACATTCTAGTAACCTCTATAAGATGCTTGCCTGCTAAGCAAACAACCATATACTTTATGAAGTCCATTGGCCATGGAGTCATGAAAATTAAAATAAAATCTGACTTGAACATCATAAACATTATTATACCTTCCTCATTCAAAAATAAAACTAAACAAGGCATCCTTAAAGCAACAACAATACTTGTGTAAGAGTACTTTAGGGATTGAAAACTACTACAACTACCAATTGAGCATGTGCATAACAAGACTTGAATGAAAGTCAAAATTAAACACTATTGTGTACAATATGAAATTTCAACTCAATAACATTTATTTATAAATATCACATTGATTGGGATTGGTAATTCTTCCCCATTTAATTTTGACAACTGAAAAGCATTATGTGATTTGTAACTAGAAATGACACAAGGACCACTCCATATTGTGTTAAATTTGGTGTGATTACCTAGTTTGGATCTATACTCATACCATTTGAGGACAATGTATCCTTAAAAATTTATTTCCATCAATTTATTTTTAAAATACCTCTTCACTTAGGTTTGATGAGTTTCTATTGTGTGCATGTCTTGGTCTCTTAGCTCCTCTAACTCCATCAGATCTACATATCTTGCATCCATGGATCTATATTCCATCATCCCAAATGGTTTTATAAGATCTAAGGCTGGTAATTAAATGTATATTAGTAATATCACCTCTCTATTATACACAAGCTTTTAATGTGAGTTACCAAGAGGCCTTTTGGGAGTAATCCTATCATCCCATAAGGCTTATTTTTAATTTATGTATCATGCCCTCTATTTCTCATCCAAAGTTATTTTTATTATATTTATAAGGATTTTATTTGTAGACTTGGCAAGTCCATCTCCTTAAGGATAGTAATTTTAATATGTACTCAAGTGAATTGTATTTATTATAGCCCATTAAATAATTTTAGTGCCAAGAAATACTAAGACATTTCTTGATATTATGGTAGAAGGGACTCTAGTTATAATACCTTCATAAGTTTTCCTCTTTCAAATAAATTTCCTTAGTCCACTTGGTAAATTAATTTATTGTAATTAGTATCTATTTGTGTCCCAATATTGATGGTGGATTGATTACCCCTCTGAAGTCTAATCCCCACTACTTAAATGATTGCTCAATTGAAATGGGTTGAATAGGAAGGGCTATGAGCTTCCATTTTCCCACAAAGAAGGCACATTTATTGAATTTATTTACACATGCATAACAATACTTAAATATATTAGGCCAATAATACCCTCCTTTCATGATTTTGAGAGTTTTAGTTCTTAGAGCATAATGCCCTCTTGAAAATCCATCATGGAACTCTTCTATCAATATATCAATCTAATTTGAATCTACACACCTTAGAATAACAGCATTAATTTATCTTTTGAATAACACATAATCAATAAGAACAAAGGGAATATATTGAAGTCTTAAATATCTTATTTTTATCCTATCCAAACCCTGAGGTAACATACCAATATGAAAGTAATGGATCATCTCTTATGTCTAAATTTTAGGATATGAAGATGCATCTACATGCAACTCATCTTAGTGTGATAGGATAGCCTCTTTATTTTCATATAAATCTAAAGCTAAGTTACCACATATCCCCTTACCTTTTATTATCTTGGTTACCTTGAATTCCACATCATATTCTATCACTTTTTTGATCTAACCAACCCTCTTCTCATTCAAATATTTTCTCAACAAGAAGTCCCTTATACTTGGGTGAGATACCATAACATGAATATTTTTATTTTAAATCATATATATGTTTTTTTTATACTGATAATAAATAAAAGTAATTGTTTTTTTCACAAAAGTATACTTCACCTCATAGTCTTGCAAACCTTGGCTAAAGAAGGTAATTGGTTTCTCTAACTATTCATCATTCTATTAGGTCAATATAGCTAAAATAGTCTCCAAAAGTTCTAGTGAATACAATATAAAATCCTTAAATAAATAAATATTTGTAATTTATGCTTGGTTAATGGCTTGCTTGATGGTTGTAATGTTATTCTTTCCTTCCTTTGTCTAGCTAATCTTTTATTGTTCTTCAACATGGCTATTAGTGGCTTAGATAAAATTATAAAATCTCTAAAAATATATGTAGTCCCTTATTGTGTTGAGTAAAATACAAGGAAAAGATGGAATTTACCCTTTTAGGATCAATGATCAATCCTTGATTTAAAATAGCATGGCCCATGAGCTTGCATTCATGGACTGAAAAGACACATTTCTTTGGGTCAAAAGAGATTCCAAATTTCTTACACCTTTAAAAAGTATACTTAAGATTAGTCAAATTATAATTATAATTCTTTGAAAACATAGTTGTGTCATCTAGTTATACCAAAACTATATTATTTATCAAACCTTAAAAGGCCTTGACAATGACTCTTTGAAATGTAGCACCTAGATTTGACAATCTGAAGGGCATTCTTCTATAAGCATAAGTTCCACATTTAATGGTGAAGGATATTTTTAATTGGTATTCATCTCTTACCAAAATCTAATTATACCCACTATATCCATCAAGAAGAGAAAATCACTCAAAACCTACTACCATTTGTAGAATTTCCTCCATGAATCGAAAAGGGTAGTGATCTTTCAAGGAAGCCTTATTTAAATCTCTAAAATCCACACAAAACCTTATTTTTCCATTATTTTTCCTCATGGGAGCAAGGTTATCAATCAACGAGGAATGATTTACGGTATATATGATTCTTGACTCAATCAACTTGGTCAACTCTTTTCTTATCAAAGATTACATCTTTGAACTAATATGCCTTTGCTTTTGTCTTACCAATTTGGCATTATATCTAGATCTATAATATGTTGATCCAAGATTGGATAAAACACATTTTTTTCTCTATATTACCAATTAAAAAAATTAATTAACTCTAGGTACAACTTAAAAAATTATTCTCTTTCATGTTTTGAAAATACCTTTCCAAATTTATGAAGCTTATTTCAAAAAATGGCAATGCCTTCATAGTTTTCTTCCTTTATACACATCCTCACTTTCTCTTTTAGAATTTGGTCATAATTATTGATGATGATATCAAGTATTACATGTCCTTAGTTTATATTATTTTTATTTATCTACACAATATGATCCTCATACCATGCTTGTAATTTATTCATATTTCTAGAAGAGAATTCAGCTTCTTCTTGAACAAAACATGTGATTTGTTTATCATCCTCAAACACTTACCAATTTAAGAAATTATATATGATGGAAGTAATTACAAATAACTTCATTTGAGATTGAAATTTCTCATTTTTATATCATTAGTAATGTTAAATTGAGCTCATATGGTTACCAACTGATCAACATGTTTATTTTCCTCTCTTAAGATAGCTTGTATGTTGAAAATTTCAAATTCTTGTATGAGATCCCATACCGTATGTTTATATGACTTCAAGATAATATTTTTATACAAATTATGACTTATAAACTAACTTACAACCAACTTACTATCACTAAACAATTGTAATCTTTCTTCTTCTACTTTTATTGCCCATTGGAGACCATGTATGAGTATTTTATACTCAACAACATTGCAAGTAAAGCTAGATTGAAATCTAATTTAAGAGTAGTACCTTTTGTTTTATGGATAAATTAGAATCATTATATCCCATTCTCAATTCTAATTCCTTTAGCTATAAAATAATAGCTTCCACAATCCTTCACTAAACTCATTTGTCTTGGTAAGAGTTGGTATAAACGTTTCTTCTTCATGCAAATAATAAATTCCCAAACCCTCTTATTCAATAAACTTGTAAGGATAATATCCATGGTTTTAACTTAACCACTCATCAAGGAAAAGATTAGGAATGACTCAAATAATAGTGGATATATTTTGGTCACTTAGATGGTCATTCTCATCAAGAATAGTACAACTCACATTGGTAGTGCTTGGCATGTAAGGTTCTATATGAAATTTGAAAAAAGGTTTTGATTTTATAATAACCTTAGTACCATACCTTATTATATATAAAAAATATAACCAATTTAAAGATAAGTACCCTTTAATATTTATTGTGAAGTCTCTTGATAAGCATAATGTAAAATATGGTTGAAAATTTACTATCACAACATCTTAAAGAATATAAAGACCTTGGTAAGCATGCAAAGTCAACTAGAAAAGTTTAATTACTTTCACTATATTGGTATTTGTAAATATTATCATCTATCTATTTTGGCATAAATTTACTACTATCACCACTAAAAACCATACAATTTTGAACTAGATTATCACCAATGATGAAATAAAGGTAGAAGGGAGGAAGTTTACTATCTTTACTTGACTAGATTTCAGCCTTGAATAGTTGTACCTTTTATTTAATTAGATGTACCTCTGTCTTAACAAGTTATTTGGAATTAGTGAGAACCACACTTTCCTTCCTTGTTGATCTGACTAAGATATGGAGGTTAGAGAGTTAGTCTTGGAATAAATCCTTTTATCCAAAAATAGTTAAAGTGTTTGAAACTAATATTCTCACATGTGCCTTATTTATTTAGTCTATAAAGTTAAGAGTAAAACCACTAACTCTTGATTGCCCCTTTAGAATAATAGTTCTCTTTTGAGTATGAGAAGTTTTAAGATATTAAATTACCTCCAAAAACCTATTTTTTCTAATTTTATTACACTTTTGGGCCTGTAAGAGGATCATTAGTCTTAAGATGAAGAAAATAAATTAAAAAAATTGGTACCTCTTGTGCATCATCTATTGCTCTCCTCTTAGCTCTTATAATAACCACATTGGGTTAGTCACCCTATTTGTATCCATTTTTTGATTCATGTTGCAATGATTTCCTTATTACTAATTCAAAAATTTAGAAAAAACTTTTCCTTGATCATCATGTAGCTCTCTTTGAGGTGGCATCTCAATTTGTGATAGTTGAGGTGTTATCACCCATTTCACAACTCTATCTTAATTAAATACTCCAGTTTGGAATGAGGTTTAATTATGGGGTTGATTACATAGATTACAACATTATTGATCTTTAATGAGGTTATTTTGAGTAGGTATAATAGCTTTGAAAGAGGGTGTATTTGGATCAAAGTGGTATATGGCCTAGATTGTGTAATGGCTTGTCATCCTTAGTAGGGAGGTTTATTTGAATGGTAGTTTTGAAAAATAATCCTATTAGGATGATATTAATACTAATAAGGAGGTTGATATGAACTATTAGGATGAGATAAATACCTTATTATGTCGACCATTTTATACCCAAATGATTACATAAGACCCTTTAGTTCACTTAGCTCACTATATTGGTTAGGAAGAGATGTAACTTGATTAGATAAAACTAGAGTTGGGGATAATGTGGGAATTTGAAAGGGTGTAATGGGATGAGATTTCTGAAAATGTGCTTAAGTGGTATTGGTGAAAGTTTTATATATTGTATAAGGCTATTTTATACCCTTATGGCCACCTCAAATGCATTTGGGGGTATTGTTCCATCCATTGACTGGATCATAACCACTATATCACTATTTAGAGCTCTCAAACATTACAAAAATTTATATTAAAAAGATGGTTTAATCATATGAGGGATGTTATCCCATGTATTTTGGAACCTAAGGTTGAAATCAATCAAGAATTCATGGGGAGCTCTCTTAATGGTAGTCAATTTTTCAAATAAAGAGAGGTGGTTTGATTTGTCCTCAAATTTCTTACAAAGAGATGATCCTAACTCATCCCATGATGGAATGGAATGTAGAGGAAGATGATTATACCACTATAGAGCCATTCCCTTGAAAGATGAAATAGTTAATCTAATAGATACATTTTATTGGATTATATGATGCACTTAGCATAGGTTAGGCACATATCTAATGTGCTCTACAGGGGTGGTTTGATCTTATCCAGTAAAAAAATGTAAAAAAATTTTAGTGATGATGCTGTAATATCATTATATTAGGAAAGATTAAAATTGATTACACCATAAAAAGTCACAAACACTTGGTTTCTTGGGATAATCATACTAAAATTTAGTCTTGGTATAGGGTTATTTTGAGGTAAGTTCTAATTTATTGAGCTAGAGGGATGTTTGGTGTATGGATTGGATTTCAAGAACCTATTTATTTTTTATAAATTCAAAGGTAATTCAATAAAATTAAAAGGAATAACTTATGTATCTAATCTTGTTGTGACTTTTAGCATGAAAATTTCACTAATATGCCATCAGGATGTTTGTATGTTTATGGAGTCACCAAATTCTAAGTATATGAGTAATGTATTTATTGTAAAGTGATAAAACCAACACAAATCCTTAGTAATATTTTCATCTTTGGTCCCATGGGTGTTACACAAAATATTATCAAATTGAGTTTACACCCTTGAAAAAGGTTTTCAAGCTTACTCACTCAATTGACATAATGAGATCAATTCCAAGTTATGGATGACCTATAATGAAAGTAAACCTCAAAATAGGGTTGGTTCCCTTGATGAATCACATTGATCCTCACCTAAAATAATCATTAAAAATGAAAAAAGAGATATTCTTATACGTATATGACTAACTATGGGGTGATGTAGTAAAATTAAATACCTCAAATTTCTTAGGCACACACAAAATGAGCTCAAAGAGAATTCACACATACAAAAATTACAACTCACCAATGAATCTTGGACATAATTTTTTTGTAGAAAGGATTAAACTTATAATAGTTCTTATAAGGATGACCACTTGTTTTAGGAAACTAAAATAATATTCATCACAACTATGAATTACATAAACTCTCAGATACATAAATTATAACTTGCACAAGATCAAGTTTGTTTCATAAAGGTGCAAAAAATTGGACATAAATCAAGGATAGGCCAAAATTATCACAAGAATACATCAAAAATCAATAAATTTCACACAATAAATAGACAATGATAAGGCAGAATCAATTTATTTATTTCTCAAGAAGGTGTTTACAACTTTAAAATTTGGCATGGCCAAGCCATGACCAACTAGAGGTATCTCCTACTTAGAAACAAAAAGTACATATAATGGAATCAACCTTTCATGAAGGGACCTACATGTAAGATTTTCATCAATTTCTTGATTAAGGTTGAACACTGAAACATGAGTCAAGTTTAACTTTGATTGACATCTTCCAATCTTGCATGATGAAACTCCACTTAGTCTTCAACCAACCCCTCAAATTTTGCATGATGAAACTTTACCTTGTGAGGGGAATATAATTCTTTGTTTGATTTTAATTATTATCCTCACTTTTTTTATAGAGGGAAGAGATGATCTTCTTGACATTTTTGAGGTATTATTTTGAATGGAAATTATGATGGTGAATTAATAATTCATAACTTCAGTTCCTCTTTCCACTCTACTAGTTGGGGCCATGCTATGTTATTATTTTCACCTGAAGCCACTCCAAGATTGATTATGAAAAATCAATGAAATTATAAAACCTATTCATGAGTTGATAGCTGAATAAGAGGAATGAATCATCAATTTACCCAGGGACTCATCTCTATTTGACATTTGGTCACCCATCAAAGCTTTCTATCATGTTTGGTGAGTCTTTATCCCTATAAAATTGGTATCAATATAACCCCTATGTGAATTTCATATAAATAAAGATGGAATATTTATTAATATTGTATTCCTCATAATGTTCCAACCAATCTCAAGTTATCCTTTCCTTGAGATAACTAGAACTAGGTTCTGGCCATGCAACATTCATTGAGCTTACTACATTCACCCAAGGAATTTTGTCTTACATTCACAAGGGGAAGAAAAAAATTATTTTATAATGAAGATAATTCTCTTAGTTTATTAGTATTGAAATACTTATGTTTAGATCTCATTCATTGAATTTATCATGTATTAGGACATGATTGATATCCTTATCATATTGTGAAAGGGGTCAAGATTGATAATAGAACCACCACACTGCCCCCAAGCTTTCTTTACATATTCACTTATCACACTACCATTTGATCCTAGATATTTCTACTTCACCTAGTCATTTATGTTAGGTTTGGGATATGGGAGACTTGACAGCCAGTTGATGTGGCATTCCTTAGTTGGGCTAGGATCTAACAAGCTTGATAATTATACCACCCCAAGAGATAGATGGGCCTTATTAACTATTTATATTATGGTGAAGTGATATTGTACCACATGGAATGATCCTAATCACCTATTATTTTAAAAAACTTTGGGATTTCATGGACCACCCCAAAGATACAAAGTAATGATATAATTCCATGTGGTACCATCATACTAAACAACTAGCCTAGAGATCTAGAATCATTTCTTAGATGCATAAAAATCTTTGATAGAACAAAGTATTATGATTGTACCATGTGGAATCATCCTGCTAACTTGATAGACCACAAGGATTTGAAATGTGTGGATGCTTTCAAGACTCTAGGTCATCAATATTATAGCATGTGAAATCATCCTCCTTGCCCACTTACCTAATACCTTTTTGACATGGATATTGTTGAGAAATTTCATAAAAATTGACTAACTTTTGAAATTTATTTTGAAAGGGATTAGGGCCATCACGGTATCAACACCTTTCACCAGTCCACTTTTAAAAATTTTACTAAGTGTCAAAAGTATTTTGAAAGAGGCAAAGGTTACTAAGAGATGTTGATTGTCATGAGGTGCCATTTGATTGGACCAATGTCTTATTATGACTGATAAATTATGAATACATCAATATGTTATTAGGGGCCATCAAATTTATTTTGTTGCCTCCTAAATCTTTTATTGATAAAAACCCTAAAATGGTTATTTTTTTAATATTCAACTCCTACAGGCTCAGTGAGTGTACTATGTTGGTGAGGAACACTTGAGAAGATGTGAATTCATAAATTCATTAAATTATGGAGCTTACCTCTTTGACTTCCTTTTCTACAAATATTTGAATGAACCTTGAAAACTTGAGACTTAGATACTTCTCTTCCATGGTGACCAAAAATGGTCAATAAAACAAAGAAGATAAAAATTTGAAGTAGACTCTAGAGTTAGAAAGAGAGATGTGGAAATAGAAATGGTGGAATAAAGAAAGAGAGGCCTATAAAGTTGAAAATATAAGAAGGATTTATAGAAGCATAAAAGACAAGAGTGAGAAGAAATGAAGGGAAGAAGAGCTAGGTGATGGGAGGAGGAATAAGGATCCCAGGCTTAGTTTGGATAGAGAACATGAAGATGAGGAAAATCAAATGAGAGAGGAAAACGAATAAAATAGTCTATAAGTAGATTAGGTAGTTAATATTTTATAGAGATACAAAAGAGTATTCCATGGAGGAGATATAGGATTTTCATATAGTTATAAACATAGCTTAGGTTAAAACTATGATAAGTATGGTATTGAAGGTATAAATCATTCACCTTGGGAACACACATCCCCCAAGCCTATTTTTTTAGAATCATAATATTTTAAATACCACTTTGGAATATGAGGATTCACAAGGACCATTAAAAAAATAGATTCATAAGAAAGGTATCAAGGCATAAAAGGTAGCACATCATGAAGTCACACACATTTTTTTGAATAATAAAAGAATAATATACAAGCATTAGCTTTAACAAAGACATATCCAGTAATTCTTATGTAAGAAAGTGAGTTCCTTACAAAAATTGAGATATTAGAATAATAGGAAGAGGATAAGGATACATCATAGAATGCATCATCACCATAAAAATTATGGACACAATAACACTAAAACCCCAAGCATTCCCCTAAATTCAACAAATTTTATAGATATCTATTGTTTAGAAAGTGACTACAATACCTATGATAAACAATAGTGTGGTGGCATAGTTAGGAACCTTTATCAATATGGAACCCTATGATGGGTTTATGGACCTAGAATAGTACTTTCTCACCTACAACATGAAGTGGTAGGCCAAAATAATTACTAATGATGTGATAAATAAGTGTGAACTAATTGGATATTTGTGGCTATGCATTGGAATTCATATATGGTATAGATTTTAATAAAGTGGATCTATAATAAGTAAAGGACATGTTTATCACATAATTTAAGATCAAGTAATGTTCTAGTCAAACTATAAAAGATTTAAAAGAAATAGGACAAGGAGCAAAAGAGATTGACTTTGAATGTGATCATATATTATTTGATGTGATAAATAAAGTGAAGTTTTCTCTAAATGATAAAGATAAATCGACTTGATTTGTTGAAATAATGCAAATAAAAAAAAGGGTTGCCATCACTTAGACATGATTTAACACTAAGGAAGATGCAAGAAAAGTTATGATTAGGTTTGAATAGATCAAATATCATGGTCATATTGACTTCAACATCATAAATATATCACACTCTATAAACACTCCTAATAATGATGGATTGATATCAAGAGGGAGGAGACAAGTCTATGTCTGGTCTATGGTGTATAGAGTGTGGAAAGGAAGGAAATTAGATAAATGAGTGGTCAAGAATCAAAATAGAGTTTTAAAAAATATGTAGAGGGGTAGGGAATACAACATCTCACTAAAATATCCTAAAATAGTATGTCAATAATCCATAGAATTTGTATTGTAACTTTTTCAATTTAGCTAATCATGATGAAAATAGTTTCACATCACTCGAAGAACTAAAGGAGGATATTAAAAAAAATGTGCTTAAATTCATTGTACAACAAAAAACTAAAACATATATTATTCTATAATTAACATGATAGGTGAAACATAGGTAGGTGTACCATGGATATCAAAGGGACCATAATATCAACTTCAAGGTATGGCTAGTTGGACACCTACATCTCAGGCTTAGATAACTCTATGCCAGAACTAAAAGTTGCCAGTAATGTAATACCAATTTTCCTATCAATGTAATCCTATGATTCCCAAGGCATACTGGACAAATTAGTTTCCATTACTTCCTCAATACCAATATGGTGGGTTTGATGGCCTAAAACAATAAGAGTTGAATTCACAACAAGCGTTGGGGAGATTTGGGATGCAAAATTCAAATGGTTGGGAATTCTAAGAAAATAAAGGGGGATATATAAGATGATATAGGGGAGGATACCAAGATAATGTGCAAGAAGGTAGGGGGAATAATTCCAAATGACCTCTAATTTAGTGCTACTTTCATAGAGAATTTAATCATGTATAGTTGAATGATCCTCCAAATCCTTAGGGAAAATCCTATTGTGCATACTATAGATTTTCAATTCAACACAACATATATGATTATTTAGTTTCAAAGAAATAGTGAATGGATAAGGCAATAAGGAATGTGAATTTGATTAATTCATAACCCAAAGAAGATGCTCTTATATAATTAGTCACATAGGAAAAACATGTGAAACAAGTATTAACACCTTTGGATTTCCATAATATCATGGGATAAGAAAATCTTGAGAAGATAAATATCCCAAAATAATCACGGAGAATAGATTAATTTAATAAGTTACATAGGTTTTTAAAATAATCAAATAGAAAGAAACTACCAAAGATGATCCTATGGATATAAATGTGAATATGTATGGATAGATAGTGTGCATTATGTGAAATTACAATGTTGTCACCACCATGATAGATTTATTGAGGTTACTCCAGTATGTTTCATAATGAATAAATTTCATAGAATATCACCAATCTAATCTATCATTTTTTAGAATGTGTATGAAATGCCAACAATAGATAGATAGATAAAATGATATGGTACATTAAGACTAAAAAACCTTGGGATGTTGAGATATCAAGTTGGGAGGGTATGAAATACCCAATGTAATCTTTGATTTTATTAGCACCTTTAACATGATCCTGAGATCAACATGTATATTTATTGGGTGACTTGCACTAAGATTTAGTCTTATCACTTTAAGCCTTGAATAATATGGATGATTTGAACTTATTATATTTTTAGAGGACATGGAAATCAAAATTATAGAGTTGAGTCTACATGGTGACTTTTATGTAATTGACATGAAGATAGATGAGACTCACTACCCTACATTGATTGGAAAAAAATGGGTGTATGATGGTCAAATGACCATCAATATGGTGATAAATAAACTAGAATATCATCATGGGGATAAGATCATATTAATTCCATTAGATGAATGTGAGAAAAAACCATATTTCATACCCAGATATCCTAAAAATCCATATGTTTGTGGGGAAATTAGTTGGATGAAAGTGAATGTAGAAGATAAATAGAAAGTGTACACACATAATATTTTCAACTTTTATCAATTACTAATGATTTACATCTTGTAGGAACCTGTTGAGACTCAATCTCTCTGAGTGTATGCCTTAATGGGTGCACTAAGAAAGGGGTGGGGTATACCTTTGGTTCTTCATAAGATGGTTATCCTTATTTCTAAATTATTATCAATCCAACCAGCTCATAAAACAATTCCATAGGTTAGTAATCCTCCCTTTCACACTCCTAAAATGCTTTTCCTCTTTCCATCCCTTTTTTCCTCACCTTGATCCCCTTTCACCTATTGAATGTACTAGGTCAATTGGGTTGACCCTATATAATTTTTAGCCTTTGATTACTATACAAGGTTGACTAGGTCAACCCTATACTATTTTTGGTTATTTTCACTTTAGTGTTTCATTAGCCCTTCAAATGACCTAGCTTGAGACCTAATGATTTACCTCATAAAAGCATAAAAGGTAAACTAGGTCAACCCCATATAACTAGCATATTCACAAGGATTTAGGGTGAGATCCACCTATAAATACAATATTATTTTATCATTATTTCAATATGTAATAAATATGTATTATTTGCTCATGCTTATTTATAATCTTCTCTTCAACCATCCTACTTGAGGAGTCTTAGCTTAGGGTTTCTAATTGGATAATCTAGTATTATGGATAAGTCTTGGATGATTTGGCTTTTCTTAGTTATCTTTACAAACCATAACAACCTTTTCAAATCCCCTTTGGCTAAGGGAGAGATTGAGTCTAGATGGGTTCACATTTAGCTAAGTATATTATAACTTTGTTCTCCTCTCTTTAGTAGATAGAAGTAGCATAAGTATTGGCTCAAATAATATTACTCTTCATATACCATGTATTAGGGTCTTACTCATACTTAGCTTAATTGAGATTATCCTATGCATGTTTTTATTATTTTACTAACCCCATTTATTGTACCAAAAGCTTTGGTGTGCACTATATTATATTTACTTTCTTTTTTATTAGAATAGAGTGAACATTAAACCTATGACTCTTTTAGGGTTATTGCATGATTATGTTAGACTATAGGATTTGGAACCCTTACTACTATGGTGTATTGTGACAAGTGATACCTTAATAATCTCTAGTGGATCCCCATATTGGTTTTGCTCTTGCTTAATAAATGTATTACCAATTAGAAGTGTAGGTATGTTATATCTTCTCTAAACTAGGACTGATTTATAGACAATTAATTTTTTATTGCATACATTTTTGTGAACCTGATGTGAACTAACCATTAAAATATTTGATTTACTTATATAATTATTTTATCATTTTATTTTTCAAATATTTGCAATACTAGGTCGAGAATATCAACAAAATATTATTTTCTACCCCTTAGATACAAAACTAGGTTGACCCAGTCAACCATGTATTCCTATTTCATTAATTTTAAAACCTTGTTTTCTGTACGAGGTTAACCCAGTCGATCTTATATAGTTTTTAGACCCTATTTTTAATACTAGGTTGACCCAATGAACTTTGTATAGTTTTCTATTATCCTTATATGTCTAACTTAATGTTTTGTCTACCTGACTTAGTTCTTTATCTTTGTCTATTATTCTTCTTGATTAGCATTATTTCTCTTTACTCAAGCATCATATCCCATATCAAAACATTTTATACAAATTGAATCCATTTAGACACTATATGGGGTTCTTTTTTCTTCTTATATTTTCCTATCTTTTCTTCCTCTTTTCAGCTTATGGGGCATCTTGTGATACCCATCCACACATTACTCTATCTTTAGGGAAATATTATGATGCCCATACTTATATCCAATTACCCTTTGGGGTTGTGATTCCCACTCTTATGTTTCATTATATGCTACCAAACTAATTCAACTCCAAAAAACCTTCTGAGACACAAGATTGCCTCTCACATGCTCATCCTTGATATAGATGTTAACATAAATTCCTTCCCTACTTTTCAAGATTTATATCCACATATATCTAACACATTTTTTAGGTTACTTACATGAGTCTTTCCCTCTACAACAAGCTCCTTCCTTTCATAAACCTTTAGTCCTCCCTTTTGGTCTTTTGGTTTCTTGATGTACTATAGACTTCTTTATCTTATTACATGTTCTCTTTTTGACATCCATTGGGTTTTTATTTTTTTATTTTATTTATAAAACCATGGATAGGACCCAAAATTCCTCATAAAATTACCATCTTTTACTTTTTTCTCTCCATTATGATTTTTTTAATATTTTTTTTGCATCCCATGGGTTTTTCTTTTATGAAGTTATAGCGTAATACCATGGATAGGACCTAGCCCTCATAAAATTACAATATTTTCATATTTTTACATATATGTTCTCAAACTTTAGCTTTTTTCTTCTTTTGATAGATGGAATTTATGTAAACAATCTATGTTAGCATGTTTTTCCTCCATTTTCCTCATTCTTATGATACGAAATCACACTTTACTATCATTATATCATTTTTTTTGCCCTTTTTGTTAAGCATGGAATAAACTAAGAGGGGGATGAATCAGTATATTATATATCTTTTAAATCTTTTATTTAATCTGATTTATTTTCTTCAACCACTTAATCATACATTCAAGATGTGTAATAAAACTAAAAAAATAACATGCACCACATAAGAGAGAAAGAAAGAGACCAAATTTTTACGTGGAAAAATAATGTGGGAAAAACCACAAAGAACAATATCAAGTATATGAATGAGCACCAAATTACAGGAGCACCAACCCCTTTTCTGAGTACCAACACAATAACTATTTATGAGCACCAACCCACATGAGCACTAACCCCTTGTAAATATTTATGAGCACCAACCCATAGGAGCACCAACCCCTCTTGTGTATAAAACACAACTATCTCTCAATGTTGCTTTTTCAACAAATCATATAACTCTACAATATCTCTTTCTATTTTCTTAAAAATAACATAATATCAAACCATGCACTCTCTTGCATATTATAAATGGCTTCTCAAGCCTCTTTTTATAGATTTCTAAATGACCTTTGGCATTCACCCTTTGTGACCCTTTAATCCTCATATAAAATGGTGCCAAACTTGTATGACCCTTTGAATCCTTTCATTTGAAAATTTGCATGGTGACCCTTTATGAGCAAATGTGTCCTTTCCCCTTTTGTATTTATCTTGGTGATTTTTAAAATTCCTTAATGTGACCCATGATAAAATTTGTCCTTCCTCTTTTGTCCTCACTTGGTGACTCTTTGAATTCCTCGAGATGACCCTTCATGGGAAAATGTGTCCTTTCCCTCATTTTTATTTACCTCATGACTCTTTAACTTATTCATGGGCCCTCTTTTGACTTTATGTAACAAAAAATATATTAATTAATATTAAATAAAAATCAACACACTTTAGATAAAATATGAACATTAAAAACACATTTATACATTAAATGATATGGGGCCTTTGTCACCAATAATGTTAGACCTTTGACATTAATGAAAATATCTCCAAAAATCTCCCCTTTTGTCATAAATGGTAACTTCAAACTAAAACTACCACATCCTAAAACTTATATTCCACATGCCAACTTGCACATATTTCCAAAATGAAAAACATATAGTAACTCTCCCTTACTGTACCATTCTATACACGTTCTTATAATTCTCCCCCTTTGACATCAATGGTAAAGGGCCTATCCTAGATCTACCACTTGGATCCCCCTCAATTGATGCTTATCCTCAATGGCATGAAGTAAAATAAATTACTCCCAACTTCTCTCATAGATATAAATGTGTCCTTTGGTAGTGACTTGGTGCAAATATTTTCAATCGATTATGTTGTACTAATAGATTACAACTTAACCTACTGATCTATAGCCTACCCTCTCAAAAAGTGATATCTAATAGGAATATGTTTTGTTCTTTAATGCATCACTATATTATTATAAATATTAATATCACTTGTGTTTTCATAAAAAATAGAGATAGGTTCATCATATTTTACCTTGATGTCTTCTAAATTTTCTTCATCTAAAGCACTTGAGTACAACACAACATGACTACAATATATTTTGGTTTAGATGTAGAAAGTGATAATAAGTTATACTTCTTGCTTAGCCATGATACTAAGCTATCACTTAGGAAGAAATATCCTCCACTTATAATCTTTTTATCATCTAAACACCCTACCCAATCTAAATCTGTATAAGCAACCAAAGTGAAACCTCTTCTTATGGGATACCACAATCCATAATCTAATGTCCCCTTGACATATCTAAATATTCTCTTCACTAATTGAACACGAATCTCCTTCAGAGCTACCTGATATCTCAAAACCATGCCTATTGCATGCATGATGTCTACCCTTAATACTATCAAATATAAAAGACTACAATCATAGATCTATACAAAGATTGATCTAGAATAGGTGAATCTTCATCCTTACTCACCTTGTTCCTTGTACTAATTGGTATGATAATTGGCACAAAATCCTCAAAACCAATTTTTTTCAACATTTCCTTGGCATACATACTTTGAGATATGAAAATTTATTTATTTGACTAAAATATGTATAACCCAAAGAAAAATGATAATTATCAAAGCATAGACATCTCAAATTATTTTTGTATATTATCAAAAAATTCTTTCTCATATTTTCAATGTTACCTCCAAATATTATGTCATCAACATATACCATAAAAATCAATTCATGTTCACCTTTTATTTTGATGTAGAGATTATTGTCAACAAAACCTCTCTTGAAACCTTAATCCTATAGGTACTTATCAAGCCTTGCATACCAAGCTCTGAGATCTTGTTTCAATTCATATAGTTCTTTCTTCAATATACATACATAGCTACTATCATTTGAGGAAATAAATCCCTTAGGCTACTCAATGTAGACATCCTCTTATAGATTCCTATTCAGGAAAAGCAAACTTGACATCTAACTGAAACACTTTTAAATTTTTAAACACTACATATGCAAGAAACATTCTAATAGCCTCTAGCCTTGCTACTGGTGCAAAATTTTCTTCAAAATCTATTCCCTCAATCTGAGCATATCCTTTAAATATTAACCTTATTTATTCCTAGTAACATTACCACAATCATTCAACTTATTAATGTAAACCCATTTTTTTCTTATCACATTTTGACCTTTTGGTATAGGCACTAATTCCCAAGTATCATTATATTCTATTTTATTTAATTCTTCATTCATTGACTTAAGAAAATGCTCATCATGTCTTGCTTTTGAAAAAGTTCTAGTTTAAATTTTTGATAACAAAGAAAAATTAACATGCTCAGATTCATTTACCATCATTATGCTATTACAAACTCATTCATTTGTGTTATCAATGATATCACTTTTATTATGATTTCTCTAGACATATTTGGATGGGGTTTTGGTGTCCTTTTTCTCCTTCTCATCTTCATCTAATTCTTCAAAATCTTCTTTTTCAATGATTTTAGGAGTGTCTACTAGATCACTATCTCTTTGTGCTACATATTCATCTATCATGACACTTGAAATTTCAACAATATTCTTGGTTCTTTTGTTATAACATTTATAATCTTTGATTTTACAAGAATATCTAATAAATATACCTTCATCTATTCTAGATCCAAACCTACCTAGTATTTCATCAATTTTATTTATGAAGCATCTACTGCCAAAAACTCTAAAATAATCAACTAAAGCTGGTTTGTCTTTTCATAGTTCATAAGGAGTCTTGTCATTTTTGAATCTCAATAATGCTCTATTTTGTATATTCACTACTATACCTAGTACCTCTCTCTAATATTTATTTGGTATCTTGGATTCATTTAGCATTATCCTCACCATCTCCTAAACTATTTTATTTTTATGCTCAACTACTCCATTTTTCTATGGAGATTTAGCTATTGAATAATGTATCTTTATCCCATTGTCTTCACAATACTCAATAAATTGATCTAACATGAATTCTCCTCCTTAATCTAATCTTAAGAACTTACTATTTAAACCAATTTCATTCTCAACTAAAGCTTTGAATAATTTGAAGTGGTTGAAAGCTTCTAATTTTTTCTTAAAAAACATCACCTAAGTCATACATGTAAAATCATCAATAAGCAACATGAAGTATTTCTCACCTTGAGCAATTTTAGGTCTCATAGGTCCACATATATCAATGTGAACAAGATCTAACAACTGAGTAGTTGAGTATTATTTTGTCTTGAACCATCTTCTAGCCTACTTCCCATGCTAACAAGGTTCACAAAGCATGTTAGAGGGCTTTGTAATCTTTGGAAGATCTCTAATTACTTGCTTATTATTGATGTTGATAGGATTGTCAAAATTTATGTGCCCCATTCTCTTGTGCCACAACCAAATTTCCTCAATCTAACTCAAACAACATCTTTGACCTTTGATATCTGATAACATATATAAATTATTGCCTATCCTCTAAGCATCCACAATCAACACATCTAAATATTTTCTCTTAATTTCATAACCTTCTACATAAAACTTTAGTCTCTGTCCCTAATCATATATTTGACTTACACTCAACAAATTATGCTTAAGACCTTGTACGTACAAAACATTTTCAATCTTAGTTCTACCATTATCCAAACTTAATATACCTTTTTTGGCTATTTTGGTAGTGGTATTGTCTCCAACTTTTACTATGTCACCATTGATCATATTTAGAGTTCTAAACTTTCTCTTGTCTCCTGTCATGTGCCTCAAACATCCACTATCAATGAACCATGGATTTTTTTCATTTCTTGCATGCAAAGCTGTCTGGACTAACATAGACTTTTTAGGTTGTTTCGTCTACCATGAACTTGTCTAAACTTTCTTCTTGATGAATGGAGCCTTGAAACTTTAGTCCTTCTTGACTGACTCAAACACACTTCTACAATATTGGGCTCTGTCTCTAAAATTATTACACTTGTAACATATTATGGACTCTTTATTAAGTCCTAATAGAGGAAAAAATGAATTGTGGCTTCTACTTGACTCTACATGATTTTCCTTCTCCTTATAGCTAAAATTGTTAGCTATTCTTTGACAATTTATTTTCTTATGACCATAAACCATTACAATAAAAACAATAACCATGAAAATAGAACCTATTCTAATTTGTGTATCTTTCACCTAGTTGTCTTTTGTAGCTCTATTCTTTCCAACCTTCTTTATTTGAGCTATCATCTACATTCTTAATTTCTTCCCTTTTTATTTCTTCTTTTGTAAGAGCTTTATTATATCTCTTTTTCTTTTGAAATCTGATACCTATCTTATCTAATATTATTTTTTGACTTTCTAATATCTTATTCAACATGTTAGTGCTATTCTCAAATTTTGAGTCATTTGCTACTCTATCATTAACTACTTTATTGGCTTTCTTGATATCTTCTTTTAAAGAGGCAATTTCAATAACATACATTTCAAATTCTTCACTTACTTTTCTCAATTGAGTTGTTAAATCTTCTTCAATCTTTTTGGATTCTTTAATGTGTGCTTATAGATCTTCAATTATTTCCTTTGACTCCTTTTAATTTTTCTTGATTTGGAGCTTCAATCTTTGATTCTTCTTCATAATATATTTTAATTCATTTAAGGCACAAATGAGTTCTTCTAGATTCACCTTGTATTCATCATGTTCTTCTTCTTGATCATCTATACTTTTAGTTGTAGAGGCATCTTCATGTATGGTCATGAATAGAAACTCTTCTTCATCTAAGTCACTGACTCCACTATCTTTGGCTAATATAGAATCTTTAGAATATAAAATCTTCTCAAATCCCTTATTGAATTTGCCTTTGATGTTCTTCTTGTATGTAGAATTTCCTTCTTCATTGTCACCTTTATTCTTATCTGAGCACTTAGATACAAAATGTCCAATCTTACCACATTTAAAACATTTTAATGGAAATTTGTTTTGATATTTACCTATGCACTTTTTGGATAATAAATGAATACAGCTCCATTGCCATCTTCCTCATCACTAGAGCTATGAATTGATTCTTGAATCTTATCTTTCTCTTTATTTGTTGTCTTGAAAGCATATTCCCTCTTTGAGGGTTTTTATTTTTTGGTCTACATCTCATATTTTGTAAGAATACCATGTAGTTCATCCATCTTTAGCTTTGCTAGATCCTTCATCTCCTCGATAGCCAAAAAATTTGCATCATATCTCAATGGTAGAGATCTCAAAACCTTTTTTACCACCACTTATTCATCTAACTTTTCTCCAAGGCCTTGAATCTGATTAACTATTTGATCAACCCATAAAAGATAACTTTCTATATTTTCTTCCTCTTCCATATTCAAACTCTCAAACTATCTTCTAAAAGTCTGGAGCTTAGCTTACTAAACCTTTCCATTACCTTTGTAAATATTCTCAATATTTACCCAAATCATAAGATCATATTTGCATTGCATAATATTAACAAATTTTGATTCACATAAACCACATAAAATAACATTTAAATCTTTAGCATTATTTTTAATTGCCTTCTTTTCCACCAGAGTAGTTACAAGTGTTTTTGGCTCTTCGTATTCCTCCACCACTACTTACTAAATGTTGAATCCAAAGGCCATCAAGTAAGTCCTCATCCTTATGCTCTAAAAATCACAATTTTTTCCATCAAACAAAGGTGTCTTATTTATATAAAAACATTCATGTTATCAAGCCATTGTGCTTTCCCTGATCTACCTTCAAGCTTTTAAACTCTTTTCTAAAAGAACCTACTCTAATACTAATTGTTAAGCATAAAATATATTAAGAGGGGGGGGTGAATCACTATATTATATATATTTTAAATCTTTTACTTAATCTGATTTCTTTTCTTTAACCATTTAATCATACATTCAAGATATGCAATAAAACTAAACCAATAACATGCACCACATGAGAGAGAGAGAGAGAGAGAGAGAGAGAGAGAGAGAGAGAGAGAGAGAGAGAGAGAGAGAGAGAGAGAGAGAGAGAGAGAGAGAGAGCAGATTTTTATATGGAAAACTAATGTGGGAAAAACCACAAAGAACAATCTCAAGTATATGAATGAGCACCAAATTAGATTATAAAGTTTGAAAGCACTAAATTTTAGGAGCACCAACCCCTTTTCCAAGCACTAACACAACAAATATTTGTGAGCACCAACCCACATGAGTACCAACCCCTTAAAAATATTTGTCAGCACCAACCCATATGAGTAGAAACCCCTCTTATGTATAAAACAAAACTATCTCTCAATGTTTTTTTCTTAACAAATGATAGAACTCTACAATATCTCTTTCTCTTCTCTCCTATTTTCTTAAAAAGAAAACAATTTCAAACCATGCACTCTCTTGAATATTACAAATGGCTTCTTAAGCCTCCTTTTATAGCTTTCCAAATGACCTTTGGAATTCACCCTTTGTGACCCTTCAATCCTCATGGAAAATGGTGCCAAACTTGCATGACCCTTTGAATCCTTTCATTTAAAAAGTCACATGGTGACCCTTCATGAGCAAATGCATTATTTCCCCTTTTGTCTTTATCTTGGTGACTTTTCAAATTCCTCAAGGTGCCCCTTCATGATAAAATGCACCCTTCCTCTTTTGTCTTCACTTGGTGACTCTTTGAATTCCTAAAGATGACCCTTCATGGGAAAATGCATCCTTTCCTTCTTTTATCTTTGCCTTGTGACTCTTTGACTTCTTCATGGGACCTCTTTTGACTTTATACAATAAAAAATATATTCACTAATATTAAATAAATATCTACACACTTTAGCCAAAATATGAACATTAAAAACACCTTTAGACATTAAATTCTATGGGGCCTTTATCACCAATAATGTTAGACCTTTGACATTAATGAAAATATTTCCAACACTTTTTCACATTTTTTTTATTTGAAGTAATTAAAATTGTTCCATATGTCATTCCTCTTGATTTCCCCTCTCTTTCACTCCACATTAGATAAAACAAGGTTGAAATCAAGATAGAAATTTTATTCTACCTAGATTTATGAGACTCTTAGACCCCATGTTATTTGAAGTTATCTCTCTTAGAAACCTTGTCCAAATTATTTAAATGAAAGTCATCTTTAGCACCCATGTTTGGTTTTCTAAATCAATATGGAGGAATAAGGAAAAGACATCAAGAAAATCAAAATACAAATCATTTGAAATAGAAGGCAATGATATCTAAAAGGCAACATACAAATCTCAAAAGTCAAATCACACCAAAAGACACAATTACAAGCACATCTCTTATCTCTAATTGAAGATCAAACTCTATAGTGGGCCTATAGAGCTGAGGTTCCTTGGGGTATGGTAGGATATTAGGTTGAAATAGGGGAATTTAAAAAACTCTTTGATGATAACTACTTTCTCATGTAAGTATCCAATCTTCACAGTGTACCAACGACTCTGTAAGGGGCCTTAGTTATGGAGAACATGTTATGGGAAGGTAAGTCCATTTAAATTTTCATTCATATAACCTTCATGGGATGATATATATACTTCATTTTTTAACCTAATAATTGTGTAGTTAAGAGAATTTGTTTAGACATTTTAAGGTCAAAATTCCTCTTGTTTTAACATACCTAAATTAAGTGTCTTGACTTTGATATAGAGTTCCTCTACCTTTATTTTTTCATTAATTGTCCCCTCCACCCATTTAATTTCACCCCTTGATAGTTAAATTGTGATTCCAACTCTATTTTCCATTATTTTTTAATTCCTTCTTATTCATCTCTTAAAAACATTATATCACAACTTTATTTTAGTTTTATCTATCCTTAGAGCGAAAAAACGTGTTTGAGCAACTATAGATTACTTCTTTTTCACCATGATTTACATGTATACACTTATTTTAATTTAATTTTACCAATTTTCATTTAGTTTACCATCCTATTATTATGGAGACCTCATTTCATACCTTTTTCTATTATTGAGTGAGGTTGGCTTGTTGCTTCTCACTCATCAATGTTTTTTTTCCCTTTTTATGCACTTTTTTCCATTGATTTGGTGAGATAAGAATTTTTATTTTTCACTCATTAATGTTTTTTTACCATTTTGTTTATTTTTTTACCATTTATTTTTTTGATTTACCATCCTATTTGACATGTATCCTTGGTTTTATTTGGTTAGTTTTCCTTTCTTAATTAAGGATAGCGTGTTTGCATTTTTTGGTCTTTAGTAGCCTTGGCTTTTTGGTTACCCAATTTAATCTTGTTATTTGACTTGGTAATTTGGTATAACATAACACTTTTCACCCTATATTTACAAATTTCCTAAGTACATCATATCTACATAGCACTAGATATCTTGGACTTTCTTGCATTTATTTATTTTTGCTCTTTAGTTTTGTATTCTTGGGTTTGTCAAAAGTAGTCTCTACATCCTACACAATCAAAACTAACAACATAACATATAATAATACTATGATAAATATAAGTCAAGGTATGCATCACATTTACTTTTTAGTTATTTTCCCTTTTAGTCATTTGCTTTCAGTTATTTTTTCTTTAAAATACTACAACTTTTTTCTAGATTCAACATTGTGTGTTACTATGTTCATTCTTGAAACACCATCCCCTATTACACCTTATGGAAACATGATGAGATTCAAGTGGGTCATATTTAGAAACATAATATTTTGAAATTTTATCAATTACTAATGCTTTACTTATTATAAGAATCCATTGAGAGTCAATCTCTCTGAGTGCATGCCTTAAAGGGTGCACTAGGAAAGGGGTGGGTAGACCGTTGGTGCTTTGTAGGATTTTTATCCCTTATTGACACATTATTACCAATAAAAATATATATAAAAAACATTACCTAAACTATTACTCCTCCCTTTTACACTCCTCTAGTCTTTTTCCTCTTTCTATTCTTATTTTCCTCACCTTGATCTCATTTTGCTAGTTGGTTGTACTAGGTTGACTAGGTTGACCTTATATAGTTTTAGCCTCTAATTAATATACAAGGTTGAAAAAATTGACCCTATACTATTTTTGGATATTTTCACTTGAGTATTTTATTATCCCTTTGATTGACCTAGCTTAAGACCTAGTGATTTATCTCCCAAAAACATATAGGGTCGACTGGGTTAACCCCATAAAGTTGACATATTCAGAAGGATTTAGGGTGAGATTTTCATATAAATAAAAGATAATTTTATAATTATTTCAATATTCAATAAAGAGTTATTATTTTCTCATGCTTCTTTATAATATGATCTTCCACCATTCTAATTGAGGAGTCTTAGCTTAGGGTTTCTACTTGGAGAATCTAGTCTTGTGGATAAGTCTTGGATGTTTTGGCCTTTCCTAGTTATCCTTAAAGATTAAAAAAACTTCTTAAAAAGCCCCTTTTTCCAAGGGATAGATTGAGTCTCGAGGGGTTCACATTCAATTAAGTATATTATAACTTTTTTCCCTCTCTTTAGTAGATAAAAGTAGCATAAGTATTGGCTTGAATAATATTACTATTCATATTCCATGTATTAGGGTCTTACTTATACCTAGCTTAATTGATATTCTCCTATACATGTTTTTATTACTTTACTAACCCCCTTTATTATTCCATAAGCTTTGTTGGGCACTAGATTATATTTACTTTCTTGTTTATTAGAATAGAGTGAACATTAAACTTAGGACTCTTTTAGGGTTGTTTCATGACTGTGTTAGATTATAGGCTTTATAACCCTTCCTAGCATGGTGTATTATGATAAGTGATCCCATAATTAGGTCTAGTAGATCCCTATATTAGTCATTTTCCTTCTTAACAAATGTATTCCCAATTAGAAGTGTAGGTATGCTCTATCTTCTTTGAGCCAAGATTGATTTATAGACATGATGGATTTTTAATTTCATATAGAAAGCTCTATGAGCTACTAAATATATAGTTTTATATGATAAAATCAATCCACAAACAAAAAATCTCCACAATGAATAACTACTTTGTAATACTATGCTAAATCACATAGATATTCCATAGTTGAAATTGGAGGGTGTGTGATATATGTTTATAAGGTCATCAACTCGATCTAGCATAGAATTATTATATCATACATGTCACATGGAAAAATATTACATATAACTAAATTTATAATTCATTTAACCTTAGGATATAACTTATTTAGTGAGTGAGGATTCTTATACACACATACTAAATTGGGTCAAGGGAGATCATGATATACATCCTTTATAGATGGTCTTTATGATAGAACTTAAAATACCCTAGTATTTTTCCACTAGGGGTGTTAACCAATTTATCCTTTGATTCCAACATGTACTAAATACTAATGAAAGGGTGAGTGCTCTCAATTATTCACTAAAGGGGATTACTTTAAACTAGTGGTCAGTTCACTATGATGAGTAACTAAGCTAAGATGAAGTGTGTGAAATAATTTTAGCCTAGTTATAACTACTAGAGAATGTTAGAAAAGATTAAATAGTGTTTAAAGAGGGAGATTTTCTAGAACTTTAGTATTGGGTACATTTTTTCAACTACACATTAGAAGTTTTCCCAACTTCCTAGTACATACATAAAGAGCGTAGGTGAGAGATGAATCATTGGACATAGGTCCAAAGTGATTTAATTCAAATGTTCAATTTTTATTATCATTACCCCTTAATGCACCGATATTTATAGAAGTTAAATACTTTTCTATGTCATGGGAGAGTTGAGGACTTAGACAATAGGGATAAGTCATCTTTGCAACAAAGATTAGCTTGTGACTTGAAGGATTCATTATAGATATATAAAGTGGAAAATGGGAAGGAACAAATCATCATTCAAACTTGTCATAAGATAAAATATCAAGATTATTAGATGAATAATTTAGACAAAGACGATGACATGGATTTAGTTAATATATTTGAGCCTAAATGAGAGGTTGGGCCACTCTTAGACCTAGTCATATAGTAGATAGAAAAATAAAAGATATGGCATATAAATTTTCTAGAATGACAATCCTAGAAGATATTGTGTGACTCAATTCAGAATGGGGAATGCAACATCTATCAAGAACCACTAAAGGAATATGTGGTTAACATTGGAATAGATGGCATTCCAAAGTTAGCACATATCAAAAGTTATGCATCTCTTAAGGGATTACCAAGATGTCTTCCCTACAAAATTTATAGAGGTTAAGGTTATGGATCCATATTTAGGATAAATTCACATTGAATTGAAGGAGTGTACATTATCAATTAATAAAATTCCCTCCTGATTGAATCCAAATATGAAGCTTAAATTAAAATTTGAGTTGGATTACATGGAGGAAGTTGTTATTATCTTTCCTATAGAGAAAGAATAATAGGTTAGACCCATAATAGTGTAACCAAAGAGGAATGGTGAGATGTGAATCTATGGAGACTATCACATCTTGAATGAGGCTTATTCCAATGATCCATTTCCTATTCCATTCAAAGGTGAAGTTTTAGAAGTAGTCACAAGACATGAAGTGTATTTCTTCATAGATAGATTTAGTGGATATCATCATATCCAAATCACAAAATTAGATAGGTAAAAACCACTTTCTTAATTGAATAGGGTTCCTTTGTATATAAGGTAATGTCATTTGGTTTAAATAATGCACCTATATTTTTCTCTACAAATGTAATCACTGTATTTAAGGAATTTATCCTTGAATTTTGGAAGTTTAATTATATGATTGGGTAGTTTTTTATTTTTTATTAAATTATCCATCTAAACATGAGTTTATGTTGGAGAGATGTAGGGATCTATTAATTGTGCTTAATTAGAACAAATGTTAATAGTTTAAACCATTTAGAGTTATATTTGGACATGTAGTATATAGTAAGGGTATCTTGGTATATCAAGCTAAGATCTTAATAAGTATGGGAATGCTTCCACCTAAAATTTAAATAGATATGTGATATTTTCTAGGACATATATGATATCATCGAAAGTTCATTAATGGGCATGCAACCATATATACCCCTTTGGAGAAATTATTGAGAAAAAGAACATAATTTATATGGATAGTGTAATGAAAAGTAGTATTCATTGAATTTAATAAGAGAATGGTAACTAAACTAATAATTATCCTTCTAGAATAGAGTAAACCATTTCATGTACATGTAGATGCATTGGGAATCATAATTGGAGTAGTATTAGCAAAAATAAGAGAGGGTTGGTTGGATCATCCTATCCATTTCACAATAAGTAAATTGTATACTATGGTTCAAAAGTTATATAATTACCATTCACTAATCATCAAGTGCTATAATATTTGGTTAATAAGCCGATGATGGGAGGACACATTTCACATTGGTTGATGATCTTCCAATAATTTTAATTCTAGATAAATGTTAATCTAGGATGAGATAATGTGGGTCCAAATCATTTGAATATGTTTTAAAATGGTGAGGAACCATAAGATATCCTAGATGAGTCTCCAAATGCACATTTGTTTCATGTGTTTGTGATCCTAAAACAATTATAATACATAACAAACTTTCCTGAACAAGAATTTATGTGGAAATAAATAAGAAGAAAATCATTACTAGAGCCTTACCATATAGTATTATTAATGGATTTCTTTATCATCTAGACAAAGATGAAGTGTTGTGTAGATTTTCACTAGAGAATGAAAGGCCATAGTTTCTTAAGTAGGCAAATCAGGGGATCATAGGGGGTCACTTTGTAGGAGATGTAATTGAGAGGAAGATCTTATAGAGTGTCTTTTTTTGTCCTTATATTTTTCATGATGGCCACGTAGTTACACAACAATGCAATATATGTTAAAGGATGAGAAAATTGAACTAATGAGATGAAATGCCTCTACAACTAATGTTAGTGCAACAACCTTTTGAACAATGGGGAATCAATTTCATTAGGACTATTAGTCTACCCAACAAACATATCCATGATAGATATATTATTGCTATGATAGACTATTTTACTAAGTGTTTGTAACCTAATATGATGCCTAGTAACATTGCTAAAGATGCAAAAAAGTTCCTATATGAAAATATCATTACTATATTTACTTGTCCTATCAAATTGGTAAGTGATAAAGGAACACATTTATTAAACAAGACTATAAATATTATCACTAATGAGTTTTTTATTTCACACCACAAAAGTACAACATATCATCCCCATGCTAATAACCAAGATAAAGCTAAGAATAAGGTCTTGGGTAAGTTCTTAATAAAATTACAATGTTCAAATGGATGACTGGGAAGATCAAATTTCTATATTTTTATGGGTGTATTACACACATTATAAGTGTGTGATATGGTTCAATCCATTTTAGCTAGTTTATAAGTTGAAAGAAATCACACCCATGGAATATGTGGTTTTGAGCCTACCAATTATAATCATTATGTGCATGGGTGATCATGAATCATTGATAAATAGGTTACTAGAGATAAATAACATATATGAAGATCAACATAGAGGATTTTTGACAAAATAAGTGCATAAGCCATAAATCCTAGCATGATAAGAACCTATGAACTAAATAATTTTATGTAGATAAACTGATATTGCTTTATGATAGTCAATTTAAAGCTTTCTCAGGAAAGCTCAACATCATATATAAAGTTCCACACATTATCCATGAGTTATCAAAACCAATAATGGTAGTTTTAAGGCATTTACAAGGCACCATTTTACTTGGACAAGTGAATGGTAGTAGGCTCAAACCCTACCACCAATAATATGTCTCTGTCAGTATGAAAAGGTGCTAGGTTGCATCATGTAGTTTATGATTTACTTTAAGTTATGTTGAGTGGAGTGAAGTTGTTTATTTTTTTGAGTGGATAAGTTAGACTAAAATCTCTCAAAATTGCATGGGTGTGGAATAAGGATCAATGTTATTGAAGGCACCATTAATGAAGAGTGTATTGGTACAAAGATATGATGAGTTTCAAATGATAGTGTATGACTTCAATTAATTCCAAGAATCATATAACAATAGGATCTCAAGTAGATATGGATACTAATGATAAAATTCAGCCATTAATGATAATATATGTGATGATATTGACAAATATCCCAAAATAGATCTAAGGTGAACATCATAGATGAAATGATCAGATAAAGTGTGAAAAATAACGTGATGGAATATTTATTGTATTTCACCTGTCATCAAAGATAAGCTAGCTCATCAAATTTGAAACATTATCTAAATAAGATTTTTTCTATTTGATGCAATCATGAGCAAGATTGAATGATAATTAGCAAAATTTAAGGTGAAGGTAGGAAGAAGAGTTTTTAGAAATATATAAAATTAAAGTGGGATACATAATTTGGGCATATTAAACTTATTTAATATTCAGCTTTAACCATCTCTATAAATTTTCCATCTCCTTGAGCAAAGAGAAATATTTTTCTACATTATGTATTGTGTTGGACTTTGATAATGTATTATGGATGCTTTTTATCTTTCCCAAATGATCAAAATCATCACCTATTCATATAAGTAATATTTGGGCATTTGGTTGGCCCTATGAAAAATGGATCTTTTAGACCCAGATGCATCAACTTTTACCAAAGTTGTAGAGAAAAATTTGTCTATTCTAGATGCAATCCAAGGCATACATCCCCTCAGTTTGGCATAGCTACATCACTTTCTCACCACATATGTCAAATTCCTAATCTAAATAGTAAATCAAAGTGACCTCAATGAAATCATGCAATTATTACTAGGATAATATAATGAGGTCAAGATATATCTATCCAAATACATTGCCATTTAAATCCATGAGGATACAGTGGCATAAGCTATGAGTTTTCTAGCTCAAGGCAAATGTGTCAAAGATTATACATTAAAAGAATTCATAATTCTACCATAATTTCATGAAGCTTATGTTGGGGACTAGTAGTAAATCCCCCTTACTAATATTTTAGATAAACAATTTTGAGTGTTTAAAGCATTCATCACACGAGGCTATTAGTAAACAACCAAAAATGAGAAGTAGGATATTGAGGGTGTAATTAAATTTACCCACTACATCATTGACCTCAACAAAGAATTAAACTAGCTTGAATTCTTGTTCTCTAAGTTGAACACCAACATTGAAAAAGTTTTGACTTTGGTGAACTAGATTTTCCAATACCAATTTGGTTCTCCTATTGGTCTTTACATAGTGAAAGTCACCTAAAATATAAATGCATTAAAATGTTGATTACTAGCCTAAAATTGAATTTAGGAATTTTATTTGAATGTCATATAGCACATTCTTCAGACACCTAAAAAAGTTCTAAGCATGGTGGGAGGAGTTGATTCAACTCATTGCATCAAATCCCAAAGTTCCTCTTGATTAAATGTAGTACTTGGGTCAACATGTTATGGTGACCAAACTCTACAAAGGCATCTCGGTGCATATACATGAGTTACCCATTCTTCTATTTTTCATCAATATGTAGATGGCCCAAAAATAAGTTAGTAGACAAAAGGAATTAGTTACATTCAACACAATGCCATGTCAAATAGTAACTTTGGGTGGTTCCATATTAACATCATAGTAACCCAATTATATCACATTGTAGACATAAAAGGTGAAGATAAAAACACTAATTGAGAGACAATCCCTTCCTACACCAAATAGAAAAAAGTGCAACACTTCTACATGTTTGGATTATCCCCAAGTTCCAATGATCATATCTCTTTCTAACTTGCCAACAATGGGGACTAATGAATATGATGTCTATTAAGTAATGCTTGCTAACATAGTAGGTGATATGTATGAGAAGTAATAAGCAAATGGGATTTTATTTTATAAAGTAGTGCATAGGGTATAATCTCAAAAGTAGGTACCAAAGAAACTATTGATGAGAATATATAACTATCTACTTTATATTATGGTTTTCACTATTGGCCAAGAAGCTAAGCATGCCAAGATCATAGTATAATTAATCAAAATGAGATAAATGGAGACTTCAACACCATTAGATATTTTTTCACCTCTCCCTAATATCCACCATAGGATTTTTTCTATCCACAAAGAACATGATGCGACGATTGATTATCCCTAACCATAGTGCATTGGCTTGAATATGTAAAACCATTAAACAATAGCTAGTTAAATTTGAGTCACCATAACCTATAACATAAGATGTATAACCACCATAAGCTGTAATTTCATATCTAAACAAATGCAAGCTAGTTATTAGAAGTAAGATGAAAACCTCTATCTTTATAAAAATAGTATAGGGCATAATCATTGACTCATTTGAAGATGAGAAAATCACAAATAATAAGGATATAAAGGTAGATAAGTAAACCATGGAAGACTAATAATCCAACCATGAAGAGTCACAAAGGGCCACAACATTTAGAGTGCACTTAAATCAAAAAAATAAATTAAAGGAAGAGACTCACAAGAATAATAAAAATGAGCCATAGTAGTAATAGACTATATCCCAAAACACAACTAATGAATTTGAGGCTCCAAAATAGGCTAAAAACATAGAGTAACTTTAAAAACTAAAGGAGGGTTATGCATAAAGAAATATCAAGATTAAAGATATAGCCCAAACTAATGAGACACTAGAGGTGTAGATGAGTATAGAGGATGATGATCCATAGTAGGATGAAGAAGTTGAGGCATAGAATATGAAATATGTAAAATTTGTAGTAGTATAGAAGACGTATTTTGATAAAACAAAGAAGATAAAGTCAGCTGATGATGAGGAAAATAAGAATGAACTCATAGAGGAGACAATGAGAAAGCTACATGATGAGGAGAAATAACCAGAGAAAAAGAAAATGGATCACACTAATAAAGAACAAAGTTGGATGAGGCTAAAGAAGCATAGAAGGTAGTTGATGATAGGAAATTAAAGGAAACTATAGTGGGGGTCATGAAATAAAGGGAAAAATAATATCCTAATAATGTGAATCTCTAAGACAATTCTATACAAAACCCACTTCAAAACATTTGGCTTTGGGATGTTCATACTCCCACTTCCTAATGGACTGCATTTTCACTACCTATTGCACCCCTACAAGTGACTAAAACCAAATATTATACATCATTACCACTTTCATCACCTACCACTAAGGCCTTTGTGTCTTAGTTACCATTTTCCAAGTAGATCTAATGAACCATTGTATTCCATGAATCAATCACAAAGAAGGCCACTTCATTAGAAACATATTTTGGAAAGTTAAAGATGAAAAACACAACATTAATGAAGCACATTCAAAATTATAATGTGATTATTGAGAATACATGTCTTAAATTTTGTGCACAAGTCATCGATAATCAAGTTATTTCAAACCATTAGTAGTTGCCTCTTCTCCTTATGAAACTAGTCTAAGATTGGCAAGAAATTCAAAAGCTCCACCAAATAATGGTGTGGAGAAAATACATAAAATTAGAGATTCAGGACTCTTTGAAATTATTTAAGCATATAAATAGGTTTGAAATGATACATCATTCTAAACAAATCAAGTATTTTAACAGTTGCTTGACTAGAAATAATAACTTAAAACCATTTGGGGAGATGAACATGATGATTTTATAGAGGCAAAAAAAGCTAATGCCACTATGATAAATCTAGACACAAAATCCAAGGATATAGATTCATCTTTACAAGAGTATAATATTGCATGGGCATATTCGTTTCAAACCTTCAAACATGGCAAAACCAAGTGTTTCAAATCACATTCATTAGAGTTTAATCATAGTGGCATGTTGATAAGTTAATTGATCTCCAAAAAATATATTGATTAGTGACTCACCACTACCAAAACTACATTTCCTCACACTAATGATTATATCATCCAATCATTTTTTAATTGACAAGGCTAGTTGTGAACTATGATACAACTTATTTAAGATTTTATGCTTGACTAATAAGCTTACAAGGTTGAATTAGCTACTTTTGATAGTGCAATTTATCCTTTGGTGAACTCACTAAAACTCATTCCTCCAAGTGAGCTCTATTCCCTTATTTAATATAAAAATATTGAATCCTAAGGTTTTTTGAAAGATTATCAACATGCATTGCATGTTGTTTCTTATTTGGCTACTCTACCCAAGCCACCACCTACCAATTATGTATTGCATAGTTCAAATTTTGAAATTGTGTTCCCTAATTTTGTTCATATATGTTTTATTAGGATAAGTGGGTTAAATATATTAAAATCAAATAAGATAAGTAGTCATGTCCATGACTTAGTTGAAAACTTGAAAGCATAGCTAAATAGTTCATATAGGGTGAAAACCGGTTAATTACACCTCGAGTGGTTCCTACAAGTTCAAATGATTCATCCTTTGTTTTTGTGTAGTCACTATAGTCCATAAATTTCATACCTCTATGATGTTGTCTTAGGATGAGACATATTATTAAGTTTGGGAAAGTGTTAGTGGGTAAATATGAACATAAAACTACATGTTTAGATTTATGTGAGAGATATTTATCACACTGGATTTATTATTAAATATTTATTCTAATTGTGTCTCAACTATATTTTCTTTGGGAGTAAATCAAGGAAGTTAGAAAAAACACTAGATTCACACACACACACACACACACACACACACACACACACACACACACACACACACACACACACACACACACACACACACACACACACACACACACACACTCACACACACACACACACACACACACACACACACACACACACACACACACACACACACACACACACACACACACACACACACACATGCAGTGTGTGTGTGTGTGTGTGCATGTGTGTGTGTGTGTGTGTGTGTGTGTGTGTGTGTGTGTGTGTGTGTGTGTGTGTGTGTGTGTGTGTGTGTGTGTGTGTGTGTGTGTGTGTGTGTGTGTGTGTGTGTGTGTGTGTGTGTGTGTGTGTGTGTGTGTGTGTGTGTGTGTGTGTGTGTGTGTGTGTGTGTGTGTGTACTAAATGTAATAGTGGGGTTGTTGGAATTATTTTAGTCATTATCTAGTTCTACAAGTATGGTGGATTCACTATAATAGAAGGATTTATTGATAACTATTGCTATATATTTTGATCATTTCTATAATGTATATGTAACTAAGTTCTTCCAATTTTCTCTTTATGGTCATTTATGGATTTACATAGTTAGATAAATGTGAATGTCCTTTTTTCCTAGTTTTATTAATAATATTATACTTCATGCATAGTTAATTTGATATGTGAAATTATTATAAGTTTTTAATATTATAATCTATGTTGCCTTCTAGATGTGTTTTGCTCCTTCAACTATCTATGTTTTCTCTTATTAATTTGATTCACCTAGATATCCATGTAATTAACATAATCTAATGAATAATCATGAACCTTTACTAACAAGATATTTATTCCTTCACCAATGGATGATCTAGATATCATCAAGTATAACACTTGGATATTAGTAGAATACTACATTTTATATGGAATGGGGATCCTTTATATATACAGTTATGTCCTTTGGATTGAAAACTACACCAACTATATTTAGATACATAATGTGAATGCATTAAAAGATTTAATACATGAGTTTTTAGAAGTTTATCTTGATTATTGAATGATGCATGTATTTATCAAGTATCATGTTCAAGTACTGAGGCTAATGTTCCAAATATGTCACCAACTTAACATCTCTCTTAATCTAGGGGAATGTATTTTTTCCACACCATTTGGTACTTTATTAGGACACCTAATATGTAAAGAGGGCTTGATGTTAGATACACTCAAGACTAAAATTATTATAAACTTACCACTTCCCAAGACATAAAATGAGGTGAGGATAATCTCAGTTTATGTTAGATATCACTACTTATTTATAAGATATTATGCATACATAAGTATACCAATAGAAGATTTATTGAATAAGTAGCATAACCAACCACTAGATTAGTAAACACATCGTTAGGAATCATTTGAAAAATAATATTTTATATGCCTTGATACTATTGTTTTTATATTGGAATACTTCATTAAATTTTCATGTGGATGCCTCTAGAAAAGTAATAGCTGCAGTGTTAGCATAACCCCATAGAAACATAGATCATCCAATTCAATTTACATGTAAGAAATTACTGAAGGAATAAATAAATTAATCTACCATTGAATGAGACGCACTTCCTATGTTGTATGTAGTGTATAAATTTAAAAAATTCTATTTTAAATTCCATTTATATTCTTTACAGACCATGAGCCACTCAAATATTTTATCAATAAACTAGTGATATAAGGAAGAATCTACCACTAGTTAATGTTATTCTAATAATTTGACATTAATATTGTGGTAAAACCATGGAAATAAAATAATATCCCTGACTATCTATTAGTAATAAATAAAGGAGAAGATATAAGACCAATTGAGGATGAATTCTCACATGTTTCACGTAGAAGAAATATCCAAAGATATGAAAATTATTTCATAATTTATTTCCATTAGAGTGTTTTTTTAATATTATACTACATTACAAATAAATATATTGATGACCCATACATTTTCCATAATGATAATTTAATGAACATTATATACGAAAGGAAGATATGAGGTGTTGTGGAGAGTATCATTACTACATGAGCAGAATAATATACTAATACAATCCCATGATGAAGATCCAAGATAACATAACTCTATATAAATTTAAATTAATCAAATATTATTATAAGACCTATGGTTATCAATACCATTAAAAGATGTACATCAATATGCAATAACTTGTGACATATGCTAATGAGTAGGAAAACCCAATGTGAGAGATGAGATTCCCCTCTACCCAATTTTAGTGTGACCCCTATTTGATAAATGGGCCATTAGATTTATAGGTCCTATCAAACCAACAAAAATAAATAACAATATGATATTCATTATTAATTGGACTAAATACTTGACAAGATGGGCAAAAGCAATGCCTACAAAGTATTACACAACCAATATTGTTGAAAACTTTTTATATGAAAATATAATCACATGGTTTATATGACAATTAAGCATAACTAGTGATCAAGGTAATAATTTCATCATAAATATAATTTTTTTACTACTTGAGAACTCCTTGATCTAAAATAATAAGAGTACTCCTTACCACCCTCAAGTAAATAACATTGTTGAGGTTTTTAATAAGGTATCAAAGAAACTATTAACCAAAGTATGTAATACAGAGATTAGAGACTCGGGTAGTAAGATATTGGTGGAATTATATGATTACCTCATTACCTATAAAATATTACCTAAGTATTATCCCTTTCAATTAGGATATGGCCTACAAGTGGTAGTACTAATTGAGTACATAATACCAAGTTTGTGAAATGTGATGACATATATAATGAGTGTGAAAGATTTACTTCAAGAGAGACTGAAATAACTTGAAAAATTAGATGAAAATATATTACTAAAATTATGTAACCAAACTCAAGATAAAATATTCCAAAAAACATATCATGATAAACATATTAAGATCAAGGAGTTTCATGTTGAATATAAAATCTTATTTTATGATAGTAAATATAAAAAGTCAGGAAAGTTGAAGATAATATGAATTGGACCATATATAGTTGAGGATATACTATAATAAAGAGAAATAAAAATAATAACACTATAGGCACGTTCAAAAAATTATTTGTGAATGGAGCTCGATTGAAACTCTATGCCATAGGCAACTATGATGATTGATGGTGAACAATAAAGGAATATATGAGGTGACATTATCCTTCCATCCAGGTGAGAGTAAGTAAAAATTAATATAGTAACCTATACCAAATGCTTAATTTTTTGATCACAAATCATGTTCCTCCCCATTAAGTTGGCACTATCTTCCTAGATAGGCAATTTGAACAAAGGATATTGTGGTGCCCTATACTAGCTCTCTTCGTACCTAGTTATTTGATCATATTAAAACATATTAGTGAGACAAATATTAAGAGTAGGAAATAAGAAGGGGTGATATTATGGAAAAAAATAAAAATTATTTAAAAACATATATGAAGATAAAAACCAATTTTAAATAAAAAGTCAAAAAGGAGTAGGAAAATAAACCAGATCCCCAAAGTAAGCATTGAGTAGATTGAAAGATATGATGAGAAAGAAGCAAGTGTTGAATAAAAATAAGTATAGTGGTGAGAGAATAAGGCTGTAAATATATAAAATTATGTGATTTTATTTCTATATAATTTTATATTATGAGGATTAGTTTGTAAATAAAAAATACAAGATAAAAATCAAATTGGAGGATGGTAGGAACCAAAAATAGTCAAAAAGCTACTAAAAATGTTGATGTCATAAGGATAATATCAAAATAAATGAGTAAATAAGTTAAAATACAAGTAAAATAAATACCAAAGTAGACAAGATGAATCAAATAGACACAAATAGTAAATATGAGTTGATACATAAACTAAATGCCATGATTAATGGATAGAAAAAATGTATTATAAAATAAGGGTTTGCCTATGAAAAATCAAATAATTATTTGAACACAAAAACTATGCAAAAATTTTGCATGAAGAATTTATACTCTATTTAATCTAATTTTCAAAGATACAAAGCTAGTGAACATGGTGGTACCTAAAATTATAATATCACAATAAATTAAATAACCCTATTATAATAATCACTCAATAAAATCACAAACTATGGACATGTAGGGTGATTTCACTTCATTCCCTCTTTGGTGACACATTAAAAATACATACAAATATATTTGATCACATTTGGAGAAAATAAAATGCATACTCTTGGAGATAGAGAGAAGCAAAATGATGTTGTTGAATTATTAAACATAGCAACTCAAATATAATAAGAAATACAACATCATACTAAATATGAAATTAGATGTGTGGACTTAGTTCCTCATTTCTAACCAATGAATTTTTTTACAAAGGTGTTGTTGAGTTGAGCCCATCAATATATTTTGTACCTAGATCAACCCTACCACATCACACCATATATAATCTACATGGTCATTATACTTACTCATGAATGTCATGACACCTGCAAATATGATGGAAAGATAAGTTTTAGTATAATTGTGGTAGCCATGCTTACATGAACAAGTTTCAATAATTGATCCCTATCCATTCAAAAAATCTTAGACCCTAAATTATAGTTTGCTTCAAAGGAAATTAAATGGAAGGTATATTAGAATAATAGGTAAGATTTGGTGATATACAGGACTGTTTATATAGCATGGGATATGATTTCAACTAGCATGCAGTATGATGTAACTACCACATTATATTAATAATACCTAGAGAACCTATGCAACATCAAGAAAGGTACCCATGAATTTTTATATAGTTAAGTCCTCTTAGTATTATCCATGGACCTTACACATAATATTATTGGTCAAGAAGACTAGTTAAATGGAATTTAAATACAATAATATGATCCCAAATATTATTTGCATTAGTAGGCGTTCTTGTAATACAAGAAGTAGGACATTTTATAGCCTAGGAGAAAATAACCAAAAATATGTTATCAAGTACATTCTACATTTCAAAATAAATAGTTCATAAATACTATACATATTCAACTTCATAGTAAATACTAATAATATTTATATATAACTTTATACTATAAGAGATACAACACTTCCACCCCTTCCCTATGAAGTGATTAATGAACAAGCTAAAACAATGATAAATGGGGCTCAGAGTCTACTATAAAACCTTAGGTTTTTACAAGTAATGAAGGAGGAAGGTGGTAGTTTTAAATTATTTGAATAAGAAGTAACATATGGAGCAAAACCACCACAATCATAGGGAGCCATAAGACTACCTCTAGTCAACCCTAATAGACACAGATCCTCTTGACTAAAAGGAGAAACTTTAAGAATGGAAACCATGGTTTTAGATGAAGAGGAGGAGACTACCACATTTTTGATCAAGGATTTTACTACTATAAAATAATTTGGTGAAGAATAACTGTGTTGGGACCCTATTTTCATAACCCATATGAACTTAGAAAACATATTAGCATGAGGCAATCATGTGGAATGATTTCTAGTTTGGTATCTTTGTGCCAATTAGAGGAATCAATTTTCATCTTTTCTAGCTAGTAGGTGATTAATTGGCACCTAGATTTTGTGAGGTATCTTTATGAGTATTTTCATGTGTCAACTAGAGTGTAAAGGATACAAGGTGATGGATCCATCTAAATTATCAACCAAGGCTCCAGTTCAACACCTAATATGTGCCCTCCACCTTGGCAAGAATATGTTCCAAAGTAATATAAAACCAAGCTTGAGATAGTGAGTAGAGAGATATGATTTTGAGATAGCAAATCTCTAAGAATTGGTTTCAAGCATAGAAAAGCAACCACCATTAAAATTTAGTTTTAATAATGGATACCTGTGAAGATACACCTTGTAGTGCCCAAGCTCACCTATAAGCCTATAGGTTGATAGTTGTTTATATGATCATGTACTCTATTTATATTAATATGAAATATTTTATTTGAACCTTGGTAATTAAAGAATGGCATTACACCTATCTATATATTGATCCAATTTAAATGGTTATGATAAGGTTCTTTGAATGCAACTTGAATGCAATAGTTACATTAGTGTAAATTTGATATATGAATTTGATATTAATCAAATTTTTGTTTCAAGTCATTAATGGCATCTCTATGATAAATAATGAGATCAACCTAAACTAAAAAATAGCCTAAGTATAGTAAAGGGCATGCACCCAAGATTTGACATCTACATCAAGAGTAATAAATTAAGCATGAATCGCTTGATAGAAGTAATTCCATTATCCACATAAGTGATTGAATGATTCTTAGATTAGTAACACAAAGGCTTGTACCCTTAAGAACCTAGGACTAGATAAATATAATATTATACCCTATGTCTAAAATGAGTTCCTAAATAGACTTTGCACCTATAGAAAATCACACTTCACTTAGAACAACTTATACCAATGAACACCCCAATGTCATTATAGCAATGAACAAACCCCTTGAAGAATGAGTAATGCCATGTCATGACTATCCCAACATAGGCCCCAGTTATTTATCTATTATGCTTTGGGTTAGCACATAAGGCTTATGCTTTATATGAATTGATGTTAGCATAGTCAAGTGGTAAATGTTGAGTACTATAGGATTATTCCATGTTTTTGCCTAGTTGTAATAGGTTTAGAACTAACTTGGAAAACTAGATAAGCATGTGACTAAGGAAATGTATTAATCAAAATAAATTTTCTACAATATTTTGGTTTCATTGCTAGGACCCATGCTAAATTTTATTGATATAATGGTATAATAGAATAATGCTCCAACTCTCCCTCAAGAATATTTAGTAGTAATTTCAATAGGTGGAAGACAACTTTTCACTGAAGCATCCATTCTATAAAGAATAGAAGCCAGGGAAATGGGTCTAGAATAACTTGTATGATTCTCTATATGAGGGACTCTTTTATGAACTACCTGAGCATATGTAGTGATGGTTGGTTATTTATGTGACACAAAAAAGATGAATCTATGGATAACACCTTGAATGGATAAAAGAGCACTTAGAAAATCTTGATAACCTTGATGCCACTTGGACTAGAGCTATAGACAAATGGTGGTAAGGAGTGCTAAATAATTACATGCTTGATTTTGTAGTATCGACATACTCTTACCCTAAAGAAGTAGAATATCAATTCTTGCATGAGCCAAAGGCACATTTATGAGATAATTTGGTAGAGCTTAAGAAGGTGATGGTGAATTATGGATTTAAAACTATAATAATGGAAGGCTAAAGTCCTTTCATGTATGAGTAACACAATGGGGAAGAAGGGGATGTGTAGGTGAAGTGAAATAGAAGGGGATGAATAAATTGATAACTGAGAGCTTAAAAGATAGAGTTATAATAAGGCACAAATTGATAAAAGATCTAGAACCTACAAGTGTTGAGAAAACCTATAGGGAGTAAGAAGGGCATGGGGAAGGATCTCTTGAATTATAGTATCATGAGAAGAAGAATAATGAAGACATATATTGATCTCAATTATTGACTAGTGAAGAATGCATTGGGTTCCTATATAATTTGACCATTGAAGATGCACTAGAAGTGCCTACACCATTTCAAACTATAGTTATAACTCATGCATTGAATCTCCCATGAGAAGAAATAAGAGTGATAATTGACCCTATTATACACATTTAATTTAAACAATTTGAATATTTAGAGTATAATTTATGATTGAAAAAGTTGTCCCTTACGAGGATCTAAGTGAAGGTACCTCCAAGCCTTTGGGAATTAGCTCAAAAACATAGAATAAGAGCAAAAACATTCCAATTTAGAAAATGTTAGCTACACAGACTAGGAAATATCCCACAAGAAGTGGCCCAATGTCATAGGTGAGTAGCATCATATAGTTGACTTAAATAGTTCTAACCATAATAATGGGGTTGACACCTGACCCAGTGATTGAACGTGTTAGAAGACCACTACTAGGATAAGTATCAGGGGAAAACACCTTAGATGTCAAATCCCCCCTATAACAAATATACTATGAAATGTCAATTCACTTTATATAATATCATGGCATAGATAATGACATAGAGCATGTTCAAAAATGTGAGATTAAATGGTGAACATGGGGTATAACCTGGTCAGAGTGCAAGGAAACCTAGTTCATGACAATTCTGCTTGATCATGCTCATAACTAGTATAGGAAATTTGATCTTAACTAGGTTATGATTAATTATGACACCTTGAAAGAAGAATTAATGAAGGAATTTGACATTCTCAAGTTTTAAAAATAGAACATCATTATGCTCAATTAAATCATCCAAGGGCTCTCAAAAAGCATGTGCCTATATGATGTTAGCTTTAACACTCTTATTTCCAATTTTGCTTATGATATTCACCACTCTTAGCATGCAAATGGTTTATTAGAGGATTGATGATACCATTTATAAGAGTGATCTCTATGAAGACATTCATGGATCCTTGATAATTACTTGAAGTTGTGCTTAGATTTGAGGTATTCAAAAGTGTTGACACAAGTGTAGATTGCATCCATGGCTAGATAACTCCAAAAACTAACCACTAGTTCATCATAAGATGCTCAATGTAGAATATGGTGCATCAACTAATGGATGGAAGGCCATAGTAGGAATAACTACCCTTAAAGTAATGTGCACACATTACTTTAAATATATGATGTTTGTCATGAGGTGCATGATTTTCACAGCTGCCCTTTATTGTAATGCACCAATTAGGGTAACATAACCATATATTGTTAGTTTTGTAATGCATGTAATCATATCACAATTTATTCCCACATAATTTATGAGATGCACAAAAATATGGATAGAGGTGCATGGAAAGTAACTATAGTAGTTGGAGGGTATATAATTTAAGGAAATGAGGGCTATGGTTAGTAGAATGCAAGCTATGGTTAGTAGAATGTAGGATATGAGATTCAAAGAGGTGTCAAAGGGAAATGTGTAGGGTGGGATGGAAAAGTATTTCCATCATGATCATGTTTAAGTGTATTTAAATTGATCATTATCATCATGACTACCCTACACATCTAATGTGTATACATTATTGAGAAACACACAAGGTTAAGGAATGCCTTGACTTGTACAATAAACTAACCTAAGGTAGGAAAAAAATAGGTAAAGGTGAAAGAATGATTAGGCATGAGCCTAAAGTTTAAAAATTCACTCTAAAGGCATAACCAACTAACATAAATCTAATTAAAGTGTAGGAAACTACTTATAGTGGATTCACCACTTAGTTGTCAATCTCACCAGTACCATAATTGCACCTAAAATATAGGGAATTGAGTCATAATGAGTGCATCACATGGTTATAACCCAAATTTTTACCTTACCCTAACCTTATACACTAGAATTATGTCTTGTAATAGTCTATGAGCATCATTCAAAACCTAAAATGAAAACTCCAACTGGCACAAGATCTAGAGGCATAAGTTGTTGCCTCCTACAAGAAGAAAGATAACTAGGAGGTTGAGGTGCAAGAGATAATGAAGATATTACACCTCCTCTAAATAGAAGGGATACTTCCCATATTAAAAAAATTACTTTTATATTATGTTAAGTAAAATCCAATTAAAATTGCTACAATATGCATGGAAAAGGCATGAGAGGTTAGGCATACACAAAATGCAAAGTATGATCAAGAGCTCATGGTGAATGCCACCATTGATGGATGGCCTATATGTGAGGTCCTCATGGACATAAGCATAAAGGTAAATATATTAACAAATAATTCATGGGAGAAGATAGGTAGGCTATCCTTGAGGCCTTACCCTCATGTGCTTTAGATGGCTAACAAATATATGATGTAACCAATCATAATTATAAAAGGCATCATTATAGATATTATGGGCATAGAGTTCCATACTAACTTTGAATTGATTGAATTGGCTAAGTTAGATAACTATTTAGAAATCTTAGGTAAACCATGGTGTTATGCAAATAATGCCAACATGTGCTTCAATAAGTGTTATATGACCTTTGAAAATGGAAAGGATAGGGTCATGATCCCCCTCTAAAGTGACAAAATACCCCCTTATGTAGAAAGTGTTAATCTTGAAGATGATATCAACCATATCTAAAACATCATGATGCAAGGCACCAAAAAATCAACCCCTAAAATCAAGGATTAATTTCTTGGGATGATGGATAGTCATCCTCAGACACTACTGATGTAGGTTATGATTGATGGCTTGAAGAAGCTTACAAAACCATTGGTCAGAGGTGCCATGTAGTGAGCAATAAGGAAATAAAACCTATGAGGTATAGTTAGGTCTAGATAGATCACACTTTCCAAAGAGTTCCTTGTAATATGAAGAAGGGAAATATAGTATTTTTCCTAAGAAAAGGTAAACTTGGAGCACTCCCACAATACAAGGGGATAAATCTTGTAGAAGAATATTTATATGACTTAGATTCTTGCATCTTGAAGGAAGTAGATAGGATGGGTGCATTAGTATATACTTTGAGAATCACTACCACTCATTGGTGGGTAGTGTAGATGTTTAACTTGCTAAATTGGAAATATGTAAAAGCATCCATCCATACAAATTTCTAAGAAACAAATGAAAACCTAGACATTTCTACATATTTTGGTGATTCAAATCCAATAGCACACTTATGCTTATCTGAATAAACATGGATTGACTATGGCACAAATGCCCTAAGGAACTTTAGGGTGCACACCTTCTAAAGAACCCTAAATATATGGGAATGAGCTTGGTATGTGTTCAATGAAATTCCCCATGAGACATATAATTAGGATGTCTTGAAGTAGAAGTTTGTTTACATCTTCTCCTTTTCCTCACATAACTTGAAATTGATTGAGCCATTGCAAGTCATTTGAAGGGCAGTGTTATAGAACACTATAATACTTGAGGAACACCTACATGATATTTTTGTGTAGAAAGGATTATCACTCCCAGATATATTCAAGAATAAGTCACTCAATAGTGACTCAAGTGATGAAGATACAAATTTATATAAAACACAAAATTAGACATCCTTGACAAGAAAGAGGAAGATCATGCACCAAGTGGATGATAGTGCCCTTGAAGAGTAAACCCAACTCATATCCACATCAAAATAAACAAAGGGAGTAGGCAAGTTGAGAACACACATTAGGAGAGAAAAAAACCATATCACATGCCACTTAAGACCACCTAGGTGGATATGAATGTAGAAGGAGAACCAAAGGTGGATACTCTAGGTGCATATTGGTTTGACATATAATTGGAATAAATTATGGATATCTTGAAGGAGTTTAAAGATTTATTTCCATATAATTATCAAGACATGAATGGTACCCACCCATCCCTTGTAAGAATAATCATAAAGCTATTTAGGGCATGTGACTTATCAAAAAGTGCCCCTATAGAATGAACCCTAATCTTCATGCCAAGGTCAAAATGAAGATTGATGGTAAGTTGGACGTAAGAGTTATCTACCTAGTAAAAGAGTCAAAATGGGTAATTCCCATGGTTATTAACATTAAAACATATGGGTACATCCTAATTTACATGTATTATCAATTTTTAAACACTATCTATGTCATTGACCCCTTAACGACTCCATTCACTAATGAAGTCTTATATGGAGTCATACGCTATGAAATCTATACTTTCACTGATGGTTTCTCTAGATACCATCAACTCCAAATTAAAGAGGAGTATTGGCCTAAGACAACCTTTACATTAGAATGGGGTTGTATTTCCTATAATGTGATTCCCTTTGGGCTCAATAATGTGCCTAAGGTATTCTCCAAAGTGGTCATCACTATATTTAAGGATTTTATCCATAAGTTCCTCTAGGTGTACCTTGATGATTGGATTGTGTATGGGCTCATGACAAACCATTATGATAACTTATGCCTCATGTTTGAGAGGTAATGATAGATACATATATCCTTGAAGCCTAACAAGTGCATATTCACAACACCATTTAGAACTTTGATCAAGCACATCATCTATAAACATGGTCTACTCATCGACCCAATGAAGATTGTTATTATTCAATATCTCTAGACCCCTTTGATGTAGAAATATGTTTATGCCTTTCTTGGCCATTGAGGATGTTATTGAAAGTTTATAATGAGTTATGGAAGGATCTTAATGTCATCAGAGGAGTTGTTATGCAAGTATGGCCCATTCCATTAGGGCATAATGCAAGAGGATGCCTTTTTAACTCTTAAGCTTAGGTTGGCTAACATGCCTATCCTTTAGTTTCCTAAGTAGACAACTCCATCCAAATCCATGTTGATTCATCCATATCTATAATTAGTGATATTATAACACAACTAGGAAAATTTAATATGAATAATCCTATCTTCTTTACAAGTTGAAAATTAATGCCATCAGATCAAAATTACATAACTATTAAGTGTGTGGCATTAGCAATGGTCTTTTCCCTCTATAAATTTAGGAAATACTTGTTGGTGACCCATTCATATTTTTCACTAATAATGAGGAAATTAAGTACCTTATGAATAACCCCATTCTCCATGGGCACATTTGTAGATAGATAGTTATGTTTCAAGAATTCTAGTTATCAGTTGTGGTTAAACTTGGCAAGCAAAACTCTGGACTAGACCATTTATCCTACATCAAATCTGGTGATGCGACAGTGCCCATTAAAGATGACATGTCAAATTCACAACTCTATATAATATATCACATCCCTACAGACTTTGTGGATATAGCCATATTTCTAACATCTGGGTTTAAATCCCAGACCATGATAACTAAAGAGCAGAAGTAGCTCACTATTCACACTGCCCCCTTTCATATCATTAATGGGGAGCTATATAAATTAAGTAAAGATGAAGTCTTATGCTGATGTGTTTTGGAACATGAAAGAGAATCCATTCTAAATGAGGCATATGAGGAGATCATAAGAGGCCACTACACAAGAGACATAATGATATACAAAGTGTTTTAATCAGGCTTGTGATGGCCAAGCCTATTCCAAGATTCTAAGGGTTGCACTAAGACATGTGACATATTATATCACATGGGGAATCAAAACTAATGGGATGAGATGCCACTCATCCCCATTTTACCTAGGTACCATTTGAAAAATAGGCCATTGATTTTTTTGGGCTAGTCACTCCCACAAAAACATGTATAGGCATAAGATATATTCTAGTAACCATTGATTATTTCACAAAGTGGGATAAGGTAATACCTACTAAAAAATACACTACCACCACTACCACATGATTCATATGGGAGAACATCATGAGTCACTATGGGTGGCCACTCAATTTAACTAGTAATAAAGGAACACACTTCCTTAGTGAAACTATGAAAATCCTACTAATCGAGTACATGGTGGTGAACTATAGGACCACCCCATATCATCTCTAAGAAAATGGAACCACTAAGGCATTTGATAATATACTTGTGACATTCCTCATAAAAATATGTGATGTTGGTTACAAATATTGGGATGATCGAGTGTCAATAGTTTTATGGGCATATCACACAATCTAGAAGGGCCTAAACAAGGCTACACCATTCCAAATGGTGTTTATCATAGAGGCAATCCTATCAATGGAGTTCTTGGTTCCATCATTATACATATAATGAATTGGTCATTTAGATGATAAATAATCATTAAGTATAAGGATGAAGGACTTAAATCACCTAGATGAAGTGTGCATGAAAGTAAGATGGAGATAGCAGATCGAGAAGGCATGTCAAAAGTTGTGCCATGATATGCATATTAAATACAACGTACCAACTGAAGCAGCATTGATCTTCCTTTATGAATCCAAGTACCTTAAGCACTTGAGAAAGCTAAAAATTAGTTAGATGGGTCTATATGTCATCCATAGTATATTGAAAATTAGTGTATACAAGTTTCATATATTATTGGGTGAAATTCTCCCTAGGCATTTTGAAAATAAAAGATTAAATCCATATAGGCAATAAGATGGTTCTTGTGCCATCAGACACTAATTTCTTGATCATAAATCAATTTTTTTGTGTTGACCTAAATTACATTTGGTACAATCCAAATATTTCCTTGTATTTTGTTATTGTTGTTCTTATGGAGTTACTAAGCAACACTTTCAGGCCCATAAAAGAAATATTCTACCACTTTTATGCATAATTCCAATGAGGTGAGTCAAGCACATATGCTTTCCAAAGAACCTAAGGCTAGAAACCTAATTCTATGGATGTATGGAACTTGTTATACTTTGAAAATATGAGTATTGATTAACAAATAGAGGTGCATAAGATTCAAATGTGTAAGAGGTAGAAAGAAGATGCACACTATGACCATGTGTAAGAGATCAAAAGTAGAGAGTGAAGCATTGGAGGGCCATTGTAAGGGATTTGTATGGGGAAGGTTAGGGGAAGTCAAAGAGATGAAAGTGCATAGAAATTGACCAAGATAAGAAAGTTCACTTGAAATGAAAGAATAATAGGAAAATAAGATGGAATCATGGAGTTTGAATTGTGCACATGTCAGGCACTACACCTAGGTTATCATAAGGAAGGTGAAGGTCATACCAAGTGATCAAATTTTAGTATAAAGGTCATTAGGATACATTGGTATCCACCCAAAGTGAGGTGAGAAGTGACTATTTGAACTACACATCACTTCACCAAAAATAACATTAGAGGATTTATTGAGGTGATAGTGGAGGCATAATGATCTACATTGAATGTATAGGTGGTATTAGATTTTCATGGATTTTATGATTTAAGAAATATCTATATGTTACTGCACCATTAATCACCTAAAATTAGAATGGTATATGCAACTAAGGGTATAAAGTAATGACAAGCTAATTAGTTAAGGTTACAAACCTTGAGATAATTTACACCCAAAACATAGACCATTAAACTAGAGCTGAAGCAAATAATTACTACCAAAGTGAACCCTTGAGAACACACATATGCCAAAAATGAGTGATTGAACAAGGAAATGCATTACATTCACTTTAAGATTAACATAGTGAAGTGTGGGGTACAAATTATGCAAAAACTATGCAATAAAAAACTAGAGTGACATCAAGGCCACTATTAATAACATGAGAAGCTTTAGCGTTAAAGTTACAATCATAGACTTCATGACTATGAGAAGCACCAATAAACATTATAGGCTTTGGCAAAGTAAACAAACCATAATTCAACACTAGCTAGTTTGGGATGGGAAAGAAGCACATGAGTTTTGGTCCAAGTAGGTGCAAAAAGGATTTTGAAAGGGCACAAATAGTAAAAGAGATAGATGTTATTAAGATCAAGGTGCAGCCCATTATAAGATTAAGTATTATATAAGCATACATATAGGTTTTTTTTAAAATGTCATACCAAGTGGTGTAATTTCCCCTGGAGGTCTTAGTAGGGGAGAATTAGATGTATTTCATGTACACCTATCAATTAAAATAATATAACCACCATACCTCAATCCATGTGTAAGAAATAACACAAGAATATATGGTAGAAATGGGGTCCAAAATAGAATTAGGCATGGTATTTTTTGATGTCTCCATCTAAGATAGACTTTTGACATCTGGTGTAACTTATCTCTATGAGTTTCCATGCTTTATGAAGATGGAATAACTTGTATAGTTCCTCCTCTTGTATGTCTATGGAGATTACATCTAATTTTTAGGGAGGCACATGTGGATATCATTACACCTAATATGCATAATTATCAGCTCCCAAACACTAGCACAAACATCAATTAGATGATGGTGGATGATGTTAAAGTTGAAAGGGTCATGAAACTCCTTGGGTACTACAAGGGAAGATTTACATTCCCTATAAAAGATATCAAGAACCTTGGTATAAGGGTGGTGGAATGCCTCATGAATTTAAAGATTTTCCCCAATGGTCGATGGATAGACATCACTAAGGCATACCTTTGCATCACCTATTACATGGCATAGAGGGTTAAGTTTAAAATCATAAAATTCATTGTAGAGGAAATGATAGAGAATGTGTTGGAGTGTCATATAGCATGGGAGACATTTAGGTGGGGGCAAGTATTAATTTTGATAGTCATGGAGGATATTGGCATACCTGATGGAAATGAAGACAATCTCTTGGTCTTCTTAGAGTTAAAATACTCCCCAACATAGAATTACCAAGACTTCACTTGCCCCCTCCCTTCTCTATAAAGTACAAGACCCGAGTGATGGGGTGGTGCACATAGTATATAGAATCATTTTATATAAAATGACACATCCCAAAGGAGCTTCCCCAAAATGTATTTGGAATGGTAACCTTTGCCATTATGAAACACTTATATGTAGTGCACTTGGCACTAATAGACAACAACCTCTCAGGTTGGCTCAAGCTTCCTTACACATTATCTATGAAATACTTAAAGGAGGCATTGAGAAGGATCCCTAATGTGCATTAGTTGGATATACCACTGTAGGAGTTAGACTTAGAGAGGATAAAGTTGTGGCACAAATATGTGTACCTAAGATTAAAAACTACCAAGGATGAGGAGGATGACTCAGATCACACTGACATCCATCCCCTCTAAAAAGAAGTGATTCTCAGGCACATACATATGTTTTATTATGAGATGAATCCAAAGAAGAAGGGCATTGGAATAAAAAATGATGATGACCTCCCCCTTTAGATTTGTGATAAAGAGAATCTGACACTAGCAACATAGAATAAGTCACCCCAAAAGAAAAATGGGGAGACACTTGAGGAGATACAAGAGTTCTTCTAATTTAAGATCACCTCTGGTGACAAAAAACTCCCTCTACACCCAAGAAGAAGTGCATGGCCTTCACAATAGGGATTGATTCACCCAAGAAAAGTGAGAAGTAAAAGAAATCAAAGGGGACATTTACAATACCCATAATAAACTTGGAAGAGATGGAGGCACAAGAAGTGTATAAGGAATTGGAAGCACAAGAGGCACGTGAAGAGATGGATGAGGAAGGAGGGATGAAATTTTATATAATCTAAGAATAAATATCAGAAGAAGAGTCCAACACCAAAGAAATTTAGGAGGCCCTCCAAGGTGGTACTACCACCATGCTTAAAAATATAAAAAAATCTGCCTAATGCGCCATCAAAATAGCCCTCCATATTACCTATGCAAATTGAGGAGTAAAATAAAAATTGGTGGAAGAAAATGTCCCTTAAAAAAGAACATATAAAAATGGCACTAGAGCTAGAGAAAAAAAGAGTGGCAATGAAAGCATCTAGCATGACCCAAGAAGATATTAACAAGGTTGAGGCCAAGAAAATAAGGCCTAATGAATAAAAGACCATGATAATAATAAAGAGGAGGAAGGTAGATAAAAGTAAGGCCCAAAAGGAAAGTGTTGATAAAAAAAGGAAGAGAAGAAGGTTACCACAAGTGTGGAACCAATAGAGGAAAAAGTAGCAAAGGTGCCTAGAGCCCCCACTAGGATAGCAAAAGAAGCTACACCGCAGGTATGTCGAAGTAGTGAAGGGGCACTTAGAGACAAGGAAAGAATTGCTAGCACCTTGAAAGAGTAAATTGATAGTACTAAAAAAACCTAGTAGAAATAATAAGGCAAATCTAGCACCGAGGTAGAAGAAGAATTAGATCAAGGGGACAAGTTTAAGGAAGAACCCCAATTGGAACAAGAGGAAGGAACCTTAGAGGTAAGTTCCAAAGATAGTACTAGCACTGGTGAAGAGGAAGGAAAAATAGATGGATTTGGCTATCATTTAGGAAGAAGGAATTAATCCAAGCCTAAGGGAAAAAGCACATAAGGGGTGGACTAATGAAGATTACTATATGTTTGAGTACATGCCCCCCACAACTACCATAACAAGGACATACCAATAAATATCATTTACTTTTGATATTTATATGGATGAGCCTCATTTTTAGGTGCCAAAAAAGGCCATGATGGGTGAAAAGACATTGGAGGAAGAACATGATTCCCTTCTCATAAACCCTTGCATAATGAACCTAGTCAGGTCAGCCAACACACTCATTTAGATGGCTTTTAAAGTAGTGTAAAAGAACATCATCAACAATGTTAGGGATTCAAAGTGGAAGAAGATCATGCTAGAAATATAAGAGGAAATAAAGGCCATGAACTCAAAAATTTAGCAGCTAGCTAAGTGAATAGATGAATCCAAGCCATCCCTCTTGGATGGAATTAAAATTTTGAATCTTTCAAAGGTTAACAAGGTTTGCATGCTAGTGGAGTAGATGCTCCTAAGGTTGAAAGTAGAACCAATGTAGGAAGAAGAGGAAGAGTACCCTTGCATTTTCCAATAAAATGAGATATAAGACAATATTTAATAGGTGGAAGACCTCTTTGCATAATTAGAATAAGGAATAGAAGCAGTCGATGCCATATTCATGAACTTCTCTAACTAAGCATCAGGAATGGATGCACACCTAAAGCAAGAAAAGGAGGAGATATAATAGATAATGGTAAAGGTGTATATTGTTAGTAGGTCCAATCACATATATATCATGGGAAAAGTCAATACCCTGAGCACCCATATTAATAACCAAGAATATAACTTAGAAGAGCCCTTTTTCACCTTATAAACAAAGACTAATGATCAAGGGGCAATGTTAGATGGAGGAGTGACAAGGGTAAAGGAAAGGATAGAGGCCTTTATAAAATAATTAGTGAAAACCAATGTGATCACACTTAGTTCCACCTCAACAAATTTTGATAGAACCATTGAATAAATCAAGCTTACCATCAAGGGCTTTGAGGACTTTAGTGTTGAATTAAAGGATAACACGTCAGAGTTATGCACACCTAGGGCATTGAAAGACTAGTCTGAGGATGGACTAGAAATTTTATATGGGATAATGTTGGGCACCTTTTTGCCTAAGTTTATACCCATGCCAACTTAGTATACATATCAGTATAAGGAAATCATGTGGAATGTTTCTAGTTTGGTATCTTTTGTGCCAACTAGAGGAATCAATTCTCATATTGTGCTAGCTAGCAAGTAATTAAATGGTACCCAAATTTTATGGGGTATCTTCATGAGTATCTACATATGTCAACTAGATTTCAAAGGGCACAAGGTGATGGATTTTTTGAAATTATCAACCAATGCTCCATCTTAACACCAAGCATGTGCCCTCTACCCTAGAAAGAAGATGCTCATAAGTGCTATAAAAATAATCTTGAGCTAGTGAGTAGAGAGATGCAACTTTGAGAGAGAAAAGATCTATAGAACTGGTTCTAGGCCTAGTGAAGAAACCACCATTAAAACTTAGTTTTAAGTATGGATACCTATGAATATCCACCTTGTAATGCCCAATTTCACCTATGAACTTCTAGGTTGATATTTTTTTAGTAGCATGTGCTCTATTTCTATCAATATGAACTCTATTATTTGAACCTTGGTAATTTAATAATGACATTGTACCTATCTATGTATTGATCTATTTTATATGGTTATGGTAAGGTTCTTTGAATGTAACTTAAATGCAATAGTTACAATAGTGTAAATTTGATATATGAATGTGTTATTAAGTAAAGTTTTGTTCCATGTCATTAATTGTGTCTCTATGTTAGATAATGACATTGACCCAAACTACAAAATAATCTAAGTTTAGGAATGGTCATGCACCCAAGATTTGACACTTGCATTGGGAGTTCTAGATTGAGTATGAACCCATTGATATAATCAATTCCATTGTCCACCCAAGCACCTAATTGATGCTTATCTTAGTAACATAAAATCTTTCACCCTTAAAAACCTAAGACTATCCTAACACAATCTTATTCCCCTATGTCCAAAACAAGTTCCTTGAATAGGCTTTACACTTATAGATAGTTGGACTTCACTCAAAACAACTTGTGCTAATGAACTTACCAATGCCTTTGTGGTAATGACCAATCCCCTTTAATAATGAGTTACACCATGTAATTACTATCCCAATGTGGGTCCCATTTATTTATTTGTTATGCTTTAGGTGAGAACATAAGGCTTTCACCTTATGTGAATTTATTCTAGTGTAGTCGAGTGATAAATGTTAAGTGTTATAGGATTAGTCCATTTTTGTACCCAGTTGTAACAAGTTTAGAACTAACTTGGATAACTATATAAGCACTTTAGTAAGGAAATGGATTAATAAAAATAACTTTTTTACAACAAAATGATATAAAATGTGACCCATTCATATTATTTTAATATAAAGGAAACTAAAATAGGGGAGAAACCTCCACGAAAATAAAAATTCAAACAATATAATAAATAGAGGTCTCACCTACAACATTATTTTCCACAAGTGAAACATTATTACAAATTAGTGGGGGAATGAGACAAATGAGTTCCTCATCATATCTAAAATAAAATGGAAAGAAAAAAAAAAAGTGGTGAAAATAAAAGGTAAAAAATAAATTCTAGTTACATACTATTAAACAAAGTCAATAGAGGAAGAAGACCAAGAGGAAAGGGAAACAAGTGAAGAAAAGGATAATACCATAGAGGTACCTAAAATGAATATAGTTTTAGGAATGTACCATGGTAAAGGAGTTATGCATATAAAATAAAACTTGTATAAAACTTCAAATATATTAGGATGACACAAGGTAGTGAGAGTTATTTTTGAATACATAAAATTGAGTTAACTTGAAGTGAATGATATAATAATAGGACTTATAAAATACTTATAAGATATACTTATACAAACCAAAGATCTAAGTAAAGAGGCTCAATTGATAGTATATAAATACTAGGAGGAGGATCTTAATAAAATTGTAGAAGAATTAGTGATTTCTCCATCCAACCACTAAAGGCTACGACAATTCCAAAAAATGAAGCTGAGAACAAAATTTAAAACATAATTAGTGTCATAATACTTATAAAAAAAGACAATTAAAACAACAAAAAATTATTATAAGTTGTGGTGATTCAACAAATTATGCATCTAGAGAAATAACTAGATAAGGAAAATAAGAAAATCTAAGAAATTACATAATCAGTCACTCAATAAGCTAAACAAATGTTGGAGAAATAGAAGACAAAAAAAGTAAATAGAATGATATTATAAAAAACAATTAAATGAAAAAAGGAGTTTGGAGGAATAAAATTAAAATAAAATGGAAGAAGAATAAAAAACTAAAAATGATGATGGAAATAAAAAAATCAAAAGAGGAAAGAAGAGTAGTAGAGGAAAAGAAAATAAAGGAGGAAAGGAATAAAAATCAAGAGGAAAATAAGAAAATAAAAGAGGAGTAAAGATATAAAAAGAAAGAGGAAACAAATAAAAAAGATGAGGAAAGGGAAAATGGAGAGGAGGAGAAAAAGAAATAAGAATAAAATACATAAAAACTGAAGGAGGAAACTAAAAAAGAAGAGGAAGTAGAGAGGAAATATAAGGAATAAGAAAATTAGGGTATAATAGACAAAAGTGGTAAAAGTAAGGGGCCTAGTAACACATCAATTAGTTATAATTATATATTATACATCATGAAAATCCACTACAAACCCTATATGAACATTTTTAATGGTATAAAGTAGTACCACTACTTCCATGGATCCACTGCAAAGGATCAATGTAGAGTTGGAAAGGCACAAATAGGCCACATCCACTATCATGGTGCTATTGGGTTTTTGATAACGATTGGTAGGATAAAATATATAAATGTATCTAAAGAAAATAACTCCATTTTAAAACTAAAGGGTTAGAAAAATCATCATTCAAAGTGCCAAAATATATTGGATGACACAATGTGTCAAACTAAAAGAGGGTATAAAGAAGTGTTTAACTACCTTAGCCACTGCTCAACCAAAATATGACTTGGATACAAATTTTCCCATTGATAAATATCTTGAGGACATTGTGTATAATTTAATAATTCATGTTATGGTTATAGAGGAAAAAATAATCATAAAACTTGAGGCTAGGGAAGAGTATAATGAAGAACTATTGGGACCACTCCGAGGAGAAAATCAGGTCAAATGAATTGAATACAAAGAGCAAGTGATGAAAGTAAAGGCAACACTATAAGATGTAACCACCTATTTTTATTAATCTCTTAGTTTTCCCCTATGGACTCAATATAATAATAATAAGATGAAGAGATGGAAAATTAACTAAGTGTTGCATCTACTAGATTTGGGTCTTAACATATTCCATCCAAAGCAAAAAGATCTCAAATGATATACCTACATGAAAATACAAGGAGAAACATGGTCAATGCTTATCACTCTATGAGGACATTGAGGATTTTATCACTTACCTATGCACCTAGATGTATACAATGGAAGTTCAAATCAAGGAACATGAAGCACACTTTCACAAATTAAAAAAATCTCTAGCCCTAAATGACATAGTAATGGCAGGAAAATAAAATGTATCCATAAACAACTACATTATAAAATATCAAAAAATCATTTTAAACTAGGATTTTTTTTACTAAGGAATCGATCAACAAATATGGAAAATATAAATCCAAAGACCTAAGATCCACATCCTCGTCACATAGTTTAGTAAACACCATTTTTGTTAAGTTAGGTGGATTGGTTTAGGCTATGTCAATACATTAGATTTTTTGTTAGGATGAGATAAAGATATAAAATACAAGAAAATATTTTTAGTGTTCTCAATCAACTAAGGACCAAACTATAGTTACTGAAAAGCCATTGCCTTTATTGCAATAGTAAAATGCTTATCCAGGCTAATGGAATAGAGGCTTCTATTAATTGGTCCATATAGTAGGGAATCAACATTGCAATAAGAAATGATGGATTGATTAAAGAAAAGGCATGTCTAACATAGACCTAACTATTGGATTTTAAGGTATCTAATTGGTATTTATATATAACATTGTAATATAATAGATATAACATACAAAGAGTTGAAGTACAATAGTGTAGAGTATTAAGAGGTTACCAATAAAAGTAGAAATTTTAATTATATAAGGTGGCATAGCGTAAAGAGATATCAAAACATTGTGTTTTAAAATTATTATATAAATAGAAATAAAGATAATTTAGAGTAGGAATTATTGTTTACTATGTACTGAATCCTATCAATGATCACACCTACTTTTTTTATTTTATGAATGCATTAGATAATTATTACTAATAAGTACTAACCTTGTGTCACATAAGTTCTAACTAAAGTTGAATTAATCAACATAAACTATCTTTATCCAACTGCTTCATATTTTAGTCAACATTATCATTATTGTTGACTAATGATGAGTGACTCGTAAATAATATCTCTATCCATCATTCATCATCCCTTAATGAGAAAGATAATTTTTTCACCAATCACAAAATCACATCATTCATAATGAAATAAAATAAAACATTCAAAATTAGATATTTTAACAAGGTGATATTTTGGAAACATTTTCACAAAAATACAAGAATCATGATCTTGGTTAAGCTAGTTAACCATTCCATGGAACTCATCTACAATTCATCATGCAAATCCATACACTCTAAAGCGTAAATCAAATCATCCAATAATGGTACACTTATATAATATATTAAATTAGATACACTTAATTTATTTATAAGACCATTTATAATTCCACAATACAATATAATGGCATTCATATGTCTCTATGATTAAATACTAAATTCAATCCAAAGGTCATTGTGAATCATATTTAAAATAGCACTATTTGGTTGAGTTTATATTGTATGTTATATTCATTTATCATGTATTTCTTCATAGCTTACAAGCATGTGTATCCTTATTAAAAACATACGTTTTAATGATATCTTATCCCAAATTAAAAATGTTATACTAATGACAATTACATCAATTATAGAAGTTAGTTAGGTTGTATTTCATCAAGAATACATTGGTGTCATAATAAACTTAGGAAATGAATAGGAATTTAAAACTTAATTACACTTTACCTTATAAGCCTATAAGAACATATTTCACATAATGATATTAAGTGAAATTATTATTATGGTAAAATAATCTACAAACCAATGCATAACCTATATTATAATTTATCATTGCCATTCACTTTAATATTCTCAATGTAATATCATACTAAAAACATAATTCTGATCCAAATAAGATAACCTCCAATTTCTTCCTTTAGTTTCATTACAACCTTTCTCCTATTGTATTAACATCTACATAAACCATTTGCACTCAATAATATATGTACATATACATTTTTACAAAAGTCATAGTTATAGCTTCCAAGTGTAAATGTTCTTCCAAACAAAATTAAAGTTTCAATATATTAATGGTAAATCACTTTTTCAAATAATTGTTTAAATCCAAGTTCCACATTACTAATTTATACAAAGGGGTTGTGTACATACAAGTAACCAATCCATAGTTACACTCTTACCAATATTAGGCCTTGGGTGGTTACTCTAAATACCTGCAAGTCTAGGTTTGGATTTTTTTCAATCCTTAAATAATTAATAAAGAAAAATATTATTCTTTTCCAAATCCTTAACACCATTTTAAATAATATCAAATGAAATATCGATTAAATAATAATTTAAACTACTCACAATATGTTTCACCATGAGGATCACTACTATGGACATGTGGGTGAGAGAAATATATCACCACCAAGTAAATATAAGGTATAAGATCCCATTTAAACTTAATAATCAAAAAAATACATTTAATTTACACAATATATCAACATGAACAACCATTTTTCTTAAACAACCTATGTTTTCTTTCAATCATTTCAATAAGAGTAAAAATAGATATTTAACAAAAAATAATGCATTATATGTTATCTAAAAGTAAAAAATTCAAAACTAAGATATAAATAATAATTTACATAACCACTAATTTCATGTGTTTCCAATAATAGGGTTTATACTCTTTATAATTGAGTATGAAATGCTACAACCATAAGGGGTAGTAATAAAGCTATGACCTTGCTTAACCATATATGAAAATGAAAAAAAACTACTCCATATAGTTATTAAAGGAGTAAATGATATTACATACACTTAAATTAACAATTATATCAAAACTACCCCTCATTTAACTCTTTAAATAGTCCATACTTAGCTTAGAAAATTGTTATTTACCTAGATATAGAAAATAATAGTTGGATTCTTGTTTAAAAATGCCAACCCTTTAAACTTTGTTATTTATTTATCCTTCATTTTTATAATATATAATTCCTCTCTCCTCTCTTTATTTTATTACCCATGTACTCAACCTCCACATAACTTCATTTTTCATGCAACCAATATTCTTTCTAAATTCCTTGTCAAAACTCAAGTGCATGTCATGTCTCATTAATTTGCCTTGTAATTAACTAGATATTTTATAAATGGAAAATAAAACACCACTATCTCAAAAATTTACTAAAATTTAATTCCATATTAAACCTCATTAACATAACTAAGCCAGAAATTATATTGTAGGGTTACCAAATAAAATGGATTTATCCCAAACCTAAATATTCCTAAGTGTCAACACATAATCACCACTTTAACATCATGTTTTTCTCTTGTTAATTAATGAACCTAAAATTTAATTCAAAAAATATTTTATGTTTTGAAAAAATTCAAGACATTAATAAATTAATTATTCATCTTCATATGCTCAAAGGGGAATTATCAAACTTTTTGACTTACCTCTATAAATGTTTTCATAATGTTCATAAAGTCATGTAATGCACACCACCCATTATGTTTTAAATGTTTTATATAAATATAATTACCATATAATATATTTATTATTTTTTCCCACTCATAACAAAGTTTATATTATATAAACAAATGTATTATTCTTTAAGACCTTATTTCTAGAAATACAACTATACAAGAAATATGAGAATATTCAACAAGAAAAATAAGTATGTAACATATTTTTTTTTTTTTGGATTTATATGATTATGGTGGGATTTTTACCTAATATGATTTTAACCAAAGATCCGACTGATATTAGACTTAATTTGGGGCTTAGATCCCCAAGTACACAAGTACCAAAATTACCAACAACGGCCACAAACAGTTTGAGAATACCAATGAACAACCATAAATAACATAAAATATTTATCAGAAAGAAAAAAATTTATATAACTATATAAATATAAATTTAATACACGATCCATCTAAATTAAAATAACTCAACACAAATATGTTGATAAATATTTGATTATTAACATTATAAACAAAAATACTATAAAACCCAATACCACTCAAGGAAACTATGTGAGTGTGATTGTTCTCAATTTTGTATTTTTACCCCTAGTTTCCAAAATATTCCATCCTCTCCCTATGATGTTATCCCTTAGGATTATATTGTGAGGGAATGTATATAATGTATAACATCCTCCTTAACTAGAGAAAGAGGGTAGTTAGTCTGTTATCATAAATATTCTAAACAAATGAATCACTCACACCAAATAATGTATGAAATAAACTCATTACATTACATCAAAACTTCAAAAATAATCACATTAACATGCATCTGTATAAACACTAAAATGTTTTAAATTAAAGTGTAAAATGTTAGATCTCACCATATAACTAATTACAATCATGATAAAATAATAGTCCATAATTTATAATGGTAAAAATAGATCAACATTATCATTATACTTTCTACTAGAATATATTATGGTGCAACATGATATCATTGATCATCTAAAGAATACTCAAGATAATATCTCTATCCTTAAACTACTAAAGTAGTCAACCATCTATAAGGATATCATATATGAGGCAATATATGATACACATTTTATAAATGATATAATTCCTACATATTTTCCTCAATTATGAATGCATTAAATAGTGATAAAGATATTATTTTCTTTGAAAAGGAATATTTTTTGACCAAAAATACAATATAACAAAATATTTCACTATTCATTTAAGTAAACAAATTAATGAAAATAGTTAAGAGAGTATTAGTGAATAATGGTTCTAGGTTGAACATCTATAGCATAGCATTATTATAAACATTGAGTTTTAATATGGATACTATTTAAAATTTAGATAAGACCATGAGTGGATTTGATAATATTCCTTATCGAGTACTTGAAACAATATCATTGGATGTGAAAATAGGACCAAATACATTGACTACCATGTTTTAAATCATCCCTAATCATCTACACTATAATTTACTCCTAGGTCGATCATGAACACATGTTATGAAATTAGCACATTCTACAATACATGAATGCTTTTAAATCATTCATAATGTAAATTTATATACATGTTATATATAAAATGATCCCTTCAAGTATTACAAAATGATGTAACCTAATAATGAAGGTAATGCATAATCAAATTATATTCTTTCTTCCATAGTGCCTCCATCATAGATTATCTCATCAAATATAATCCATACATATGAGGTTGGACATTAGAATAAAACAAATGATAAGGATCCAATTAAAAATTTGTCACTCAATAAAGAGATAATGAAGGAACATCAAAATAATTTTGAAAAAAAAAGAGATGATACCATATCTTCCCCTATTGATCAATTCAAAGGATTCAAATTACATAATTATAGTAGATGATGATAGTGATGATTATGATAAAGAAATTCTAGAGAATATAGATAAGTATTAGGCCCATTTAAATTTTAAACCTATTAATAAAGATGAGTAATTGTCTCATAACATGTTTACACTTATAGGTGGGAGAGTATTGAGACAATTCATATACAAAGAATATTGATAAATCAGAAGTATCTACTCAATAAAAACAAAAATTGGATAAATTAAAGACAATACATTGAGATAATCAAAATTATGTGAATGTAAATTGTTTATGCAATGTTAGCTCTCAATAACAGCCTCATAAAAATGAGTCAATAATGTGTATTTCATGGATGTAGAGCCTTCCATAACATTGCAAACAACCACTATTCAAGATAAATCAAGTGTAATATTACTAATTTTACTTAACAAAAAGTTAATTCATCTACCTACTACTATACATAAATTCATGGGTAGATTAGCACATCAAGAAGGAAAATCATATTTTGATTACCATAAAACCATTAGAAATGAGACTAAAATTTATATGACATTGAAATAATAGATCTTGAAAATTAAGAATTAAGGGATCATTAAGGTAATATAGATAAAATAGGAGGCACATGTAGTGTTTTATAATAAGACTTGATACAGATATAGATCACACGAAAATTACAAACATACATAAAAGGACATTTAAACTATCTATATTTACATCAAGAATGATTATCATCAAGAAGTTAATATTGATTAATAAAAATACCCAAATACATGCATTATTACATTTCTAAAATATACAATTCATGATACAAATGAATTAAAATATCTCATACATTATGAGGGATCAATAGGAGATATTACATTACCAATTGTATGTGCACCAAATTTTTGGACACATTGATATTTATGAGGAGTATAGGAGGATATAGTGGACACACCTAATAAGTTAATTAGATTCATATTTTAGGAAAGTATAATCAAAATAAACTAAGATGGAACTAATTATAATTAAATATTCAAGGATCTAAGGATAAATCTAGTTTTAGTTTCATTGAGACAAAACATGAATCTTAAAAATATAGTGGAATAACATGTGATGTTTATGCATAATATTTGGGAAATATAAAATGGAAACTCAAAGATCATAGATGAACAATAGTATGATGATAATAATGATGATATATGGTCATTTGACATGATTTGATATCTAGAGTTGAGAATTCTTTTCAAAATCCACAATATGATTATACACATCCATTGGATGTGAAATTTAGCCTATAAATTTCATATAATTAATAATCTCATATTAGGAAAATCTTTAAAAAATAATAATAATAAATAAAAATTAGAAAATAAAAAATTGGGACATGTTCATGACATGTATTGCTTAAAATTACATATACATTTTCACACATGTGAATTTGAAAATATACATGAGTGATTTTTAATACATACAGGCTTCATATGAAATGGTGATTCAGATGTAAGACATTCATACACCTAGGGGATATCATTTCTAATTTATGGGCATGCCTACATTGGGGTATTATCTTTATTACATGTCTTCAAGTTACATCTTTCTATGACCATACATTGATCATGTTGGAGGTTTTAGGTTACAACCTAGCTGAAATTAGAAGTGTTCAAGTCCTACTCTCAAACCTAGTCCAACATAGGAATGACCCTAGGCTATGGGTTACCTAATTTTGGGTCAGACCTCTAGGATTTTTAATGAGGCTAGATATTCAAATATGAAAATTTGAATCCTTTTCTTGAAACTTGAAAATGGGAGATATTGCATGAATGAAAACATACTTTAAGTGTGGTGATACACCAAATGTTCAATGACCCACTCTTAACTTGGAAACTTTCATAAATATTAATGAATCCAATGGAGACAAGGGTTGATTAGATTATATGAAAAAGTTCCAAACATGAGTATTTTGTATGAAGGTTGAAAAGAGACTTTCAACTTGAAGGATAGGAAGGGATAGGTCTATGTAAGACACTATGAACTTATGACACTTCAAGAGAAATCTCACTAGCTAACACTTAACACAACCTGTAAGGAACTAGTAGTCTTAAAGCAAGGTACATGAAGGACTTATAGATGATGAATAGACAACATACATTCTATAAATCAAACTTCAATAAAGCACACTTAGCATTAAACTAGAATATGAAATTGTATTAAATTTCTTCAAAGAGTTTCCAAAGTGATTATAGTAGAGGTTTACTATACCGAATCGAGTGATACCAATCAATAACTCAAAGCCAATATTTATAGGAATAAAAAAGGTTAGAGAGATAAAAATTAGCATTAAGGGCATCAATAATTAACCCAATTCCAATTATAATAACTACTACCACAATCCTTCTTGAGCCTCCCTCCAAATTAATGTCAGAGTGTCTTTTACTGACATGATGGAGAATGAGAAGATCAAGATCAACTGTAAGAAGTAATCCCCACTAAAACTTGAATCTCTCTCAAGATATTTATCATTAATTCCCTTCATTATCTTATTCAATCATGCTTTATGTTCCTCATGTTACTAGGTAGTTACTTGAGCTTGTTCATGATGTTCTTTTTAACATTCTTTATGCAGTCACCATTCTGCCATTACTTCTAAATCCTAAATATAGATCTACTATGGATGAAAACCAGTCACCCTATTGGTTTTCATATAGTCATGATTATAAATGCAGATCTATAAGATAGGTTCTTGAGATGTAAAACCTATATCTAGAATCTCTTGAAAATCTTTTATAGGGATTTGAAGGTGTTAGACAACTTTGTAGAGTTTTCTCGTAGTTATTTAGATCATGTTTGATATTGAATTTATGTATTTTACCTACTTAATATGGTGATATACTTCATCTAACATGTATACCTCCATTGTACCCTCTAGTTTAACCTTATTTAAATTTGATATCCATTGAAGTTCTTTATCTTTTGACTTTTAACATTGACCATCGATCCTAATCTAGGCTTCCCATATTTTGCCAATTACTAGCTATGCACTCATCCTCAATATCTCATTATCAGCTATTTGACTTCTTAACCTCACACACACCATCAATCTACCTTGGTATGATTAAATTCATATAATTTATCTTCTACTAGCCTAATATAGTTGGCATACTTAGCATATTGTCATTAGCCATTGAGATCTATTGACTTGTTGACTCATTGCTCACCTTGAGATCTCTTTGTATGATTGTACATGCACCATTGATATGATTAAAACCACTAAATCTATCGTTATATTCATAGTATTGGATATTTTTTAGGACCATTGATATATTTCTAGTTATTAGCTTCTCACTTACACTAACCTTTTGACTTGATGCTCACTATTGATCTACTCTGTATGAGTGAATATGCACCATTGGATCTTCAAGACCCAATAACATCTATCAGATCAATGTTCACCATTGGATCTTAACCTTAGCTCTTAATATTTAGAAACTTGTCACTCTTATGTTAAAACTTGGGATATTTGAACTCTAATAGCTACTTCACAGAGCTTAAAATTGACATCCTTGTGCACATTTAACTCTTCAAGTATAACTTTGAATCTTTATATCTTGAAAGAAATGAAATTTTTAGAGGATTATCTTGGCATGAATAAATCATTTCCATGAAATATTTTGGGCTTGACAAGATTCCTATGTAAACTTATTAAATGCATAATCAATCTGACCCATTCATTTTTACATGACATGCCATGATGGTCTACTCCTTTGATGCTTATACTTGAACTATTGTTTGATATTTCAAATATCTAATGAGTCCTTGAGACCTACATGAGCTCATTCCATGATTTTTGTTGCATTGATCACCATGAGAACATATTTTCTTAAAGTTTGACAAAATACACTTTAAGTTTACTTGAAGTGTTTCAAAAGCTTTGGAAGTTATATGTAGTCTTTTGAGCACTCATTTCATCTATAACCTTGTTTAGCTCATACATTTATGTATCATCTTAGCATGTTGGCCAAAATGGTCAACATTTCTAGCAACTCGTCTAGCTTAAATAGACTACTAGTCGTAAAACCTAGAATTTAATCAAGATTGTTCATGATGACTAGATAAATGAAGCATTACTTACAAAATAATTATGCTTGACTCCTAAAAACAACTTGAATTAAAGGGACACACACAAACAACAAGATAGAAATAATACACACCAAAAAATTGAAAAACTAACAAACAAAGCAATGTTAAAGAGCACTTAGAGGTAAATACAAACATATCTACTTATATACAAAGACGATGAAACAACACTTGTAGAATAATTTAATATACCTCCCATTGATAGGGATGGGAAGGATCTCTTAATTAAACCTATCAATATCAAATGAATTGGTCTCCTTTTAACTTGTGATAACATAAGGCCCACTCCAAAGACTCTCAAACTTAGAGGGCTTCCCTAGTTTTGAATGGTCCTCATCCTATTTGAGGACTCTATCACCTTATTGAAATGTCTTTAAGGAAAATATTTTTTTGAATGACCTCTTCAATTGGTTCTAATTAGGCCACATAATGTGAATATTATATTCCCTTGTCTCCTTTATCTATCTTAGTTCATTCAACCTTATCTGCATAACATCAGCTTCTAGGAGCTCAAGTTGATGTATAAAATATAATGTAGGAGTTTAAGAGATATAGGAATTTTATCCTATTTACCTTAAATAAGAAGGTATTAGGAGTTTCTATTATCTCTCTTAGGTTTCACTCTAGCTACTCATAGGTTAGTCCTTAATCTAGTATGCCTTTCCCTTTGACCATCTTCCATAGTTCTCTTGATAATCCTTAAGAATTTATTATTTGTGGATTTTTCTAGTCCATTACCCTATGGGTAATAGTTAGAGGAGGCCTTGAGATAAATTCCATGTGAAATAGCTGACTCACATACTTTATTTTTTCTAAAGGCTAATGCATTGTTAGAAATGATTATAGAAGGCATACTAAATCTGGTCACAAGACTATCATAAAAGTCCAAAATAAAATTTTCATTAGCTTCCTTGAGGAAAATTACATAAACCCACCTTATAAATTAGTTTTTAGCCATAATCATCCATTGTTTCCTCTAATTTAATGGGAATGTATCATCCTTATGAAATCTAAGTCCCATTACATGAGAAGTTGTTTTTAATTATATGGGTTACAAGAGAAGGGTAGCTGATTTCTATTTGCCAAAAAACATTTCACATTTAGATAATTCCATACCCAAGAGTGTGCATATATAAACATTGTGGGCTGAAAGTACCCAGACCTAATGATCTTATAGGTTGTTTTCCTAGTAGAAAAGCTCCCACTAATTGGACCATCATGAAAAAACTCAAGCAACTTATCTATTTGGCATGATTCCACACACCTTAGAAACATGTCTCTTATGTCCCTCTTAAAAAGTACTCCACCTATCAAGACACAAGAAATAATTTTTAACTTAAAGTGCCTTCTCTTAGCTCTATCTAATCCCATAGGACATTGGCTTGACTCAAGAAATTTGATTATATCATGTGTCTAATAGAAATGTGTGTTATCTATAGCTACCTATTGGCTATCATGGACTACCAACACTTGATATTTATCTTGATTTACTTATACTTCAAGGTGTTCACATAACCCTCTAACACTTATAATCCTTGTAACTCTAACCTCAAGGTCATACTCCACAAATTTTATCACCTAGTGAGCTCTTTTCTCATTAAGGTCTTTATTGAGTATAAACTCTTTAGTACTTGGGTGTACCACTATGAGTATGATCTTACTATTAGAGACCATGTGCCTAAATATATTCAAGCCTCTCATTAATAAAATCACATGTTTATATATAAATATACACCTCTCCTCATAACCCTCTAGGTCTTGATTGAAGAAAGAAATAGGCTACTCCAACCCTTGCTCATTATGTTACATCAACATGGTAGAGATTGCATCCAATGTAGAGAAGGTGTAAAAATAGAATTCTTTGTTAAAATCAGGATTAAGAAGTGTAGGGGACTAAGAGATGGCCTCCTTGATGGCCTTAAAACTCCTCTTACCTTATTTTTTCCATGTAAACTCCTTGCCTTCTCTTAACATGTGAGTAAGAGGCTTGACCAATTCTATAAAGCCTGGGATGAACCTTCTTATAAAATTAATATTCCTTAAGAAGCTCAAAAAACTCTTCTTGTGCTTGGGAAAAGCTAAGGATAAGATGGATCCAACTCTTTCAAGGTCTATGGAAAGACCATCCTTAAACACTACTGGCCTAATAACCTACCCTCATGAACACCAAATATACATTTTTTTAGGATTTAATGACACACCAAATTCTTTGCATCTTTCAAATACTAACCTCAAGTGAGCAATGTGATCATCTAGGTCCTTCGAGAAAATAATGATGTCATCTAAGTAGATGAGCACCATGTCATTAATCAATCCTTCAAAGGTAACATCTATTTATCTCTTGAAAGTTTATCTAGAGTTGGATAATCCAAAGGGTAATTTCATATATTCATAAGTGCCCCATTTTGGGGTGAAGGCAGTCTTATGCCTATCTTCTTCTTTGACCATAATCTAATTATAACTAGAGTAGCCAACAATAATTGAGAATCTCTAGGAACCTACCACCTTTTGAAGAATCTAATCCATTGAGGGTAGTGGATAATGTTCTATTAAGGATACTTTGTTGAGGTCCCTAAAGTCAATACATAAACTTATCCATTTTTCTTTCTCACTAGCACAAGGTTTTCCACCCATGAAGAATTTTTAATGAGGAATATTATTTTTGATTCAATCAAATTAAATAGATCCTTTCCCATTATCTCCTCTAATTTTGGGTTGATATGCCTTTATTTCTGCCTAACTGGTTTTGCATTTCTCTCTAGATCAACGGTATTTTGTGCAAGCTTAGGATCAAAAACCTTCAAATATTTATATTCCCATGAAAAAACATTAGATAAATATTTGCATAAGGTAACAAATGCAACTCTCTCTTTTGTTGTGTTGATATTTCCTAAGTTCAACAATTTATCCTTGAAGATATATATTGTTTCATAGTGTTCCTCCTTGGATGAGATGCATGCCTTGCCTCTTCTCACTTGGTCAACTTCATTGAAGATGATTTCTAATGTCATAAGCACATTAGGTAGTTTTTTAGATCTTAGTTTCACTATCTAATCATCATATTTATGTTGTAATTAATTTTGGTTCTTATGGTGGAATTCTTCCTCCTACATTAGAAAACATATAATTTGATCATCATAGTCAAACACCTGCTAACTCACCTCATTATTAGGTATAGATAGCCTGCATACGACCTTGATCTTGTCTTGGCTCTAATTTCCTTTAACTCCTTATACAACCTCATACTGAACTCCAATGGCTACAAGCCTATCTACATGTTGATTTTCTTCTCTTGGTATGGTTTGTATATTTAATGCCAAGAAATCCTCTATGAGTTCCCATATACGGTGCATGTAAGCTTTCAAAGGGTGGTTCTTAAATGCACTTATGCCTCTCACTTTTTTCATAACAAGCTCACTATCACCCTTATATTGAATAAGTTTGACAATTCTTCTTCTTATCTCTTGTAAACCATGTTAAAAAGCTTCATATTTAGTTGTGTTTGAAGTGTAACTAAATTTAAATCTTATAGTTGAATAATATTTTTGACCTAAGGGTGAAACCAACATGTCTCTAACTCCACTACAATTATTTGACCTTGACCCATCCAAGAATAAAGTCCATAGACCATATTCCTTTTGAGTGGTGTTAGTTAGGTAAGGTATACCATCACCTTTCTCATGCATACAATACATCCCTAAGCCTACATATTCGATATTGTTATAGGGATCAAATACATTATTATCAATTTCCATTTCATCCAAGTAAAGGTCTAAAATTCCTTCAATATGGTCATGAGGCTCTTGCTTAATAGCATTTTCATCCTCTTCAAATATGGTATAATTGACATTTGTAAGGTTAGGCATATAGGGCTCTAGGTGGAATCTAGAGATAGGTTCTAACCTAATAGAGACCCTAGTTCCATATCTGGTTCTAAAAACCATGTACGACTAGTTAGAGGATAAATAACCCCCAATATTTTTATTAAATTCCCTAAATAGGCATAGGGGAAAATATGGGGGGAGGTATACAACCATTACATCCTGAGTGATGACACAATTTGGGAAAGTTTCCAATGTGATCTTAAGATATATCAATATACCTACTATTTTAGTGGGGCAACCATCCAATTAGAGAACACCTTTTTCATTAGGCATATAATTAAGCTCAAGCTTATCTATTATGGCCTTAGGCATAACTAAGGTTGAAGCTCCCGAATCTATCATAAAATTATGCATTAAGCAATCCCCTATGATGATTGATAAGTAGAATGGATGGGGTTTGAAAAAATTAGGAGATGAACAACATTATAATGTTGATCTTGACTAGGATATTGACTCAGAACTTGAATTTGACTAGGCTAATTACTATTTGTAAAAACATTCTTCACATTATCAGTTATGTCATTCACATGAGAAGGATTGGAGAGATCTTGATGAATAATCTCTTTATATACCATAATATATATAAAATCATACATAGACATAGTGACATTAGACTTTTTCATGTTATCTACAATATTGAAAGGAAGACTAGTTCCTTTAAACTCTCTTTGGAAGTAGAAGTATCATTTGGCACTTGAGTGTCATGAGGAACAGAAGGAGACTTCTACTAGTTTCCATGATCTTGAGGTATTTGTTGATTCATAATAACTTTAATATCTATACTTGAAGTGGTAGGCTATTGACTATCTTGTGAAGGTGTTAAATAATCTTTAGGCTACCCCAAATTATCATCTACCATCCACCTCTTATCCCTTATATTGGCTATAATTGGTTCATCTTCCTTTTGAGTTTCTACCCCATGTTCACTACTACATGCTCAAACATATCCTCCCATTATTTAAAATGTATTCATGTGGTGTTAGTTTGTGCCTTACCCAAGATTTCTTGTTTTTGAATCTAAGCTTCCAATGGTGTCAAGGTAGGCATATTACCTTGATTCATTAGAGGGCCTTATGGTGGAGGAGGAAGTGTGTTATGGCCTTAAAATGAAGGATCATGCTACAAAATATGATCTAGATACATTTTATCACTTGTGTCCATTACCATATCATTGGACTAACCTCCTGATTTCCTTTGACCCTCTTTCATAAGGTTGTTTTGAGTGAGGACCAATGCTCTTGAACTACTTGACATTATAGGATTGTAACTATTATAAGATCTACCTTGAGTAATGTGGCCTTGGGCATATTGATTTGATGGATAAGGGGGTATGTTTTATAATTTATTAGGATATTATGCTTATAAGGTACTTTGGTAAGGCCTATATAAATTTTATCACTGTCTCTTTAGAGACACTAGCTTATTGTTTTATGCCTTCAATAGGCTATCAATCCTTGAATATTTGTACACTTAACTATCACAAAATAGGAATTTATTATTTGGAGTGGGAAATGGATCAATAATAGGTGGGATTTGTTGAATCTTAGTAAAAAGTGGCATGAAATGTCTTGGCATGAGTTTCCTTACTTGTATCAAATAATTTTATGTCCTTATAGCTATCTTATAATCCCCATGTAGAGTTATTTGATCCATATATTGTATCATGACTACAATTTATAAATTTAATTCTCTTAAATAGTAAATAAAAACATAATTGGGTGTGTGTTTAACGATGGCATGGATCCTATCCCAAGTCTTTCAAAATTTATAGTTAAAATCAACCATAGATTCTTGTGATGCCCTCTTGATTGAGGTACATTGTTTAACAAGTGACACATGGTCACTTCTATCCTAAAAGTGTTTATATGGGCACTCACCAAACTCATCTTAAGTGTTGATTGAGGTAGGATATAGAACTATATACCATTATATGTATTTTACTTTCAAGGATGTGGCTAGTAGTCTCATGGCTACATTCTCGTGTAATGTTATGTACTGAACAAAGTTTTGTAATTTTTGTTATGTGCTTTATAGGGATGGTAGAGTTTTATCCTATAAAATATGGTAGAATCTTCAAAGATTCAATGGGGATATCATCATGTTGTTGAAGGTTAAGAGGGATACCACCATTTAAGGGTAAAAAATCTTACATTTTGGGCCTTGCCATTTGTATAGTAGGGGTTATATTACTTAAAACAATAAGATGACTAGGAGATGAATATTTATTTTGGGGATAAGTACCTATAATATTGAATCTTGATATTTTATATGAATTATAAGGTAGCTCAATGAATTCAAATGGGATAACTTTACTAGATGACCTTCTAGGAACATTTGGCATGAGAGCTATGTCTAGATGATGATATAAACTTTGTAAATTGGATAAATTTTACCTTGTGATGATGGTAGATGCCTCCCTCTACTACAAATACATTATTATCAACTCTAAAATTCATATATGCTAAAGATAATATGTCCTACTAAGCATGCCTAAATTTTTTTTAGGTTCTAGGTTACACCCTAGCTGAAAGTAAAAGTGTTAATGTCTTACTCTCAAACCTAGTCCAACAAGAGAATCACCCTAGGTTATGGGTTACCTAATTTTGGGTCAGACCTCTAAGATTTTTGATGAGGCTAGCTCCTTAGATATTAAAATTTGAATCCTTTTCTTGAAATTTTATCTATTAGGATGAAAAGGGGAGAGAATTCATTAATTAAAACCTACTTTAAGTGTGGTGATACATTAAATGTTCAATGATCCACTCTCAACTTGGACACTTTCATGACTACTAATGAGTCCAATGGAGATAAGGGTTGATCAGATTATATGACAGAGTTCTAAACATGAGTATTTTATATGAAGGTTGAAAAGATACTTGTAACTTAAAGGACAAGAAGGGATAGGTTTATGCAAGACACTATATGCTTATGCCATTTTAAGAGAAATATCACTAGCTAACACTTCAGACAACATACAAGGAACTAGTAGTTTTAAAGAAAGGTACATGAAGGACCTATAGATGATGAAAAAACAACATACATTATATAAATCAAACTTAAAGAAGAAAATTTTGCATTAAATTAGAATCTAAATTTTTCTTATATTGCTTTAAAGAAGTTACAAAATTATTTTAACAGAGGTTTATTATACCCAGCTGAGGGGTACCAATCAAGAACTCAAACCCAATATTTATAAGAATAAATAAGGTTAGAGAGATAAAAATTGGCACTAAAGGGGTCATTAATGAGCCCAATTATACTTATAAAAACTACCACCACAATCCTTTATGAGCCTCCCTCTACATTAATGTCACTATGTCTTTTACTTACATGATGGAGAATGTGAAGATCAAGATCATTTACATGAAGTAATCCCCACCATAGTATGAATCTCTCTTGAGCTCTTCAACATTAATTCCATTAATTATATTCTTCAATCATGTTAAATGTTCCTTATGTTACCAAGCATTTTCTTGAGCTTGCTCATGATGTTCTTTCTAACATTCCTTGTGTAGTCACCATTCTGCCATTGCTTCTAAATCCTGAATATAGATCTACTATGGATGAAAACCAATCACCTTATTAGTTTTCATATATTCATGATTGTAAATGTATATGTGTAGGCTATGGTCTTAAGATGTAAAACCTATGTCTATAATCTCTCAAAAATATTTTATATATATTTAATGGTGTTATACATCTCTATAAAATCTATTCCTAGTTATCTAGATCACGTTTGAACTTAAATTTATTTATTTTACCTACTCAATATGGAAATATCCTTCATATAACATGTCTACCTCCATATCACCATCTAGTTTGACCTTAGTCATATTTTCTTTCCATTAAAGTTTTTTTCCTTTTGATTTTTAACATCAACCATTGATCCTGATTTGGGCTTCCCATATTTTGACAATTATCACCTAGATATTCATCCTTAAGATCTTGTTATCATCTCTTTGACTTCTTGACCTAACATTTATCATCGATATACTTTGGTATGATTAAATAAGTACTATTAATATTTTGCAAACCTACTATGGTTATGACACTTGGTATCTTATCATTAGCCTTTGAGATCCATTGACTTGTTGATTCATTGCTGACTATTAGATCTCTATGTATGATTATACATGTACCATTGATCTTCTTGGACCCACTAACTCAATTATTTGATGTGTACCATTAGATTTTTATCAAGACCCTCAATATCTTACCATTTTTTAGCTTCTCACTTATGCTAACCTTTTTGTTAGGATAAATTAAAACACGTATTTATCCCCAAGTCACATATAAGAGAAACTATGAAGTGAATTAATTAAAAAATAAAAATAAATAAAAATATACACATAATAAAAGATAACAGATTTAACGTGGTTCACCCAAAATGGGCTACATCCACTAAACTTGTGTAGTATATTATTTTTAGTAATACAAGGGAGAAAACAAAATCCTATAACAAAACCTTGTTACACCTTTCTAACTTTTTCCACCTCCACTATGTGTTAATTTTTTCACCTTTTTTTCTCTCAACCTTATATCAATAAATTTTAGGGTGAAGAAAACACCTAAACATAACCTCTACCATTATATATGAAACCTCTAATGCATGGTCTAGATTAACAATGAAATTACAATTTAATAAGGCAATTTTAATAAAATTTTCATTTTGGGGTCGTTTCCCCCAAACCCCCACTAAGACGCATGACCCCTAGACCCCCCATCAAAGGGGGTCATCCCCCTGGACCCTGCAATGGGGGTTTCCCCCTTGAAACCCCTTGTGTCATTAGGGATACAAAGAATGAGATCCGAACCCAACTAAAATAACATCAAAATTTTAACCTATAATCTTAGAGGACAATCAAGCTCCACATCTAACACTTTTGAATTGATACTCACCATTGATCTACTCTATATGAGTGAATATGTGCCATTAGATATTTAGGACCCATTAAAATCTATTAGATTGATGCTCATCATTAGATCTTAACCTTAGCTCTTGAGATTTGGACACTTTTCACTCTCATGTTAAACCTTGCCATATTTGATTTCTAACAGCTACTTCATGGAGCTTGAACTTGATGTCCCCATCCACATTTCACTCTGTAAGTCTAACTTAGAAGCTTTATATCTTAAGATATCAAGCTCATCAAGACATGAAATTTGTAGAGGATGATCTTAGAGTGAATAAATTCATGTCCATGAAATATTTTGGGCTTAAAAGGAAACTAAGTAGAATTATTAAATGCACAATCAAACTAACCCATTCATTTTTACATGGTGTGCCATGATGGTCTGGTCCTTCTAGACTTATGATTGAACTATTGTTTGATCTTTCAAAGCTCTGATGAGTCCTTGAGACCTATGTGAGATCATTCCATGATCTTGGAGGCATTGATCACCATGAGAACCTATTTTCTCAAATTTCTACAAACTACACTTTAAGTTTACTTAAAGTGTTTTAAAAGCTTTGCGAGCTACATGTTGTATTTGGACCACTCATTCCATCTAAAACCTTGTTCAACTCATCCATTCAAGTAGTATCTTGGCATGTGATCCAAAATGTCCAATAGATCATATTGAGATATTTAAAATAATTATATAGGTATTTTCCTTATTTATACTACTTAGATTTTTATATGAATACTATACTTTACCATGTATGATGATTGTATACATTGATAGTATAGACTAGTTATGCTTGTTTTATGCATCTTGCATTTCATAACTATTATGTGACCTTTATGTATTGAGTTTCATTTATTAATACGTGATTACTTTAAAAAATTTCATGGTGTGTTCCTTGAGTGTGTATTAAGGTGTAAGTGTTTATTTACTTATGTGGAATTGCTTATTCATTGTGTGACAATGCTTACTCATTATGTGACATGTGTTATTCATTATGTATGGCTCTTGCACTTTATGACATTACATTTTCATTGAGTGTACAATGTGTGTTTATTATTCTACATGGAATTAAGATTTATTTTTTATGTTTATTTATTTTATATTAGTGTATCTAAATAAGTTATAACTTTTAAATTTTTACATTGTATAAGATATGTATAAATTAAGTAAATATAAATGTTACAAGATGTTCAATTACACTTTAATATTTATGAAAAGACCTAAGATGACTATTTTCCTTAGCGTGTTTCATATATGTGAAGGACTGATATTGTGTATAGGTGTTATAAATGATTAAAACTGGCTATGTGGTTGCTTAGATCTTGAAAGTAACTATCTAGACATGTCTATATGAATTTGGCAATATTTGGATGCTTGCATCACATAGGCATCTAATCTCTAAATAATGTCCCTTTAAGAGGTTCCAAATTTTTTTATCATAGATTTTTTAAATTCTTGTAAATTATTGGTCAATGTGTTATCAAAAATTCTTATGTGTGCAAGTCTAAAAAAATGTCTCCTTCACTTTGAAACCATAGCTCCACTTTAAACACTAGGTTTAACATACATAAAAAGAATAAATATGGTTTGAGCTGACCCTAACCACCTCTATTGAGTGGTTAAGAATTGATTATGTTTCTAATACTATGAATATGTCTCAAACCATATATACTTCTCCTAGTTAGGTGTATGTGTGAAATGTTGTTCCTATAGTATCAATGAAACATGTAATTTTGATTTTGACACTTGAAAATAGATAAAATTGACTTGTATTTAATGTTTTAGACTTGGATAGCTATGTTATTTGTGACAATTTTATTATTTTGGATATTTTGGGTTGTCAATATTAATGCGCAAGTAATAGATAGATTTTTTCTTGGTAGTTGCAAGATAGGAATAGGCTTAGACTTATTATTTATGAATAAATTAATCTTTGTGTAAATTATCATTCCACCAACATGTAGAATAAATAGACCAACCCATAAAGATGATTTATATTTGTAAAATAACCATTTTAAGTCATGTATATAAATCCAACATGGCTGTATTTCTTTAGAATATAGATTTGTTTGAGCAAGATAGGATGCATATAGAAAATAGGAATAATTAATTGATGATCAAGAGACATTCCAATAAAGATAATAATTAGATTAGTTATAGACTATGTAATTATCATAAGTGACTACTATAAAATTAGGAAGGCCATGCCATAAAAGGTAAGTGGATAAGAAAGGAGAGTGTGAAATTTTTTTATCATGTTTTGGAAAATAGAAGATAGGTTACCTTAATTATAAAAATTAATTTTCAAAACTAGACTACTAAAAATATGCAATAATCAACAGGAGGTACTCACCAATTTGAGAGAAAATTTAGACATGGAATATAGTCAAAGTAAATATAAAACATAACAACATAGTAGTAATAAGAATTTTTACATAGGTGATTAGGTCTTTGTATGATTATAGCCATATTAGAATATGTATTTGAGGCAAAATAAAAAGGATAACAAGTTGTCTCCTAAGTATTATATCCCTTATTAAATATTTCATAAAATTAGTATTGTGTCATATAAGTTGGAATTCCCATATTCTACTTGCATATATCCAATATTCCATGTATATTTCCTAAAGAAAATAATTAGACATGAATTTATACTCAAATTGACTTACCTGAATTGGATGAGGAAGGAAGGGTTATTTTATAATATTCAAGAGATCCTTCATATGTACACTAAAATTATAGGAAAGAGCAATTAAGGAATTTGATTAAATGGAATAATATACATTTTGAATATGCGATATGGGATGATGAAGGATTCCTATAGCAACATTTAGGGTCGATTCAACATTGAGGACACCATTGTTCTAAAGGGGAGGAAAATGTTACACCCTTAACTTATGGCTTGTTCATGGATATGTGTGGATAACTTGTGGCTTACACACCTCTTATATTATCTTGTCACATTTATCTATATTTTTAGTAAGGTTGGCCTATCGAATAACCATGGATAAGTAGAGTGTATAGAAAGTAGTGGTTTGTATCTGATCATCATATTATGAATTATTCTCACATTGCATTATTGTGGATGTTTACCCCTTAAAGTTGCTTAATTATATTTATAAATAATTCTAATATTTTGACAATTATTTTTGTGTATTTATATATTCTAATCTTATCTCTATGATATAATATTTTATTATGCAAACATCACAGTAATTCCATTATACCAGGACACTCCAACTAATGAACATAAATCTTGGGATAACAAGCGAATTTTATATATCTCCCTATATATTTTATATTCATAAAATTAAAAATGGTGTTACATTCCCATAATGTGATCCCCATTCCTCAAGACCCATTACATATCCATCGAGCTACTATGAATATTCGGTACTTATGGGAGAAAGTAGGTGGCACTATAATTATATGATATAATAAGACTTCCTACCCTAGTCTAATATCCTACCACACCCTAATGGACCTCAAATCTTCTCATATATGATCACAATGAAAGAATTAATAATCTAAAAGGGATAAGGATATGTTATTATAGTCATGTCACTAGGGAATTTTTAATAACATACAAGGGATATATCACAAGCACCAATATTAATATTCATCCCAAAATAGGGGAAGGTAACTTGTCATCCCAAAAAAAAGGGAATATAATTTAGGGCCTAAGAATTATAAAGATACTAATGGAAAACATGACAAAAATGTGATAAAATGAAAATAAATGAAAAAATCAAAGGTGCTACCTAGGAACCACAAGGGAATTAATGTAATATGAAACCAAAAGAACAAAAAGAAAATAATGGTGTTAATAAAATGGAAAAAACCAAAGAAATGCAAAAGAAATAATGGTGGTAAAAATGATACTAAATGAAATAAAATGCCCAAAAACAAAGAATATGAGACAAAAAATGATAAGAAATGTTTATATTAATATCTATAGAAAATATGAGCATGTGAATGCAAGCCTATGTGTCTTTAAATATTTCTTGAAGTTGAATTTGTTTGTTATTGTGAAATGTAGAATAAGAGTGGACATCATAAAATACACCAAAGCATAATTTTATTTAGGAATGGGCATCAAAATATGCTCCAAATTTTAAAGTGACATGTGGATGTACATTAAAACATTCCCCATTATGTGATGAAGAGTGAGTTGAAACTTGAATGTTAAAATGAATGACATTAGGCTAGTTGATGTAGTTTGATGAATCTGAACTGTCAGAATGAAATGCATTAGGTTAGCCAACATAGTTGGAGATAGGTAAATATGTTGATATGTTGGATTTTAAGTATGTTGAAATTGACAAAAGACTTATAAGAGAGGTTTGAATAGGTATATTAGCTAAAATAAGATCATTTATGATGCACTTTGAAGTAGGAATTTAAACTTTGGGTTTGTGTTACATAATAAGTTAAAGTTTAATGAATGAAACCACCCAGTTTAAGTTTTTCATGTTAACCATCTTATCCTTATTGTTGTAAGAAGAACAATCAATAGTGGTTTTGACAACATTAGTGGAAGACTTGTTATTAGGAGGTTGTTGACATTGATCATTAGATAATTGATGTTGATGTGATTTTATTTCATTATATTAGGATTGAGAGACTTTAATATGGTGTTAATAACATTGTTAAGTGAAAGTGTCAATATTTAAATGTGTACCAAATAAATAATCAAGAATAAATTTATGAAGCTAATGAAAATTCTCATGAGAATGACCTATTGTAACATTTCACCATCAAAAATTATCAAGATTGAACCATTTTAGAGGAGGTTTTAAAGAGTCAAAACTCATGTATTTATAAGGTGACATTTCTCTTGAGTTTATGGAAACTCAAGTGAGGGTGGGTAGGTTTTTTATTATTTTGTTTGGAAGTTCCCTCATTAGATTATGGGAGAGAATTAATTTGATAAGAAGTGGTTTAAATGATATTAGTTGATGATTCTATATGAGATGAATCAAATTGGATAATAAAGAAGTCTTACCTTTTTACTTGATCTAAGGCTTCCTCTAAATTTTTAGTGGAAAACATCCTAAATTTGTATTTAAGAAGGGATTGAGGAGTGGCAATAAATATTTTTAAAATATTACCATCACCCATGTTATGATCCACTTTGTGAGCTAAAGACTTCCATCATTTGATAAAAGTGTGAGTAGATTCATTAGGAAGTTTCTTAGCATTGATGAAATGGCTAAGGCTATTTTAAGAAGATCATTATGTTAGAATTTATTATCTAGATAATTTATAAAATCCTCTAGTTATGTAATAGAATGTCTATGAAGTTGATTATACCATTATAGTGTATATTTAATAAAGGTTTTGGTTAGAATTTTGGTAGTAGTAAAGGTATTAGTTTGAACCTATTACCTATAGATATTGACAAAATATTTGAGAAAGAATACATGATCCTTAGTCCCATCATATGTGATAGTTTTCAAGATGTTTCCAATGTATATGGACATAATGAAAGGAACAAAAGGTTCATTTCAAATATGTTGAAGCATTTTATTTTGAATTTGAAGTTGAATAATAAGGTTTCCATTGGTATCTCCAAGGGAAAGAGGAAAAAAATTATGATTTGGTTGACTCAAGATGACTTGAGGTTGACTAACCATTTATAAAATTTGGTTTGGCATTTAGATCATTTATACATTATTATAATATTGTATAAGGGTCATTTTTTGAAACATTTTTTCAAGTATTTGAGTTGTATCAATAGGTGGGTTTTGATTAGAGCATTAGGAATGGGATTTACAACATTGGTATAGGGAGAAAAAATCTCAACATTAGTGTTGGTTTCCCCAGATGTGGTAGAGAATAAGTAAGCTTGTTAAATCCACAATTATGGTTAGGAGTATAAATGGTATTATCAATATTATTGAATAATGGGATGAGTCTTAATCTTTAGGTTGATTAATTTCAACCATGTTACATTTTGAAGTGATAATTCTAGGTGCTCTTTTTATGGGTGTAACAAGAGGATTGTGAACATTGATTGTAATATGTGGAACATAATGTGAGGTTACAAATCTTGATGTAGATTTGTTTATGAGTTTATGAATTATAGGTTTAGAAGGTGCAAAAGTGGTATAAAGTGTATAATTGTCATGATTTTTGATTTTTATTTGAGGATTTTCTAGATCTACTATATGGTATGAGGTACAATGATATTTGGGTTGAGAAGATATAGAATTATTTTAGTAAAAACCATACCATGAAGAGTTATATTCCATGGTGGATAAGGTGGGAAAAAAAGAACAACCCATGTAAGTTCTAAATGGTTTGATGCTAGAAAAAAATATCTTAAGAGGTGAAATCATGATGACAATTAGATTGGAGAATTGATAGAATATTTGATTGATTAAAATAAAGGAACATTATCTAACTGACATGATATAGTATTTTATTAATGAACTATATCAAATAAAATAGATAATATCGAGCATGGTCAATGTAGTCAATAAAAATAGGGATATGAATGTGTAATATATCTACCATGGTTGATGTAGTCACAATGAAAGATAGACTATATCAAGATTAGATGATGTAGTTAGTAAATGGTACATTGGTCATAAATAGTGGTTATTAAATGTGTTTTATGAATTGTGGTCAATGTAGTTACATAGATAGAAGTGTGAAGGATAGAATATATCAAGCCTAGTCAATATAGTCAAATATGGGTCAATTTTATTAGTATTACAAATAAATTATGTTGGTCCTAGTCAATATAGTCTAATAAACAAAGGTGGAAGGAGAGAAAACTCAATAGACTATATCAAACCTAGTCAATGTAGTTTATTCACACATAGACAACTATATTAGTTCTCGATGATGTAGTTAGAACACATAATATATGACTATATTAATGTTGGTCAATACATTATAAAATATAGAATATGATAATAAGTAGAAAATTTAAAACTTACCTATTTTCTTACTAATTATTTATCTAAAATGAAGATCAAGTAGATGTAATAAAAGGATATGATTGATGTGTAGGCTCTTAAAGAATCTTGTTTGTCCATTGGATAGTGTTGGCCCAATATTTTAGAGTATTGACTATGGAGGAAGTATTTTTCTAATAGCCTACTAGAATTAATTTCAAGGGTAATTTGAAAAAAACTTATAAGCACTATATACTAACCAGTTCATTACAAAATTCTATGGATGGTTGGATTCTTAAGGTTTAATAAAAGGGGAATCCTAAGTTTTTATTAAATATTTTGAGGTACATAGAAACTAAAGTATGTGTTTATCTATGAGCTATGACTGTTAGTATTGTGTAAATCCCCTCATGCCATGATGTTTGTAAATAATAGACAAGGATTGTAAAATAAATACCATGTATTCCTCGAAGATATTAGCTAAGTAGTTTGAAAATTATAAGAACACAGTGTCTAGGGAAAGCCAAATAAAGAGAAAATTAAAGTCAAAAATAAATGTTGAAAAATATTTTGTAATTTTTAATGAATGAAAATAAACATGAAGTACACTTGAAAGTAAATGTTAAATTAATTACTAAAATGAAAGTTAATTTTCCTTACACTAAAAATGAAATGACATAGAAATTTATCGATGCAAGTCGATGTAATTATTTATATGATACAAATAAAGTAAGCTAGATCAGACAAGGTCAATATAGATTACTAACAATAAATGTAAACACATAACTATATCACCTAGGGTCTATATAGTTTCATAGGTATTAAAATGAGATTATAACTATATTAGACTAGGTCAATCATCAATGTAGTTGTTTGTATAAAATTAATTTTGGTAGAATGTAAAATTTACATAATTTAATTGATAATAAATCAAAACTATATCAGACTAGTCGGTATATTATGACAAAAACTTACATAGAATATAGAATTATATTGGCCTTGGTCTATGTAGTTGGTTAACTAAAAATAATGTATATATGATTGTAAATACTTTATCATTATGTGTCAGAGTAGCATGCTGTAAAAATATATAATTAACTTTATATAGACCTATGTCAATGTAGTTCCTTGGAAAACACATAAAAATTAGAGTGGATCAACCTGAGTCAATGTATTTTATAGAAAAGACAAAATAATAATCAAGATGAATAAAGCTAGGTTAGGCCTAGATAATATAGTTATCTAACTAAAAAACACATGCATAAATTAGACTGGATCAACTTATGTCAATGTAGCCTATTGAAAAACATAGAGAATTAAAATGTTATCGATCCACACCGATGTAGTTTTCCTAAAAATATATATAAGCTAGGTTGGATTGACCCACATTGATTTAGTCTACTAAAAAATACATAGAAATAAAATTATATTTACATGCACCAATATAGTTTGTTGAAAGAGAAAAAGTAATGTTTAGTGCATGTTGGGTTCACTAGAATGTATGTAATGAGTCATGATTTACATGTAAATTATCCTATATAATAAATCCATACTCAGATAATTTAAATCAAATAGATCCCATTGATACTTAATTATATAAAGTCATGACCAAATATATATGTTAAACCTAACTAGAGGATAATTTTTAACATAACATCAATGGAGAGGGTTTTAAAGCCTATAGGCACTAAACATCATGGAATAACCCTGAATAGAACTTGTAATATTAATCTAATATAATATTTTCAAAGCTAGCAACAAAAATAAGGGGGGTCATTATACTAAAAATGGGTAAAGAACCATAGTAATAAAATTAGGACTAGGTTAATGTTGGTATTTTGGCATGTCAAGGCCAAATATGAACCCATAAATTTTAAAACATTTCCTAGTACTATTGAGCCCATTCAAGGTGGTCTAATATTATGTATTTTTGGCCTAAAAGTGGATTTTTTGACTTAAAATGATTAAAATTTGTTTTAAAAATTCATTAATTCATTAATAATACCTTTAAATACTTTCATCTTCATGACATTAGCCTTAAGTCAAATTTTCATACTTTAAAAAGGTCATTTAATGTAAGTTTAAGCCCAAAGGGCCCACTTTTAGACTCCCACCTACCAAATTTACCCATGTAAGGTTTTAAAAATGCTTGATATTTTATTTAAAATTTTAATACTCATTGATACTTTCATCATATTCTATTTTTGGTGGTGGAAAACTAAAGTTTCAATAAAAGGCAAATAAAAGCCATTTCCATGCATTCTTTTCATGAAGAGTATCGATTATACGTCCATCCATATGATGGAATAATGATTAGTATTATCAAGGAGTATCAGATATTCATGAAGAATTTCATGGTAATTTGACTCAAAATAGGCCCAAAACCAATCCCCTATAGTCACCTTGCTTCTTTGCACTTAGAGATAGACCTTCAGGTTTATACTTGGTACAGATAGGAGAGAGAATATTCAGGAATGAAATTTTTTCCATATAAACTAGCCTCAAATAGATTCCTTATGGAGTAAGTTGTTTTAAAAACTATTATATCTCCCCCATGAATCATAAATTTAAATTTATATCATACATCTGCAGTCTTGCATCTAGGAAGGCAATAAGTTTTCTACAATTTATCATCACTAATGCATCATATCAAGAAAATTTAAATTTTTGGGGCTTCTCAATAACCTAATATACCTTATCATGAAATTATTAAATTCTTTCCCAAAAATTTTAAGGTTAAATATATCTCAAAAAATAAGGAGTACAATCTATAATTTGGCATGCTTCTAAAGAGGAATTGTACAGTTTAGGAAAGAGAGAAAGGTTTCAAAATTTCTTGGTTTCCTCCATAGAATATATCCCCTTCATGTTATCATGTTTCCAAAAAAGTTTTCTCAAGATATTCTTCAAATATTCATAGAAATTACCATTCATATGCTCTCAATCATCTCAAAATCCATGTTTAGCAAATACTAAGGTTTCTTAGAATATTATGAGGTTTTACCATATTCCTAGGTTTCAAATTTGCCTTCTTGTCTTCCTCAGTAGACTTAAAATTGATGTATATGGTAGAGGATTGGATCATCCTTTAATAAGACCTTCAAGTGGTTTTGTATTCACCTTTCATGTCCATTTTCCACCTCTATATTCATTCATTCCCATAAAACTTATTTTAACTACCATTCTCACTACAATAGGGCTCTTTTCTACCCTCCATTCATGTGTTTCATCATCTAGTATCACTTCACTACCTTCCAACCATCTCCATTACATGGTTTAATTTCCATAAGGAGTCAAGGATTAATAAAATAGAATCATAAGTATTCAATAAGAGGATATGCAAACTTGAGACCACTACTAAACAATCATAAACTGATGACCTGCAACCAACAAATTATAGTCATGATCTTGTCATGAAAGTATAAAAGGGAACGATAAACAAAGAATAAACCTAATCTAAGATATTTTATCAATATATACTATCAAAATGAAAAATATTCATGAAATGTTCACAAGATACTATTTTTGAGCCTTTTTAGGGCCTAATTCCTACTCAAATTCTATATAGGAGTATGCATAGTCATCTTTAGTTGGGTAAGGGCATAACATTTTAGAGGTTGATCTCATGGTATGAAGGTATGAATGAATTTGAAAATTATTAGAGTGATTATTTTTCATTTTATGTCTTTATTCATGATCATGAACCATCATTAGGTAGTCAAGTCTCACTCAAGACACCCACCTACGTGCTTGGTACAACAAACAAAGCATGCTATAGCCAAGAGTGATGGTAGCTATTAGGTATATCTAATGATTCTTGGTACCTAGTTTAAGTAACTAAAGGAATGAATATTGAGATGAGTAACCTCCATATGGATCTCAATAGAGATATAATTGAGGTTCAAATAGGGTTAAAGAAGCATAAAAATTCACCTACATGCCTACTCTTAAGATTACAACCTATAGTGATAAGGGTTTTTGAAAATAAATATACATATCAAAGTGGTGAGAGGATAAAAAAATATAAATACATGGCTAAACATGAGTATTATTAACATCAATATAGATATTAAAGAACAATATAGGTCTAATTCAAGAACCATTAGGAAAGGCACAAGAGAAGTTGACATAAAATCATCTTAGGATAGTCAAGGATGAGCATATAAAACCAAGTTAATGGTGAAAAATGCCTTAGTGAAATTTCATGATGGAAACCACTTTAAGAGAGGTCATTATGACTATAAGGACCTTGCCATAGTCCATAAAAGGACAAGTAATCCAAGAAAAACATTCAAGTACATGTCTAAAACAAGACTATCTTCAAGAGTAATGGAATTATGTAATAACATGGAGACATAGTATTCTAAATGGATCAATATGAATTTTGGTGTCAAGGTCCTTTCATTATAATAACTATACTCTTTTTCATTGTCAAAAAACTAAGAAAGTCTCCACCTACAGCTAGTTAGAGTACTTATCAAGCATATTGACAGTCAATTGGACTATGTGAGGTCTTATCTTTTGACATCAATTTATTAGGATTTTTTACATGATTAGGGTCTCATAAGGTTGTAAATAATGTTCCAAATAATAAACTTTCAATAACACTCAAGAAATAATCATGCTTCAACCCTAAAGCCACACTTATAGCCATGTAAGGAGGTAGGGCCATCTTTAAGTAAGGGTTTTCAATCACAAGGGCTACAGAGGTGTTTCATGATTAAATAAGATGTTTAAGGAGGAATGATCAGGTATGAACCCATAAAAATAATAAAAATGAGGCTCCAAACATAATACCTAGTCAATAGTCAACTAAAAATGTCATCTACAACCATCAAGAGAACACAAGATTCTCCTCAAGATTGTATTAAGATCATGCACAATAGTAAAAGGAGTCAATTTAAATAAATGTTTAAAAGGTAAAATGTATGAATTAACTCATAAAGTATGAATATGAGTTATGTAAACACTGCTATAGTCAAAATCAATAATAAAACCACACCTATAGCCACATCAAATGATAGTCCCTTTGACACAGTCAGTTAGGTAACCTAAAGTGCTTCCTAAGACAATCCATTCAAGAGTGAGTTTTGTTAAGATATTTATCATATTAAATTAATCAAAATACATCATCAAAACCTTGAGCAAGCCACTAAAACACTGTTGAGAGCATAAAGATGATAGCACATAAGTGTTTTTTAGAATATGATAGTGTTTGAATCGTAAAGCAAGTCAAGAAGATAGAGAGAGATGAGAGGTTATTTTAAAATGGTTTAAATTTATTTTAAAACATTAATTAATTATGAATGATAACTAAACATCTTCAAGTATTAGAACATCACCTACAATAGTGATTAGAACTAGTCATGTTGAGGGTTCTTAAGAAGAAAGAGGTCTGAGATAGTTGGCATGAGGTTGAAAGTTGAAAACTGGAAGGTGAAATAAATGAAATGAAGTTATTAATGACATATCCAAAGAATATTCACCATATTAAATCTAAATCGATGGTGGTAAATCATATAAACACAGTCATACATAACATAACAAGCACATATTCAACACATAAGAGGTCAATTTGGAGAAATTTGTGTCTTTTAGGAATCTATAGGTAGAATTAAGACCCTGAATTTGGTAATAAAGGTCATTATGAATTTATAAAGGTTATAATTTAATCCTAAAGACCATTTTAAAGGTGGAGAACCTCACTATTTTGACACAATCCCCTTCATGTCTCATGACAGTCCATGGGGTAGGCATAACTTCTTGGAAAGTTTTCAAAGTTTGTGAGAGGGTTTGAAACCATTTGAGTGGTTTATGATCATAATATATTTATTTTAATACTTCAAACTCTTTTTTATATGTGATCACACTATATTTCTATGCAAGCTATGCCCTTGAGAACTATAGCAAGCAAATAAGCATATCTACTCTAAGGATATTATTGCTTGATATGACACTTTTTAAAGATGTATGAAACTTGTAAGGGGATTTATAAGACACTTTAATTAATTAAAAATGTTTTATGTCTTATTGAAAATGAGAGGATAGTCAAATGTGGTGATCTTGGGTTACACAGGCCATGTATGCAAGAAACCCTATAGGAAGCCTCAAAGGCATCAAGACCAAAATGAAACTTGAGCAGAAAAAGAGAGGCCATTTGGATGGAAAGTGAATTAAAATAATGTGTTTTATCCCAATATCATCCTACAAGTTTCTCAATAGCTCCAATATTTAGATATTATCCAATTAGGTCTAAAAACTAGTTTTAAGCCTTTAAAGCCTATAGCACCAAAAGACACTTGTAGCTCTACCAAGAAAGATGACACCTTGAAAATGATGTGATGATATTTTTAAGGTTAAATTATGATTTTTTAAAGAAGGGATAAGTAATGGAGTCATTTTTAGTCCAAAGAGGAAATTCAAGTTATATAGTCAAGACACCCATTCAAGCCACCTAATCAAGTGCTCGTATATTTCACCACGTGAAGATTTTATCCAAATGATCTTAGAATTTTTTTAGTAAACATATTAAATTATAATTAATTAATAATTTATTTTGGTTGAGGGGATGTAATTTGTGACCAATCATTAAAAGCATAAGTTATCCAAAATGCAAGTAAAACCCTATAGGCAAATTTCTTTACATAGGTATATTCTCATACCTTTTGCATGGTAACCCAATATTATAAATTAGTATTATGGGGTTTTTATAATAAAAATTCATGGAAATAATTTTTTTTTTGTAGTTTTTTACTTTATGAACCATCGTTAATAAGATTCACCTCCAAAACCCTCCTAAACCCGCATAATGACTAGTTTTGATAGAAAATCAACTCTATTGTAATAAAAACCCAATGGATCAACCTAAAACCTATTAAAACATAAATTAAACTTATATATGGTCCCATAAATGGTAATTTTTTGTATGGAATTGTATGGATCATGTCAAAAAATAGGTTTTTGAGAGAAAAAGCATAAAATATGAGGTACAAGGTAATTTACATGAAATCCAATTGATGGAGATAAAATTTTGATACTTTTTATTCATCCCTAAATCATCATATGATAAAAAAATATTCCTATAAGTGTCCTTATCAACTCATTTAAAATAGCCACTCTATAGGAAATTAAGATAGTTTTGACCTAGATAACTAATTTGACTAAGTTGTAGGTGTTTATTCATCAAAGGGACCTATCTAATGATATTAGGAGTTGTTATAAGCCTACATATAATTTTATTTTTAGGTTTAATGGTTTTAATGTAGGTTAAAATTGTCTAAAAATGTAATAAGTTGGCTACTAGGCCTATTTGGCCTAACAGTCAAATATTTGAGTTGAAATTGGCATCAAAAGGCTATCAATTGAGTTGATATAGAGTTGTCACACTTCATAGATTCCATCAAAGTGGAGATTTCATGAATTTTTCAATCTTAAAGTGACAATTCATGTAATTAAGGTCTTAAATGGGAGTTAACTTGTCTTAAAGGCTAATCACTATGAGTTGTCTAGTTGACTAGCATCATGTATTTTCCTTCGTCTACATACAAGGAGGACATTCACATACTCTTAAAATCACTTCAATTGGAATTATAAATAAATATATGCCATATAAATCATTCAAAATAATATTTTACAATTCAAATATCTTCTTCATTCTAATGTTAAAACGGATCTCATGGAAGGACTTTCAAGATCAAGAGATATATTGAGGACTATTGTTATCAAATATAACTCAATTTTGACTTGAATTGTGTTTATTTGACTCCTCTCCTCTCTTTTATTCCAATATATTGGCTATATCTTCTTCTATGTTCTATATATTCATGATTTAAATCAAATTTTTTGATATTCCTCTCTTGGGCATGGTTAAACCCTACTAAGATTAAACTTTGTAACCTTCTGAGATGAATAAAATGACTATTTTTAGAATCCTAAATTCTGGCATAGTGTATTTATGTTAGTTTATTTGCACATGTGGTAGTATTTTCTCCCTTAAAAAGTTTGTATCTCACCTAGTTACTAGTATTTCATCTTATGTAGGTCATATTCGGTGTTTGATGTCATTTGAGTAACCTAACAATGGATATATTGACTAGTTAGTGCCTTAAATTAGGCCTATCCCATCATTTCCCTTATGATCACTTGATAAAACCTCTATATGAAATACTATTTCATAGGATTATTTTGGTGTTGAAGATTTAATTATCTTCTTATCTTATCAGTGTTTTAGGAGCTCAAATTGAGTGGATGAACTAGAAATACAAGTGTATCACCATCAGTAACTTAGATTTCCTTTTTATTTATCCTTGTACCCATTTTCATCCCAAAAAGCATAGTAGGTTTTAGTAATTAGAGCATAAGTGATACATCATATGAGCTAGCCTCATCAAAACTAGAGGTCCAGTCTAATTTTAGGTGTCCCACTTTAGACCATTCTAATGTTAGTCTAGATGTGAAGGAGATCCTAAACAATCAGCCTTCGATAGTGTGCTATCTAGGTTTATAAAAATTACCCAAAGTGGGAAATCAAAAGTTAAGAAAAGCTATATCCACACTAAGTATAATTTTAGAGGATATTCAAACAAGGATCTATACATTATTTTAGGATATTAATTCAAGGTTAGAAATAATTAAATTAAATAAACTTATCAAGACTCAATCTCCCCATTGGCCAATGGTGTTTTTCAAGAATGTTTTTCATTATAAGGATAAAAAAGGTTTAATAAAGCTATAGGATAAAATGAATCCTCTTATATCATCAAAGATTTAATAAGACAACAAATTCCCTAAAAGATATGATTTAAGCAATGACTTCTCCAATGTAGACTTAAGTAAAATTGTGAGAAATATTAGTATGAAAATGATTATTCTTCCCTATTGGATTATAATGGTACTTGTATTTATAGTGGTGAGTGATCCTAACCCTTCCTAAATTGTTATCCAATGTCAATTAACAACCTTGATTTAGTTCAAAATTTATCATTTAACCTTAAACTAAGTCAACCAGGGCAAACTTAGATACAAATCATATGCCATAACTTTTAAACTACATCAAACTTGGTTGACCTACTTTTAAACAAGGTGGGATGTGTATAATACTACATAAAATGAAGATGATATAGTTGGAAATGATAGGTATTAGTTTATTTAGGTTCTATTATTAGTAATATTTCTTAGGGGATAAATTTGGGGGATGTATAGTGGATATATGCATAATAGATTTCACACCAATGTCTCTAGTGAAGTACCAATGGTATGCCCACCCCTTTCTCAGCACACCATTTAAGGCATGCACTCAAGGAGATAGAAACTCAAAAGATTACTACAAGAGATAAAGTGTAATTAAATGATAAAGTTTTAAAATATTATGTGTATACAATCCCCATGAAGATACACTTAGATGCATAAGCCCCTTAGCCAATACTTCCTATAATTAAGGGGATTTTGAATTTAGATCATAACCATGTATGATGTAAATATAGAAATCAAATTATTTTTTGGGTGGTAGTCCTAGTAATTCATCAATAAAAACATCACTAAAATCATGAAGGAAGTGATAATCCTCTACTGTAAGTTCATTTCCTTCTTTTACTTTGTCAATGTGTATTACAAACATGATGAACCCTTTTATATTAGCCTTTTCAACTAAATTTCAGAAATTTGCCTCAAGATAATGTCTCTAGTAACTCCTTACACTAATATATATTAGCCTTTGTCATCCAAATATGAAATAGTTTTGGTGAAACAATATGATTTATCTCAATGCTTCCATAGCTAGTTTATTGTAAGATAACATGATAAGATCCTAGGGGTGTCACATAAAGATCTAAAACAATAGTGAAACCTGGAAGTTATAATTTGAATTAAAATATACATTGCTCTACCTTTATCACTGCTCAATTTCCATATTGGACTAACAAATAACATTATAAAATAAAAACTTCATTATTTATTTTCTTAAGAACATCAAGAGCTAGCAAACAATTATATGTTCCTATATCAATAAGAATAGAAAATGGGAAACCAAAGAGTTTACCTGCTACCTCCACTAGTGTCACTTAAAATTATCCATGCTATTTATCCACTATTTCATGTATCCTCTATTGAAAAACCTACTTTAACTTAGTATGGGTGCTTTGAATTGGACATTATTTACTATCAAGGTAGTGATAAACACAATGATTTCCAACATACTTAAAACATACTCATAATTATCCTTTATTATCTTGGGGATTTCCACCTCTATTTAACTTTCCATGATTGGTTTTATTACTATAATTTCAATCTTTATGTCCATTTTTAGGTTTTTTTGAGATTCTAGTCTTAAAATTATTTCCTCAACCTATGTTCATGTTTTCACCATTCCTATTGCCTCTCCGAATTTTATTTTAAAAGAGAATTGACGCTTTTTGATGAGGTCCCTTCACTTTGATATTGAATTCCCTCTTAGTTGGCATAAGGGTTTACCAATTTTTTCTCCCACTTTATATATTTCTCAAAAACCTGGTCCATGTATGTGGGTCCATGTAGGTCTACATCTATCATGATCTAAGGGTTTAATCCAAAATGAACATTTAAATTCTAAACCTATCATAACCTTGGTATTGTCATACATATTTTAGAAGTTAGGTTAACTTCTCCCAATATGAAATGATAATAATATCCCATGTCAAATGTTTTATAATTATGCCATCTTTTCATCAAAGTATAACAATGGTAACCATTTCTTCCTAAAGTAAGATAATACTTATTCTTAGGTTGTATTTTCTATAGATAGTTATATTTTCAATTTTAGGTTTTCCCACCAAGTCGAGGATTCTAAAGAGAGCTTATAGGATCCTAAAATAGCCATGGTTTATTTAGAAAATTTTTGTAGTTCAAAATACTTCTTCATTTATTTTAATTAATTTTTTGCATTATCCCCAAATACTGATCGATTGTGCTTTAGTAGGGATATAATTTTCATATCTCTTACTAATTTAATTTCAAATCAAGCTTGTTTTGGTGGGAGTTCATTTTTATTATTCCTATCATGATTATTTTGTCTTTGGTTAATAAAAAAATTATTATTTCCACCATCATTTTCATCTCCTATGTTTTCCTCATCATACTGATCTTATTCAAGGGTAAGGTCATGTACTCTTTGTTATATAATACCTATCTTGTCTTTGGTATTTTTAACATGGATAGTATTTTATCAAACTTAACTTTCAACTCATGTCAATTCTGGTCAATTTTCTCAATGTTATGTGTTTGGGCCATAATAACTTGGTTTTTTTAATCTTTTGGGACTTAACAAGTGTAAATCCTATGTTTATTAAATATATGACTAGACTAAATCAGGGAAATAATATGTATTAAATATATCCACCAATTTTTTATAGAATTAAATATCTTTGATTTTTTTGAAACTAGTAATAAATAATGTGAGTAAGAACTTAGAAGGAAAACAACTAAGATGAATGATCTGGGAGCTAGAAACTAAGGTAGAAGCTAGACTGAGTATCTCAAACTAGATATTGATGTCATAACCCATCTAGGACATTAGCACCACAATTTCACAATAGTGCCACTTTTGAAAATGTGGTGGTAGTGTATTGATATTAGTGGTAGTGTCTTTTGTGCAATATAGTCCTAATATTTTGGGTGCATCTATGTCTAGATCTCTGAGGTCTATTCTTGTGTGCACAAGTCTTAAAACCCTATATTTTTATTTTTTATTGATTTTATGAGAAAACCTTAATCCTCCATGTAGCTAGGGCATACAGTTAATACAAGATGAAAAGTGTGTTTGTTAGTAGGGTAGGCTAGACATCCTCAACACCCAGTTGTGATGAGATATGATTACATACCAATACTCTAAGGAGGGATCAATCCTAATTTAGTTATCCCCACTTATGTGTTAGTGCAAGTGTAAGTGAACATATTATGATAGTGGCCTTGAGGGACTTGAATGTGCTTGAAACTAGAAATATGGGTAATTTGAGCTTAGGGATAGTGTAGATGGTAGTATACATAAGTAGGGAAGAATAGGGATTGATAAACTTAATTATGCATAACTTATTTTGAGTTTGATTATGTATTTTGCATCTAGTTTCCATCTAATGGTTAGAAGGAAAAATTTCATGTATTTATACTATTCTTATGCTTGTGCAGGTGATAAAAGAGGTCTAGGATGAACCTAAGAAGTTCTAGTTTTGAAAATATATTTATTTGGGAAAGAGAGATATAAAGGACATTAACACCATTTTTAGCACACTATCACCATGTGGTACTAGTTCCTTTATTATGGTTCTAGTGTTCAGGTGGTAGAACACTAGGCAAAAAGGGCAAAGATTAGGAAATCAGGGTTTGGGACTACTTTAGGGATGAATAGGGATGTTTTCGGCCCACATGAAGGTTAGATAAGTGTGATAATCATCTATAAGATAGGTCTAGGGATAATTTATGAATGGGTAGTCCCAAGTATCACTCTTATCACTCAAATACCACTTTTAGGTGATTAAATCCCCCCCCACCACCACTTATTCTATAAATATAAGAAAGTGAAATGACTAGGATAAAGGAAAAATAAGCATACTTGGACTTACCTAGGAGGTGAATCTTGTGAAGTTGGGTCTGAGTATATGAATCATGATCTAATGCATATGCTTCAAGTGAAACATGCATAAATCAATCTTTACTTAATATATGTCAAAACCAAAGAATAGATTTACTAAACAAGTAAAAATGAGTAAAGAGATAAGAAAGAGGAAAGGAATGAATACACCTCATTGGGTACATGAACCAATGCATAAACCTAGTGACAACTTGTGTATGTGCATGTATATAGTGATCAATCAGTGAATAGATTGGATTGAGATAATAATTTTCTCAATCCTCATGTGTGGGTAGCTCAATAAATCAATCCAATTTTGACTCCATCATTTCCTACCCCTGCTTGGTGGATCATAAATTGTGAAAAAATCAAATTGGATTGATAGTGTGTCCAACCCTCTCATGTATGTGGCTTAAGAACTCAAGTAAGATATGAATCCATCATTTCTAACCCATGTGTAGTAGATGCATATAAAACATAAACTACACAAATTAACTATAAATATCTATCTAGGTATGTCTAACTAGGTATGTCAACTATGTGACCACTTAGGTACATTAGGTAGATCTAGGCCATTCAATAATGCAAACCACTCAAAATGGGGTAAGGCATGAAATTTGTATGCAACCTATAATATGATGTTGAATGTATACGACATAGATATTGACATGGAATTTATCATTCTATTTGATCAATTGGTGTGTAAGTGAGCACATAAAAATAATGTGCCACACACATGCCCCTAAATATGGTATCTAACCATATAGATTATGGATTTAGTTGTAATAATTTGTATTTAGATATTTTAACTAAAAATGGGAATGTTCATGATTCACATGATAACCCTAATCTAAGCAAATTGATATGAATCTAAGCTAAACTAGTATGAATCTAATTAAAACATTTATTAGACCTATTATTCTATTCTATCTAATCTATTTTTTTATAGAACTAAGGCTATTGGATAGTATCACCATGTCTTGGATATAAGTTCCATTTTTATAAATCTGGCACTGGTATCTCAATTTGGGTGCTAGTTTCCTTTTGGTCTAATTTCTATGCAACTATACTTTCCTCTCTATCACTATTTTCCCATTGTGTTTACCTAAGTCTAATTTTTTGTAATCTAATCTTGTGTACTAAAAATGTAATATGAATGCACCATAAGAGTCTAATCTCTATGATAAATCCCTATGAATTCCCCCTATTTTGAGAGGAGTTATTAAACATGTGCAATAACTATCCTCAAAATAAAAAACTTTATAAGATGTGTGTTAACCAAAGTGTATACGATAGTTACATAATAATCCAATATAATGTATATATATAACATCAGAATGTAAGATAATTTGAGAATAAGTCTATAATGTAAAATTAATTTCATGTCTACCATTCGTAAGGGTGTCAAGATAGATATAACAATGTATGTAATAGTAAATCTGAGTAAAAACTAGGTAGCTACCTAGGGGGCTGGGGTATGATATCCATCACAACACCCAAGTAGGAAGGAGAGATACATGAGGTCCCTCATGGCATCTAAAATTGGAGTGTGTAACACATAAATATGATTTTCATGGCCATGATTCATACAATAAATCTTACATATAAAACACATGAGGCATACAAATTATGCCAAAGGGCCATAATACAAGGGACATGGTCACATGTCACTAAATTTTAGAAACTAAGAAATATATAGACATGTTTAAATATACACATACATAATAATGAAGGCACACATAAGGACATGGTCACATGTACAAAGCATAAATACTATGAATAGAAGTGGTGTAGAGTTAAAGAGCAATGACATATACAAATGCCCTTGAATAGAAGAAGTAATAGAGATATAATCAAGTTTAAACTAGGAAATATAGGAATGAAAGTATGTATGAATATGGAATACAAATCTATGTAAGAGTTAGGATATACATATGTTGTGTCTAAAGTAGTATTAGTTAGGAAAAAAATCTATGTAAGTGTATCATTATCAATATCAATATATAATAATGCTAAAGCTGGGATGCAAAGCATAAAAGTTAAAACATAGGAATCAAAACTCTATATAGGGTGCCCACAAGTGGGAAAATGTGTCAAATGAAGACCCCATGTATCTTTTCATATTCCCCTAGTGGGTAGATAATATCAAATCTATATCATGGTAGTAGACATGAGTCCTATAGCAATCTATAAACACTTGACACGAACAACTATAGCATGTATGTATGATAAAAATGATTATACCAAGATAGTTAGCATATGTAGTGTCTATATATCTTAACCTTTTAGGACTTAACAAGTGTAAATCCTATGTTTATTAAAGATATAAGTATACTCAATCAAGGAAATAATATTCAGTAAGTACATCCACTAATTTTTTATAGAATTGACTAGTTTTGACTTTTATAAAAATAGTAATAAATAATGTAAGTAATAACTTTGTTGGAAAATAATTGAGATGGATTATTTTGGTGCTAAAAAATTAGGTAGAAGATAGTATTAGTGTCATAAACTAGTTCTTCATGTCATAACCCCTCATATGTAGTAGTACCACAATTGGATAGTAATGCCATTATTAAAAATATGATGGTAGTGTCTTGATATTGGTAGTAGCATCCTATATACAAGATAGTCTTGGGTGCACCTGTGTCTAGATATTTGAGGTTTGTTCTTACATACATGATTCTTGAAACCCTAAAATTTTCCTATTATGATTGATTTTATGAACAAACCATAATCTTTCATATAGCTAGGGCATCTAGTTGATATAAGTTGAAAAGTGTGTTTGTTAGTAGGGTAGGTTGGACATATTCAACACCCTATTGTGATGAGAGTTTCCAAATCCCTTAGTGGGTAGATAATATCAAATATAGATCAGGGTAGTGGACCTAAATCCTATAGCAATCTAAATGCACTTAACAAGAATAGTTGTAGCATGTATGTATGATAAAAATGATTATACTAAGATAGTTACCATATGTAGTGCCCATATATTTTAACCTTTTAAGACTTAAAAAGTGTAAATATTATGTTTATTAAAGAGTTAAGTATACTCAATCAAGGAAATAATATGCAATAAATAAATCTACTAATTTGTTATAGAATTGAATAGTTTTGACTTTTATAAAAATTGTAATAAATAATGTAAGTAATAACTTTGTTGGAAAACAATTGATATAGATTACCTATGTTCTAAAAACTTAGGTATAAGCTAGTATGAATGTCACAAACTAGATCCTTGCGTCATAATCCCTCATAGGTATTATCACCATAATTGGATAGTAATACCATTATTAAAAATATGATGATAGTGTCTTGATATTGGTTGTAGTGTCCTATATGTAGGATAGTCTTGGGTGCACTTATGTCTATATTTTTTTATGTTTGTTCCTACATGCATGAGTCTTAAAACCCTAAAATTTTCTTATTATGATTGATTTTGTGAACAAACCCTAATCTTCCATGTAGCTAGGGTATCTGTTTGATACAAGTTGAAAAGTCTGTTTATTAGTAGGGTAAGTTGGACATCTTCAACACCCTACTATGATGAGAGGTTCTAATGCCCCTAGTGGGTAGATAATATAAAATCTAGATCAAGGTAGTGGAATTGAGTCCTATAATCTTCAACACCCTACTATGATGAGAGTTGCCAAATTTGAAGAGGTATCAATCCTAATGTAGTCCCCCTCACCTAAGTGGTGGTTCAAGTGCAATTGAAACTAGTATGATAGTGGCCTTAAGTGTTTTAAATGTGTTGGAGACTATAAATCTAGGTAATCTAAGTTTAGGACTATTGTATATTGTTATATTAAGAAGTAGGGTAGAAGAGGGACTGGTAACCTTAATTTTGCATAACTTGTAATGAGTTTAAATGTGTATTTTTCATCTAATTTCCATACAGTGGTTATAGGGATAAAATTCATGTATTTATACTATTATAATGCTTTTGTGGGTGATAAAAGAGGTCTAAACCAACCCTAAGAAGTTCTAATTTTGAAAATATACATATTTGGTAAAGAGAGATGGAAAGGACATTAGAGCCATTTTTAGGACACTAGTGCTATGTGGTGATAGTTTCCTTATTATGGCACTAGTGTCCAAGTAGTAGAAACCTAGGCATAAAGGGCCAAGATCAAGAAATAAGGGTCTAGGACTATGTTAGGGATGATTGTGGCTTACACAAAGGCTAGATAAGTGTTATAATAAGATATAGCATTGGTCTAGGGATAATATAGGGATGGTTAGTCTCAAGTAGCACTCTTATAACTAAAATACCACTTTTAAGTGATTACACCTATATGGATCAAAGAGGTGAAATTTATTGATGTAATAATTCCATTAGGCCTAAGTTTTAAAGTTAGAATCTGATACCATAATGTGATAACCCCTTCAAGGTACACCTAAAAATTCTAAATTTTATTCCCTTATAAATGATTATGAGTAAGGATTCATCTTACTATAACTAACAAATTTTTTAAATTACAAGGTTATTAAATGATATCATATTTGAATATTAATGCTTCTACCACATTTGGTAATGTTTAGTAATTTATAACATGTGTGTGTGTGTGTGTGTGTGTGTGTGTGTGTGTGTGTGTGTGTGTGTGTGTGTGTGTGTGTGTGCACGTGCGCGCACGCGCGTGCATTATACATTATCTAAACATATAAATGGAAAAGTTCACAAAACCATGTCATAGTTATCTGTACCAACAAGCAGTTAAAAGATGAAAAACATAAGTGTTATAATTAAATTACTATAATGTGCCATTATTAGGGTAAACATAAATATAATTACACGGTTTAACTAGGATAACATAGTCCAAGAAACAGGGGCATTGGGCATTGGGCCAAAAACTATCCTTACAAAATAAAAAATTATTCAAGCAGTGTTCTGGATGACAGAAAGACCAAGGTTCAGCACAAGAAAGTATGGATACCCAAAGAAAATAATCTACAAGAACTAAAGAACAATGAAGATAATAAAGTCCTGCATGCTGAGGAGGAGAAAGAGATTTCTAATGAAGATCCCAAAGTTCCACAATCAGAGGCGGATGAAGAGTTTGCTGATGAGAATGAAAATTCTGAGCAAGAAGGTAAAGGGCTATAATTAGAAACCATAATTCCTGAACAAAGAATGGTTGATTTGATAGACTTATCAAAATAAATTGTGGGCTGTCAAAAGATGGAAGACCGATGGGGAGATGTAGAAGACATAACTGAGCGGGAGAAAGAAAATTTTGTGGAAAGAACTGAAAATAAATTAGAGAAAGGATAACCTCTTGATTCTCAGTCTAGGGAGATTCAGGCTGAGAATGCTCCCCCTCTGAAGGAGCTAAACGTAAATGATAAAGGAGAAAACATAAAGCACTTTTTAAACCAAAGAAAAGTGCTGATAAAAAAGACCATTACAAAGGGCGTTGAAACAAGAAGTAGCAAAAAAGACCAGAAAATGAAGGTGATACATCCGGCTTCTACAACAAATAAATCTGGAAAAGGAGACAAATAGTTTTTAAAAGTGAAACCAGATGTTGGCTCTCTTGACAGACTGGGGAGAAGATCCACAAAGAAAAATATAGAGCTAGAAAGTAAGCAGAATATTGCTGATGGTAGGCAGGCAACTATTCTGGACTTTGCCCCTCAAAATAGTTAGAAAATCTTTCTTTGGAATGTTAGGGGGCGAAATATAAAATGAATAATGATGTTGCCCCTATTGTTTCCTATTTTTGCTGCTAGTTTTAGTAGGCTTAAGGACTGTTGATCCTGGTGTTTGTAATTTCTCTATCTTTTTTATCCTGTCATAGGGTTTCGGGGCCCCTTCAAAACCTGTTTTTACCTCAATCTAAAACATAGTCCAAGAAACCAATTTAGGATAAAATGTGGTCTACAAAAGACATGGCATAATTTATGAATGTAAGGTGAACTTCAAACAAATTTATTAAATAAAAAATCATTTTTTATGAATAATAATATTCTTTTTACAAAATCATATGAATTTTTATGTATTCCAAAACCATAAAAATGAAGTATGAGGAAGCCACATGTATCCCATAGAAGTTTATATCAATTTAAGAGTATTTCATACAGTTTACATTATAGTCTATTGATAACCAAGTGTAATTTTGTGAATAAAAGATAGAACTAAAATGTGGGATCAGTTGAAGAGATTGAAACATAATTTAAATATATTATAACATATCCCCTAGACATGATAAAACAAAAACTACACACTTATGATAATTACTAGAAATTTTTGATAGTATAACATTAGTTTTGATATGATTATTAGTTAGTTTTAAATACATAAGATCAATATGAAGATAATATAAGTGAGGTGTTTTCATTTATAATAAAATACAAATCTAAAAGATATAAACTATCTTTAACAAGCTAAAACATAGTTTTTTATAATAGGGCTTAGTCTAAGCCAACAAGGGCACAATTTTTATTTAAAAAATGAAATTAACAAGTGTTGACTTATCATAAATCATAAGAGAAAGGCATAACAAGATTAAATTTGTCTTGTTGTTTGTTCTTTGGAAAAAAATAACATCCTCTCTCCTGACTTCTCCAAAATGGTGTCCCTCTTTCAAACATGCCCTTACTTGAAACTTCTCTCCAAAAATGTGTTTCCCTTCTTAGTAATAGCCTTTGTTTCTAAAAATTCATCATTATTTTATATCAAAACCTCTAAGACAAAAGCATTAATCTTATTCAACTATATTTATCATCCCAAGGTGGGCACAAATAGTGAAAATTATTCCTTTTTGGTGAATGTAATAATATTTTGACAAATTTTTATTTTATTTATACATATTTTGTCTCCCATGGTGCAACCCATGTAGAAACTGATACAAGACTCAACCTCCTTCATAAATAAGCAATCAAATCAGTTTTATAGACAACAATAGTCATGTTTATAATAACACTTTATAAACTGTATATAAAAATATAAACTTTTTAAACTTAAAATTAAAGATAATAAGGTGCACATTTTTATAATAACACAATAGTCATGTGTTTTAACAAACAACTCTTTTATTATGTTTTTAATGTCCCAAAACTACATTCATTTATAATAACAAACCATATATTTGAAATTATGAATTCTTTATTGAGTAATATTTGAAATGAAGTAACCCATTGAATAATCTCTAGTAGGAAGGTCAATTCCATTAACATTTGGTTTAATTACTAATGGGATACAAACTCTATAAAATCTCATGTCATATAATTTTTTTAATGTTTTATATACTATAATTTTTGATGTTTAGATATTATCTACCCTACTTCCTTGACACATGTTTATTGGTTTATTAACATGTATAATAATAATAATAATAATAATAATAATAATAATAGATAATGGTATGGGATAAATTGGATTCTCCACCCATCCTTATAAGTGTGCATAATTCACTATATGTATTCAACACATATTTTTGTTGCCTTCTGACATCCCTTATATCCATCTCTTGTTGAAGATACACTCCCTCTCCATAAAAATACAAAACATGCACTGCAACCACACATTCAGTAGAACCTATCAAGTGGTTAATTAAATCAAAATATATTAGATAGATTTTTAGAACATGAAAATAAATAAAATCATAGATAATTATTAATATTATGCATTTACTTAAAAATGAATTAGTATATTCCTCTTGCTTTTAGTTTTGAATTTGTTTGAACCTGTGAAAATTATCACAAACATGTTATCCAATAGTCAATCGATATATTGTCAAGTCCATAACATGTATTTTGATTTTGGTCCAAACTAGTATAATGAAAGAAAACACATTAGATAAGCATTCATTTCATTCAAAATAGGAAAAAATTCATATAAATAGCTCTTAAAAAAATTTAGAGTCTAACTATATAAGTCTACATGGCATGCCACATTAATAAAAATGGGATATGATACTATGTAATGTATGTAATGCAAGGTAGATAAGTGTCATGTCTAGATAGATGAATCAAAGAAGCACATAGTATAAGGATATCTGAATAATACTACACAATAAAAATAAATGATATAGATCATATCACCACTTAATTTTAACAAGATCAATAATCGAATTTGTTAGTGTTACACATAAAGCCAAAAGACACATATAATGGACATAAATATGTCATAAAAAATAAGGCCAAGTACCACAAATGATGAAAATAAATGTTTCACAAACAAGGCTAAAGTTCCACACACAATAAATAAGCATAAAGTAGTCTATAATGTAATCAAAATGCAACATACATAAAACATATAATGATGGAACTAGTCTACACCATCCATATGTATCAATGTCACATCATAGTATAATAACATACCCATGTAACACTTATTAAGAAATGAGTAATTATATTAGAATGTATAAGCAATATATGTTATTCAACATTTTAGAAAGGTCATTGAAATATATAACCTATAATAGTGAAACATGTGAAATAAAATGTCTTCAGTATCGGTAAAGCCATCTTGGATAGAGGAAAGTCTAATATTTTTATGTCTATGTTTAACTTGTATGTCCTACATCACACTCATACATTGTCAAATGAATGTGGGTATGAAAAGAATATGACATCTACAAAAAATGTGATAAATAATATATGTAAATCATGTTATCTAGTAATCTTGTCATGATCATTACCTAATTTTGTTTTTTTTAATATATTGAATGCTTTTGTAATTTTGTATTATTTGTTTTTTTTTGTATTTTTGGAATATTATTCAAGTAAGGACAAGTGATAGTGGTTTTGAAAATGGATGAATAATGGAAATTCAAAAAATATACAACATGTTTTATGGCATGATATACACTATATGTGATATCATGGATAAGTGGGGAAAGTGAAAGAAAGAAAGATGCCCCCACTATATAAATGTATTTCAAAAATTTAGCTCAATATCATATATGGACATAAAGAAAATCATGCCCCAAATTAGAAAGAATTAATGTGCACTCATGTAATATGTAAATATAAATTCATGTGATCGTGTAATATTAATGGAAGACACAAATCATGATAGGATAAGTGTCATGGATGTTAGAATCAAGATAAAATTTAATAGATAAGGACCAAGTGAAAAAAAATCCAAGGGTTAGAATAATGGTCAATACAAGAAATATGAGCACATGCATGTCATAATAGAATAATATAGATCGTGCTAAATCAAACAAGAATCCTAAATCTATGTACAATGGATTATGTGTGGTGAATTAATCCATAGAATCATTCCAACCACTTGGAAGTGAGAAATGTTCACAATATGGATCCTTATGAGTAACTAAAGTATTTCATAACTCTAATATTGTACTACTATGGATACTCACCTATCATCATATATTCTATATTAATTATCTTTCACAAAATATGTAACCATACCAAGTATTGGAATTTAATTATCAACTATATCATCCTTTGTAACATCAGTATTGATTGAATAAATAGTGTCCACCTTTTTTTTGTGGTCTAAATATTTTCCTTATTTTGAAATGATATTAGCCTTACCTTTAGAATCAAATGTAATGTAACCTTTATTTTTATAAATTATTGTCCCTATTGAATTTAACCATGATCCTCTAAGCACCACTTTGTGTTCACCTTTATTAGGATGAATTTTGAATGTAAGACAACAATCTTATGAATTAAAAATTATTATCAACTTGATTGATCCCACACATTATTTATAGGTATTAATATGATCTATGTGTTGAAGGTGATATCCAAGAGATACAATAAAGGGTGTAGTAAAAAAAATATTGTCTTGATAGTCCATAACCTTGAAATTAGTACATTGTTTTACATATATGTTAGTGATGATAGTGAAATGTTCCTGATATGAAGAAGGATTTGTAGTTTCCTCATTTGGAACCACACTTGTGGCATTATCCTTTTTAATTGTATCATTTTTTATATTTTATTTAGTGAGATACCCTTTTTCAAGGATGTTTTATTCCTTAAATTGATTTTACTTTTACAACTTCTCTTTTATTGATTGTTAGTTTAGTAACTTATCTTTTTGTAACTTTTGAAACTTTTCATGTTCTATTTTTTCTTTTTTTAACCTTTATTGTTTTAATTTTGACTTTTGTAACCTTTATTGTTATAATTTTTCCTTTTGTAATCTTTCTTGTTATGATTTTTCCTTTTGTAATATTTTTTGTTCTATTTTTCCTTTTATAACCTTTATTTTTTCTCTTGTTCCTTAGGATATGCCATCATAGTGTGAGTAGGTTTCTCTATTTTAGAATTTATTCTTGAATCAAGTGGTCATTTCATGTATTTATCTAATATAGGATCACCATTAACAATGATACTTTATTTTTCTCATCAAATACTCAATGATCTTCTCAAATCAATGGTTATGTAAGGAGAGTCCTCTCTAACTCTGGTCTTTCCATTTCTTGTGTTTTGTTTCTATGTCTGTTGTTTCTTGGCTAGTGCCATCATCTCTCTAAAGGCATATTTTGTTTGATTGCCTTCTTGTCTTTTTTCCTCTGTAAAGGGTTCGGCCCCTGGTTTGCCACCTTAACTTATCAAAAACAATGATACTTTATTTTTCTCGTCAAAGACCAATAATTATCCATATGATTCCATGCATTATATGATAGGTATAATTATATGTTAATTTACTTATAGGATGTATATGAGGTAATGTGATCTACTTGTTTTGAATAATTTCCATTAAAATATGACTTGAAATCTTATCATCCTTATTTACACATTTTGAATCATTAGTTATAGATATATCATGTTTTGGCTTACAATCTTGAGATAAAGCATTTTTAGGCACAAAATATCTAGATAGAGATGTAGATATATGATTAACACTTTCATGCTCTGGATTCTTTGAATATGAGATCTTAGTTTTAATCAATGTGATCTTAAAACTCAAATATTTATTTTTATTTTTCAATCATTGTATTCATGTTCTCATAGTGACTATAGATTCTTAAGGGATTCACAATCCAAGTCTTAGGTAATTATGACTAAATATGAATAAAAATACCATCAAAAGGTTTTGTGTGAGGTAGTATGGGGTGAGGAAGAACATACAAGTGACTTATATTTTTTACTATAGTAAAAGTCACCTTAACTCTTAGGTCAGTGACAACATGGACCGTTTTAGAGGGAAAGCAGATATTAACACCTTAAGGAAAGGTGAAAGAAAGAATACAAGAATCATATCAGGCAAGTCATTAGGTTTTTATGTTTGGTTCTCTTTTTCATATTAATTAGGCCTTAATAAATTTAGTGATATTTAGGCGAGGAATACTCTAAATAAGTAAAGAAATATGGATGCAATAAATAACCAACTATTCCAATATAATTATGAGGAAGTTTTAGAATAAAAAATTAATTTTTTTATAAAAATTAATAGATAAAATAAACCCATAAATTAATTTTAAAATAGGTAAACCATTATTCATATAGGCCAAATTTACTAAAAATAGTTAATTATAAATTTCATAAAATTTGTATAGTATTTTGATGAAAAAATAGGTTTTTCATCCACTCAATATGACTAGAAAAAACCTTAGAGCATTTAAAAAAATATATGTTTTGATCTAATTATCAACCAATAAAATAATTAACCTAATATAATAAACCCTAATGGAGGATAAGGATGAACATTAATAGATGTTTAGGTGTATGAAAATTAGAAATCAAATATAAAACCCTAAGACAAAAAATTGAATTTTTTTGTATGGAAAAATTAAATTAAATTTGGAACCCTATGACACAAAATATGAACCCTTGGAAGGATGATTCAATATGTGTATGAGTTCAAAAATATTTTTTTCCAAAATTTGGATTAATTCAATCAATAATAATCCTAACATAATAGAAAAATGTAAAATAATTTAGATATTAATATATGGTATTCAAGCATGCATATAAATGTGAAATATTTAAATTGATTGTAATGATTTAATAAGTGTAATATGCTAAATATATTATGTACAATATGTGAACAAGGAATCCAAAAGGAAATATTAGTATTGTGTTAGTCCAAGAAATAAAACATAAATAAACACACTAAAATCCTAACACCTTTAGCCTAGATACTAGAGAGAGCATAGGTAAAAAAAATGCATATTGTATACAATAAAAAATACATTGGATACACAAATAAATTATAGCTAGGAGAAGATATATCCTACTTACACTTATGATTGGGGATACATTAGATAATCAAGAACATGACTAACATATTGATCTACTAGACGTAATTATGGGATCTCTTACCATAATAATAATACTAAGGAGGATTCCAAATCCTTCAATCAAGTAAAATCATGAAATAATCCTAAGACTTATGTTTTCATATTTTCTATACTAATAACAAGTAAAGCAAAGAAATTTAATCTAGTGCTCACCAAAGCTTGTGGCATAAAGTGGGGGTAATAAAAAACAAAAGTAAACATGCATAGAAGGCATATATTGATGTCAATGTATAATGAATCCTAATGCATGGAATAAAAGTATAAATTAATATCTCTCTACTCTTACAAAGGAGGAAAAAAGTTAGGAATATTTATCTTTGAAGATGAACCCATTGATCCTCAATCTTTCCCTTAGCCGAGGTTCTTTACAAGAAGTTGTTGTGGTATGTAAGGATGATAAGTATAAATCATATTTAAGATAAAAAAAAACCTATAAATTCATCCAAAATACTTATCCATAAGATAAGATCTATATTTCCAAAAAAAGTATGAACCCCTAAGCTTGATCCTCAAGTTGAATGGTTGATAAGAAGATGCATAATTTATCTCACTTCTTATTTTCTTCTATAAATAATGGCTAAATGATGTTACATATATATGTGTATTTAACACTAATCCCTTATAAAAAAATTTACCTAAAGGGTCGAACCTATCGATCTAGTACTGATATTGACAAAAACTCACTAGGTCATGTGATAAGTTGGCCAAGAGCTAACCTAAAACCTAAATGAGTTTCACCAATAAGTGTACAAGGTTGACCTAGTATTTTAAACTATTAAAATGGTTTTTAGGTTAGGAGAAAGGGGTACAAAATATGTTAAAATACCATAGGAATGTGCAAGAGAGAATGAAAATCTCAGGGGAATAGTTTATAGGAGACAAGTGTGTAGATAACAATTGTAAAAAAGGATAACAATCCTACAGAGTACCAATGGTTTTCTCACCTCTTTCTCAGTATTCCCCTTAGGGAATGCACTTGGAGAGATTGAGACTAGATAGGTTCCTATGAGATAGAGAGCATCAATAATTGATAAAATTTTAAAAATATTATGTGTATACATATGCCCCACTCAAAGCTCATCACTTATCACATAAGTTTAACACGGGATGGTGCTTCAGGAATAGAACATGATGAAACATAATGCTAATGATAAGTAAAGTGTAATAAGAAGAAAATAAGATAAATGAAAGGAAAAAATTGAAAAACACATACCTTTACTTACCTTAGTGCTATAGATAAATAAGGATATGCAAGAGATGCGAAGGCGTCTAATGTGAAGAACATTCGGTGAACTTATAGAGATAAGTGCAAAAAGAGAAAAAAATAATTTTTTTAAAAATATATACATATGATAGTGGAAAATATTCTATATGATGTCATGATTCTAGAACTTTTTATGGTTTAGTTAATTGAGTTGGATAATAATCTTAGATAAACTAAAATGTGTGAGACAATGGAGGGGTGTAGATGGGTTGAGGATCAATGAAAGTAAACACCCTTCATATGTTAGTCATAATAACCACTTCTCTTTAGGATTTTAGTCAATAATACTATCAAAATTATTGGTAAAAGGAGTAGGTTTGTCTTAGGTACCTTGGTGATTTGGAAAAGGATCTTTATATATGGCTGAATGAGCATTAACTTGATTGAGATTTAGTTTGTATTTTATGAGCTTTGAAAGCAATGTCATAGGCTTGTTAGCATTAAAAATGATATAATTATGGTCAAAATTGAGAACAAGAAGGAAATATATAGCCAAATTATAAATATGCCTATAAGTCTCATGAGAATGACCCCAACTAGCATGAAACCAACAACATTTATTGGGATCATACCAAGATTTCATTAGATGAGCGGTATCATGTTATTATGGGAGAGGCCTTGGTAGATGTTTTAGTAATTCCACTAAGGATAAATGTTTGGGAACATTGATGTTTTTATTTGAAATTTAATGAGGATTAGTGAAGTGGTTAGAAGGGGAAGCTTTTTCCAGAGATTGGTTAGGAATAACAACTTGAATAGTGTGAATGGTATCAAAATAGTCCATCATACCATCATTATTTTCATGATGATTATTATTTTTGAGTAACATAGAAGTACTAATATAAGGTTTGGATGGTTTGAATTGATGTATAAGGAAATATTGATGCTTAACTTAGTTAATAGGCTCTTCTAAAGTATGTGGAGAGAGAAAGTCTAGACCTGATATTGAAACTTGGGGAAAAGAGCATTGGTAAAGTGATGGAAAATGTTATCATTAGCCATATTATGTTCAAATTTGTTAGATAATGTCTTCCATCATTTAATGAAATCTTGTGTATTTTTAGTTTCAAATTTCTTATAATTGATAAAATGGGCCAAGGTATTCTCAGAAAGATATCTAGCTTAGAAATTTTGGACTAAAGCATCTAATTAATATTATTTATTATCAATGGGATGAGATTTAAAATGGTTTTATAAATATATAGGATCACCTATGAGAGTTTTTACTAATATCTTGGTAGTGGCAATGGTATCTAATTTGACCTAGTCTTTATATAGATTTCTAAATGATTTTAAATGAAGAGTAGGATAAATTGACTCATTGTAATAAATGGTATTGTTGATACCTCCTATATCAATATTATCAATTTGAGATGGAAGAGGCTCATTTTAAATATTATTGATTGCCTTATTAACAAGAAGAGTTTGAAGGATGATATTACCATGGGAATCCAAAGAGGAGGTGGGGGAACATTTTGGTTGTACATGCCCTATGGCATCTATTGAGGGTGGGTTTGGAGATGGATAAGGTCATTTTGCATTTACATCATTTGATTTACATTTTTATCTTAAAAATAATTCATTTTATTAAGAGTTTGTAATATGAGTTGATGGTTTGAGTTATATTATTGGCATTGTTTGAAGCATTAGAATTGGTAATAGTGTATTGGGTACCACTATGAGTGTTAGTGGATCTTGCCAAGAGTTGTTATTAAGTGAGACACTAGTGGTATAATTTACTTGTGTGGAAAAAAATGGACTAGTAAAGGGATGAGAGGAGGAAACACTAGAGGCATGATTACTATGGGTATAAAATGATAGACTAGTCGAAGAATTAAGAAGAGTGGGACTTGGAAAAGGCCCAATAGATGTAGAACTTACCATGTTATTAGAGATACTAGGCATGGAGGTAGAGGAAATCAAAGAAAAAGAAGTAATGGTATGAGAAGGGGTTAAAATATAGGGAAGATTTTGAGAAACAAAGAAGCTAGTATCCCCAAATTTGTGTGATAACATGGGATAAGGTGAATGAGGATATTTAGTTTGACTACTTATCATGAGTTGGTAAATGGTAGAAGGATCATTTATTTAATGATGAGGAAATTTAGATATGAAGAAGAAAATTTCTAGTGTATACTCTAATTTAGGTTGATCTTCAAGAGAAAAGAGAGGATTGCAAATAAAAGAAGAATTAGGAGGGGTTCCATAGTTTGTTATGTGAGTGGATATATCAACATTACTTTTGTATAGGATTGGATACATAAGCTACTTAAATAATAACCTATTAGGGTTGGTAAGACTCATTATATCCATTGAATTCAATTCAATGTTGTCTTCAAACAAAAATTTAATGATGGATGAGTGGAGTTAGGTAAGGTGAAGGTGATTTCAAAATAAGGAGATGGGAAGGGAAAAATAATAGTACAAAGTTGATAAGGTCAACCTAGTATTAGAAATAAGGTCTAAAATCTAAGAAAATAAGGATATAAAGTTGATAGGATCAACCTATTACTGTAACCTAAGATAGAAAATAGCTTGATAAGGATACAAAGTCAATAGGGTTGAATTATTACTATATCCTAAGAGCCATAAATGAATACTAGGTCAACTAGTTCAACTTAGTACTATAGGTAGGGAAAATAGATAGTCTATAAGAGACTATGTCAAACAGAATGACAATGTAATAAAAATAGGTAAAAAATTTTACAATGTAATTTGAAAGTAATAAATTTAAGTAAAAACATAAGTAATTGGATCAATGAAGATGATCTAATTTAGGTACATAACACAAAACCTTTCATCAAAATAAGCAAATGTAATTTTTTTAAATACAACATATAGTGAACAAAGAGAAAGTAGTCAACTTAAAAGTAAATGCTAACTAAGTGGTCATCCTAAGTTTTTTTAGATTACTATAAAGTTTTAATTCAAGTGTGATAGGGAAGATGGCTAAAAGTAGGGAACTAAAAAACAATCTATGGATAGTTTTAGGATATTTAGATTGAAAGGGATCTATGTTGGAAATGGTGTTGGCTTGGTATTAGGCCTACTCCCTCACTTCACAATCCCACAATGATAAGGGTGTCAGGGTATTTACCAATATATACCATTAACCACATGTATATACTTGGCTAGAGAAAACCTAGTCAACTTCCCCATTAGTGATGAAATCCAAGTAGGTAGGCCTTGGGTAGACAAATGTTTAAATGCATTTTTAAGTTATGTTATTTGGTAGTGTGTGCAAGAAAGAGAAAAATAGTGTACCTAAATGGTATATTTAAAAACCACTTAATTAGACTATGTGATCTTTTCTAAGAATGCAAACAACTCAAAATGAAAGTGTGAAGTAATTACTAGCATGTAGTTAATTTCCAATTTGAAACATAGTATAATGTTAGTTTAAATGGAAGTGTATGAAGACATTATAGAATAGAGTTGATAGTGTCACTACTGTACTTCATAATCTAATTTATTTAAAAACTATGTTGACAAGGTCAATCTAATATTTCACATAGAGGATATAATACATAATAGGTCAAGTAGGTCAACCTAGTTTTTTATATGATTGTAGTTTTAAAGATTGAAAATTGTGCAAAATAGAACTATATAGAAAAACTAAAATGAAATAGAAAGAGAGAAAGTAACCTTAGTGGATTGGAAGATGTATAGGAATGTGAGATTCTATTGAATTCCCTTTAATGTTACTTGAAAATTCTTCCAATTATGTTGACTGGGTTGGCCTAGTTCTAAAATTCCCTATTTGTTGAAACCTATTAAAATGACTATACCAGTGTGTTCTATTGGGGGATCAATCCAACAATAGATTACAATTGTGACAACAATAAATGCAGAATTAAACCAGATTGACAAGTAATTAGAATGATAATAGCAAGAATAAGAGATACAAGAAAACACCCTAAAAACTTGTATTAACAAACTCTTTACAAAAGGAATACAAATGAAGAAAGATTCTTTCTTCCACACCTCTCCTAGATGTATAGATCTCTCAATAGATCTCTATTCCTCAAGAGCTCTCTCTCTCAAGAATAATCAACTCCAACAAGCCTGGATTGATTCAATTCTGTATTGTTCTTCTCACACAATGAATTACAATAATTCACCCAACTACAATAATCTACTACAAACTACAATAAGCTAGGAAGATCTAATTCTACATATAGAATTAGGAGACTTGAGCATGTACACCCAACGAGCAGTTAAGCCACTTGAACAAGGGCTCTAAAAATAGTATTGCCAATAATAGAGATGCGAGCTTGAGACTACAACTCAAACTTATCATGCAAACACTCACTTTTATCCATGGAAATAACTCTCTAGACACGCAGGTAACCGACGTCGGTTCCTACTGTTTATCTGTGACCGCCGTCGGCCAACCCTCTGCCGATGTCAGTGTCTCTGTAACTACCTGTGACTGATGTCAGTCGCTCCTGATCGACACCGGTGTCTATGTAGACCTGAACCTGATAATGAATGCTCCTTGGTGAAGCTTTTAGCTCCACACCCTAACAATCTCCCACTTGGAGATAAACAGCTGCACCAGTACCTGTACAACATCTTCTAGCTCTTCCATCTTTAACTCAATCATGAAGACCAACAGAAGTTGAATGAAGATTTAACTTCTCCTTTATAACCGGCTTGGTTAACATATCAGTAGGATTCCTATCTGTATGGATCTTCTCCAGCTTCAACTCACCATCTTCCAATACCTGTCTTATGAAGTGATACCTTAGCTGTATGTGCTTTGTTCTTGAATGAAAGGCTGAATTCTTAGCCAAATGGATTGCAATCTGACTATCACTATACAATCTAAAACTCTCATGCTCCCTACCAAGCTCATCCATGAACTGTGTCATCCATATCATCTCCTTGCTAGCTTCTGTGGCTGCAATATACTCTGCTTCTGTAGTTGACAAGGCAACAACCTTTTGCAACTTAGATATCTAACTAACTGTTGTTCCACCTATAGTAAAAACATAACCTGTAGTGCTCCTCCTGCCATCCAAATCACCTGCCATATCTGAATCTACATAACCATGTAGAGAAGTATCTGAACCTCCATAGCACAAGTGCTTACTGCTGGTTCCTCTCAGATATCTAAGGATCCACTGAACTACTTTCCAATGTTCCTTGCTTGGATTGGCCATATACTTACTTACCACTCCCACTGCTTGGGCAATATCCGGTCTAGTACACACCATTGCATACATCAAACTCCCTACTGTGGAAGAATATGGAACCTTACTCATGTACTCTACCTCATCATATGAATTAGGACATTGTTCTTTACTCAACTTAAAATGTCCAGCCAAAGGTGTGCTTACCGGTTTAGCATCCTACATATTGAACCGTTTCAACACCTTGTCCACATAATCTTCTTGAGACAATATCAACCTGTGATTTTTTCTATCTCTCTTAATGCTCATGCCAAGGATTTTCTTTGCTGCTCCCAAATCCTTCATAGCAAATGTTTGAGCTAATTTCACCTTAAGCTCAGATATATCCTGCATGTGAGATCCTGCAACCAACATATCATCTACATACAACAATAGAATAATATATCTACCATTATCAAATCTCTTGAAATACACACAATGGTCTGATTGACACCTACTGTAGCCATGCTCAGTCATAAACTTGTCAAATTTTAAATACCATTGCATAGGAGCTTGCTTGAGGCCATACAAGCTTTTCTTCAATCTGCACACAAACTTCTCCTTACCCTTGACCTTGAATCCTTATGGCTGTTCCATATAGATTTCCTCATCCAAATCTCCATGAAGGAACATTGTCTTAACATCGAGCTGCTCAAGATGCAAATCCTCAAAAGTAACTAGAGACAATACAACCCTTATAGAAGTCATTTTAACAACAGGAGAAAAAATCTCACCAAAGTCGATACCTGGCTTTTGTGCAAATCCTTTCACTACTAATCTAGCCTTATATCTCATCTATCCATTCTCACCTTCCTTCAACTTGTAGGTCCATCTATTCTTGAGTGTTCTCTTACTAGCTGACAATTCAACCAAATCCCATGTTTGGTTCTCTCTTAAGGACTCCAACTCCTCAACCATGCCATGCTCCCACTCACTCTTGGACTCCACCTGTATTGCTTCTTCAAAACTCTCTGGTTCTCCACCATCAGTTAGCAATAAATAAAATAAAGAAGGAGAATATCTAATTGGAGGCTTACTCACCCTTTCTGACCTCCTGATGGGTGTCTGAGACTCATCCACCACAGGCTGTCCACCCAAATTCTCTGATAGTGACTGACCTTGATCACCTACAGACCTGTTACTGGCTGACGTCGGTTCTACCTGACCGACCTCGATACCTATACGGCTGACGTCGGTCTCTGTATGGCCGACGCTAGTTTCTATCCTATCGATGCTGGTTCCTAACCTGCCGACGTCAGTCTCTGTGTTTTCTTGCAAGTGATTATTTCTTTTTCCCATGAGCTCATCTTGGACTTTCACCTCATCCAATTCACCATTGCTCTGCTCAGATTGATTCAACTTCCTTAGCTGATCATAGTACATCACTCTTTCGTTGAAAACAACATCACGGCTCCTGATTACCTTGTTGGTTTCTAGATTCCACAATCTGTAACCAAAATCATCTGAGCCATAGCCAATAAACGTGCATCTCATAGACTTAGCATCAAGCCTCTTTCTATTTTCCTTATCTATATGCACAAAGGCTTCACAACCAAAAACTTTGAGATATGAGAGATCAACCTTTTTACCTATCCATGCCTCTTCTGGAATACCACCATCCAGAGCTGTAGAGGGTCCTCTGTTAATCAGGTATACTGCAGTGTCAACAACTTGTGCCCAAAACTGTAAGGGCAAATCGGCATGCAATCTCATACATCTTGCATGCTCCATTATTGTCTTGTTCATCCTTTCAGCAATTCCATTCTACTAAGGTGTCCTTGGAACTTTCCTTTGCCTACGGATTCCATGCATGTAACAATAATCTCTAAATTATGACTGTAGAACTCACCGCCATTGTCTGATCTCAGGCACTTTAATCTTTTACCTGTTTCATTCTCAACCATAAATTTCCAAACTTTAAAAGTCTCAAATACATCAGATTTCTTTCTAATACAATAGATCCATACCTTCCTTGTAGCATCATCTATGAAAGATACATAGTACTATGATCCTCCAATGGAAGCAGCCTGAGCTGGTCCCCACACATCTGTGTGAACAAGCTCCAACTTATGCCTCTTCTTAGTAGACCTAGTCTTGAGAAAACTAACCCTTTTCTATTTTCCAAATACACAGTGCTCACAAAACTCTAGATCTATGCCTTTTAAATCTGAAAGCATACCTTTAGACTTAAGAATTGACATCCCCTTCTCACTCTTGTGGCCAAGCCTTGAGTGCCACAATTTAGCATCCACATCTAAAGTAGATAATATAGAAGGAGATTTGTTAGTAACACAATTACACAAATAGAGAGTACCTTCTCTCTTACCTCTAGCCATAACAAGTGCACCCTTGGTCACCTTCCAAGATTCTGCTGTGAGAGTTGCTGTACAACCCTCATCCCCTAACTTTCCTGCAAAAATCAAATTTCTCTTCAAGCTAGGAACATGCATCACATCTCTCAACACCCATGTGTTGTTATTCTGCATCTTCAGCTACACTTTACCTTTGCCAATTATTTTACAGGGCTCATCATCCCCTAGATACACTATTCCAAAATCTCCATGGATATAGTCACTAAAATATTCCCTGTTAGGGGTAGCATGAAAAGATGCACCAAAATCTAATACCCAAGATTCTATATCATTATGCAGAGAGAAAATTAAAGCATCTTGTGCAATACCTGCAATCTTGGCTTCTTCCTTTCCTTCGTGCTGATTGTCCTCCTTAGGTTTTGACCAACAATCTCTACTTATGTGCCCCATCTTTCCACAATTCCAGCATTGTGGCTTTCTGCCATTTCTGGATTTAGATCTGCCTTTCCCCTTTGACTTGGATCTTGATCTGCCTTTCTTGCTCTTCTCTTTCTGCCTTCCCTTACTCTCAAAACTTAAAGCATTCCCAGATGCCTCTTCTATGCTTTTTCTACGTATTTCCTCATTCAAGATAACACTAACAACATCCTCTACTTTCAAAATATTTGATGCAGATGCAGTATTACTTACTGCCATTACTAAGCCATGCCAACTTTCAGGCAAAGAACATAATATCAAAAGAGTTTTTATTTCATCATCAAACACTATATTCACTGAACTTAATTGATTCACAATTCCATTGAAATCATTCAGATGAGTAGAAACAGATCCACCTTCATTCATATGCAAATTAAATATCTGCTTCATAAGATATACCTTATTAGAAGCTGAGGGTTTTTCATACACATTTGCTAACGTAGTCATCAACTCTATTGTAGACTTTGCCTGTGATAAATTGGATATCACAGTGGATACTAGACTCAGTCTTATAGACCCCAGAGCCTTTCTATCAAGAACTTCCCATTCTTCATCCTCCATGTATTTGGGCTTCTTTGCAACCCAACCTAACAGTAAGTAGAGATCTTTCTGATACAGATAATCCTCTATCTGCATTCTCCAGTGTTGGTAAATTTTTCCATTGAACTTTTCCATTCTCAATTTACTTTCATCTGCCATTGCTTCTCCCACTCAAATAGAAATCCCTACAGAAATCCCTGTGAGAACCTGTAATCAATACACACTACACAGATCTGAACCACCTGTTAGTGAACCTGAACTTTGATACCAATTATCGGATATCAAGCTCTGAACCTGTAACCAAGGCTCTGATACCACTTATTGGGGGATCAATCCAACAATAGATTACAATTGTGACAGCAATAAATGTGGAATTAAACCAGATTGACAAGTAATTAGAATGATAATAACAAGAACAAGAGATACAAGAAAACACCCTGAAAACTTGTATTAACAAACTCTTTACAAAAGGAATACAAATGAAGAAAGCTTCTTTCTTCCACACCTCTCCTAGATGTATAGATATCTCAATAGATCTCTATTCCTCAAGAGCTCTCTCTCTCAAGAACAATCAACTCCAACAAGCCTAGATTGATTTAATTCTGTACTGTTCTTCTCACATAATGAATTACAATAATTCACCCAACTACAATAATCTACTACAAACTACAATAAGCTAAGAAGATCTAATTCTACATATGGAATTAGGAGACTTGAGCATGTACACCCAACGAGCAGTTAAACCACTTAAACAAGGGCTCTAAAAATAGTATTGCCAATAATAGAGATGTGAGCTTGAGACTACAACTCAAACTTATCATGCAAACACTCGCTTCTGTCCATGGAAATAGCTCTCTGGACACGCAGGTAACCGACGTCAGTTCCTACTGTTTGTCTGTGACTGCCGTCAGCCAACCCTCTACCGATGTCAGCGTCTCTGCAACTACCTGTGATTGACATCGGTCGCTCCTAACCGACGCCGGTGTCTGTGTAGACTTGAACCTGATAATGAATGCTCCTTGGTGAAGCTTTTAGCTCCACACCCTAACATGTTCGACCTAGTATGTTTTCTAGAAGCTATCTGGAATACTATACCAGCTTGGCCATCTTAGTATGTTTTTTAGAGATAAATAAGAGTATTATGTCAAACTATTCAATCCAATAACATGTATCTAATGAAGACCTGCACAAAAATAATAGAGTCATTTTGATGCCACTGTGTGTTAAACCTGTGCATATAGAAGTTAGAAACTATACCATCCTTGTTGACCTATTATCATAAATATATAAAAATAATAAATAAAATGATAGAAAATTAAAAACATGAAATTAAAATTGTAAGGTTTAGATTCACATTATGTTCACTAGAATGTATGCAATCATAAATACATCATATCCATAAATCAATCCTAGCTTGAAGAAGATAGATCCTACTTACACTTCTAATTAGTGATACATTAGATAATTGGGAACATGATCAATATGTGGATCTATTAGACCCAATCAGGGGATCTATTACCATAATAATAATACTAGGGAGGATTTTAAATCCTCAATCAAGAAACATCACACAATAACCCTAACTAAGCCTTATGTTTTCATATTCACTCTACTAACAATAAGTAAAGGAAAGAAATCTAATCTAATGATCACCAAAGCTTATGGCATAAAGTTAGAGTAATAAATTACAAAATTAAACATGTATAGAAGACATATACTCAAATAAATGTATATAGAATCTTAATCCATGGATGAGAAGTATAAATACATATCTATCTACACTTAAAAAGGAGGAAACAAGTTAAGAATATTTAACTATGAAAATGAACCCATCGAGCCTAAATCTCTCCCTTGGCCAAGGTGATTTTCAAGAAGTTGTTTTGGTATTTCAGGATGACAAGGATAAATCATATCTAGGCTACACAACCTATCAATGCATCTAAAAGACTTCTCCAAAAGAGAAGATTCATATCTCCAAAGAAAGTATGAAACCCTAAGCTTTCTCATCACATAGAATGGTGGATAAGAAGATGTGTGATATATATTACTTTTTCTTCTCTTCTTTAAATAATTATGAAAAGGTCTTGTTTATATAAGTAGATTTAACCTTAAGCGCTTATAAAAGTTTTGATCGATAGGGTCGACCTAGTAGACCTATTATTGATATTGATAAAAACTCACTAGGTCATGGGCTAGATTGGTCAAGAGCCAACCTAGACCTTAAATGAGTTTCACCAATAAGAGTACAAGGTTGACCCAGTTGACCTAGTATTGTAAACTATCAAAACGGGTTTTGGGTTAGGAAAAGTGGTACAAAGTGTGGTAAAAGACTAAAAAAGTGTACACGAGAGAAGAAAAAGCTTAGGGGAATGATTTATATGAGATAAGTATGTAAATAATAAGTGGAAAAAGGGACAAAAATATTGTGAAGCATGAATGATCTACCTAGCCCTTTCTTGGTCCACGCCTTAGGGCATACACTTAGGGAGGTTGAGACTTGATGAGTTCTTACAAGATAAAAGGCATTAGTAATTAATAAAAGTTTGAAAATATTATGTGCATACACATATGAAACACAATTATAACATAAAATAAAACTATTTTTACCTTCCTTAGAGTTATAAACGGCTTCTATAAATGGATTTCTTGGCTTGTGCATCAATAAATATTTATCAATAGATATTTGTTGGCTTCACCTTTCCTTGGCACCTTAGTTTGGCTACTTATCTCATGAATTTGGCATGATAAAATTACATGAAAGGCTTATTTGCATCTAATTTTATATTATAACATTACACTAATATACATTAAACATCAATGGGTATGGCCTTGTATTTATAGCCTCAAGAATTAACTCTCACCCAAAGTGAGTTAAGGTTGAGTTGAGACTAATTCTAGTTGAGTTAAAAGTTGTCATGCAATTATGATTTTTAGTTACTATTAATATTTCCAAAATTAGATATTTTAGGATATTTTGTGATATTTTAAGATATTTTGACAACTCATAAAGGTAATGATGAATGGCTTAATATTTTGTTTTTTTAGAATTTCCATTTTTAGATATTCATTAATTACAAATGGATAATTCAACTAAGCATTTTATATTATTTAATTAATTAATTGATTTTTATTATCCTTTTTTTCTTTTAATATTTGATTAAGTGTCCTACTCAATGGTTCCATGGGCCAAATTGATAGTTGTTATATTACAAGGTGATTGGAGATGAATATGTGAGAGGTTATTATTGCATATGAGCTAGTATCCCAAATAGGGATGCCTCAACATGATTATAAAAATTTATTAATTATGCATGAACAAAAATGTGACATTTAATTATTCTTAGGCTTAATTTGAAATGGTTGCTAAGAACCAGTCTATAGTCTGGTTGAAAGATAGTTATGACCAGAATTGGGTGTCTACAGTTTTTCCCTATTTGGGAAGATGTTGAAAGATATAGGCACAATAACAACTTATCAAATAATAAAAATTCATTAAGAATAAAATAAGATAATTATTAAATAATAATCTCTAAAAAATGTTTGGAAAGACTATAATGATGTCCCCTTAAGGGAGTGGCCAACACATAATATTGATGGATAGTCCATCAAAAATAAGAAAGAAAAAGAATGAAAGTAACCCATGGGTGAGATTAATCCAATAAATATAATTTTTGGATGTATTAATTTAAAAAAAATCTAATTTTTTTAAAGGTGGTTATAATCAATAACAAAGGTTGAGACATTAAGTTTCCCAAAGGCAGTTATAATCAGTGGCACAAGGACATGCCCATTAGGGTGAATGAGTAAAAAAATTATTTACTCACATTAAATTATAATCATTAAGATGATCTAGATTGAATAATTATTTTTTATTTTTACCTAGTAGGATATATTGGCAAGCATAACTCAAGGATATAACCTATCATATAGATTAAAGATGAGTGGATGAAAATGTAGATGCAATGATCTAATGGATAAAGAAGTCACAAAAAACCAAGCACATGAAGATGTTTAAATTTATGAAAGATATGATTTGAAGAATAAAATTGGTTGAGTTGACTTGAGATACATCATATATCCAAGTGTTGCCTACATAGTTGAAATAAATCTCAGGACAATGTAGTTCACCTAGAGGCTTGAGAAAATAAAATGAGGAATAAAATAGAATAATAAGAATTAATCAATGTGAATGATTTTATCATACCTACCAATGAAACTATGTTCATCCTTATTAGCATTGATACAACTAGAATCATCAATGGGTTGAGTCGATCAAGGAGGGTGGGAGGATTTACCAAGGTGACCAAGGAGAAGTTTTTGTAGCACAAATTCCTTGTAAGATTTTCCAAGATGTATTTTATTATAGCATGTGATGGTATGCATCTGGACATAAAATACAATGATAATGTAGCTAAAATATACATAAATACTAACACACAATTCAATAAATAATAAAAAATAATGCACTAAAGATAAAAACCATGATGATAATGTTGACGTATGAATATGGATAGATTCACGAATAATTCATAAGGAATCACCCAATGAACACATATATACCAAGTTAAGACATAAAAATAAAATCAAAAAAATATATAACCAAAAAAATTTAAAAAACAACTAAATAAGTAAACACATAGAAAGATTGAAATAAAAGTACAAAAAGCATCATGTCATCAACTAAGTAATATCTACACGTGAAGGATCAATAGAATGATAAATACATGGTGCCCCAAAACAAGGACATATGAAAAGGAAAGGTGACACCCCTAATGGAAGTGGCATGGATTGGAAATAATAATGGATATTCCCTAGTAGGGTAGATTGAGGATGATTTACCAAGTTTATATAGAATAAAGATTTTTGGATTTTGAGGATATATATCTCTATAAGAGATGGTGAGCTGATTTTTTAATTTTTAGGATTTTGAAATGTTTTTTGTAATCTTCTAAGTATCTCAACTTGATCAATAATTACAATACACAAAACGGTCTAACTTGAAAAATGATGAGTGTGTATTAGGTTACTTTCAAAATGGAGAGAGCATTCAAACTTAAATTGCTTAAAAAATGGTGAGTGTTATGAAAGAGGTGATAGGCCTAACCTTAATGTGAATTGAGATCTACCTACATAATCACATTAAGACCTTAAGTCATAGTAGTTCTACCTACACAAAATATGGTGAGATCTAATTGATAATATTAAGTTCAAAAATATATGAAAATGATAATAGTAGGGTAATGTGATGAGGTAATACATGGTAAAGGTGTTGGTCCTAATTTTCCCATAGGCAATTATAATGAGTAAACAATAACATAAGTTAGTGACACTAATTTAACCATAGGTGGTTATAATTAGTAATACAATGTGGAATACTAATTTACCCAAATGTGGTTATAATTAGTGGTAACAATCAAACATAAATAAAATATGTAACTTCCATATCCACTATCATACTAGTTTCATAGACTACCATTTGAACACATAATTATAAAACTATTAAAACTAGATTAGAATCCACTCACAGAAGGTTTCCAAAGAACCAACATAGCTAAGGTCAAAAGGGTTAGTTAAGGTAGGTAAAAACAAGTTTGTTCAATAAGAAAGGCATAGTAAGATAGCATAGGTGAGGTAAAATGCAAGGCAAGATGATGTTATGTCAATTGGATATAATGGTAATTGGGTTGCCCCCAAGTGATAAGGTAAGGTAAATGGTAGGGTATAGAATAATGACAAGACAAATGAAAAATGGAAAATATAAGGTAAAATAGTTCTAGCAAAGATATGGTCCTATTATTCTTTCTAATGTGGAGATGCACATCCTGATCAACATATGATACAACCAAAATAATCAATCATGGAAATTGCTAGCCCATACCTCTTCTGAATAGCTACTATGTCAAGAAACTACTATAGATTTTTAATCTAATAATGTTATTGTGATCTTCATTGGTCTTTGAATCTATTTGCTCCACACTTTTGAGATAAGATATATTCATAGACTCTATAAAAGAAAGTATGGATAGGGATGGTAAACATAGATACATATTAAATGATAGGTCTGATTTGGTGATGGAGAGATGGAATGTATAAGGGTTATGTAACAAATTAAGATCAAGATTTTTAGGCACACATAATGTTGTTGATTCTAGATTTGACATAATTTTGGTTTTGGTGGGGTCAAATAATTCTAAATATTCTCTCGATAGGACCATCATATTTTCATAGTATTTAGGCTAGAGAGTAGATACCATCTAATTATAATGTAGATGATAATTTATATTGATATTATCTTTAATAATGTCTTCATCAAGCAGTGAAGAACTATTGTGCTCATCTATTTACACCTCAAAGATTTTTTCACCAATAAAGTTGTCTTGATTGTCCTATAGATCCTTTGATAAGGTTTCACTAAGGAACATTGACTTTTGACTCTAATTATTTCCTAGCACCTCCAAAATATTTTCACTATAAGATGTTAATTTTGAACTTTGAATATATCCTAGCACCTCTAGAAAGGTTTGACTAGGAAATTCTTCTTATTTTACATGAATGTGGTCTTTGTTCCCCTAATATTCCTTAACTTATATGTCACCATGGATGTAGTTCAATAAGGTGTGATTCTTTCAGCCCCAATCGACACTTGTAGAAGGTGGAAGGTCAATATAATGGCTAGGTTGGTTGGTGTTAATGGCATGTTGAATAGTAATGGAATGAAAAGAAGTAACAAAATCATTATAAAATGTACTAGGATAAATTTTGTTGAAGCTGAATTAATCATCCTCAAAAACCATAAAAGTATAACAAATATATTGAAATTGACCTACAAGTCATGTGTAAATAATATTATAACATCCATTAATGTATTTTGATTCTAAAGTTGAGTTTAACTCAAGGGACTCTAAATTCAATTTTGAAATTAATGTTGAGTCTCCTTCTGATGCTAAATATAATGTCATTTCAATAATAAGACCTAAATTTTAATTCTGATTCTTCCTCAATTGTGGATGATGTTATAATGATGCCTTGCTAAATATTTAGTATTGAATAAGTAATATCTTGTGATGGAATAATGTGTTATTTGAAAATAGGATCAGCTAAGAAGGATTTCACAGAGACTGGCTTGTTAAAGTGAGACTCCTTAATGATGGTTAAAAGGTCAAAAGATAACTCCATAGAGATTGACTTGTCAAAGGGAGGCTCTTTAAAAATAAGACAATGGTTGAGATAATGATTTTTCCAAAGGCAGTTATAATCATGAAGAGGTGACTTAGCAAATACTATCATGTCAAAGTGAGATTCCTCAATAATGGGTAAAATATCAAAATGTGTTTCATCATAGGTTAATTTAATATAAATAGGTGTTTCAAAAAAATATTATGGATTGGTTGGTTCTCTTGGCCTTGGTTTACAAGTAGTTGTAAAATACTAGTTTTGAACACATCTTGGTATTTAAATGATTGGTTATGTTGGAGAGGTATTGATTGGCTCTATTATGGCTTGAATATTGGCATCAATTTTATAAAGTGGGGTATGGCATAAAATGAGTGAATAATGGTCAGTATTTTGATAATAACCTCTTTATAAATAGTCTAATATAAGATGGGCTTACTAAATAGTGGTTGTTGGTCTAGGATAATAACTATGACCTGTCGAGTTGTGATTACACAACCTTATTTGGATACCAAACTACCATACTTAGAAGGGCCTAAAATGGTAATAAAAGGGTGTTTTTAATATTTATTTCTTGTATAATATAAAGTATGATGGCCTATAATAGTGATGGTATGTCATTACAAAGCTTGGTTACTATCATGAGCCAAAGGATGAGGTCCTAGAATGGTAATGGTAGGGAGTTATGAATATTGGTTACTATCACGAGCCAAATGATAAGGTCTTGAAATGGTAAAGGTAGGAAATTTAAAATCTTTATTTCTATCATAAGCTAAAATATTAGTTCTTAGAATGGTAATGGTATGGCATTATAAATCTTGGTTGCTATCGTGAGACAAAAGATGAGGTCCTAGAATGGTAATGGTAGGGAGTTACAAAGATTGGTTACAATCATGAGCCAAAGGATAAGGTCCTATAATGGTAAGGCCATGGATCTTGGTTTCTCACATAAATTAAAGGAGGGTTAATGGTATAGGTAGGGGATCAAGTACCATTAACATTGAAGGGAGGAACTTAGTATGTTAATCAACCCAAACAGGGTGTCACCACATACTAGGTTAGAGGATCTTAGCTTTTTTAGATAAATTGAGTATTATAAGAAGGATAAGGATCCATCTCAGAAATAACATCATCATTATAGGGGTCCTGAATAAAGTCATCTTATCCAACAACATTATTATAACCTGGATTGTACATGACTACACTACAAGCATAATGAGACATATATAAATCAATGATGAATGTTTCATAAAATCTCCTAGAGTTATACAAACTTTGAAAACAATGTCTAAAGAACAAATGGTCCAAACTTGGTCTAACCAAGTCGAAGGAATGACATTTTATCTCCAAAAAGGTCAGTGCTAAAACTTGGTATAAAATAGTCTAATTTCAAATGTTTAACATCAAGTGTCTAAAACAAATGATCAAGTGGATGAAATAAAAACCAAAATTCTAAACTTAGGTATAAATTGTTTCAATTAAATCTAAACTAGGTATAAAGAAACAAAAGTTTCCAAGTCTTTTAGAAAATAAGACACAAAAGCTAGGCTCAAAATAGAAATTTCTAGGTCTTTTGGAAAAGGCAAAAAATCTATAATTAAACAAAAAAAGGTCTAAAAGGTAAGATATTTAATCTAAAAAATTTGAAATACATTGACACAAACTAGGCATTTAGATTTAAACACACACTTGATCATTTGTAAAAATACATGGAACACTAGGCAAATGGAAGATAAACTACTTACCAAATCTAGGCACATAAATAGTCTTTAAATGAAGCAAAAAATTAACCTAAGTTACACAACCTAAAAGTGAAGTATGAAAACCTAAGATAAAATTACATAAGGCATAGGAATAAACCAATCTTTTTTTGAATTTGAACTTTTCAAGGTTAATTTAAAATATGATTTAGAAGACTAGGATTTTTAAAATAAAATACAAGCTAGATAAGAATGAATGGCATGATGGTACTAGGTATAAACCCAAAAGACACACGTGGTTGAAAATGTAATTTTGGACACAAGGAAACAAGTCTTTGAAATAATTCAATCAATGTAATGATTTTAATGTGCTCTAAAGGTATAGAAAAAATATTTGTTTTAAGACTCAAAGGCAAGTTATTTGAAATGAATTAGGAAGCATAACAACTCCATTTTCAATCAAGTGACATACAAAAATGGCTAAGGAAAAGGTGTAATGTCAAAATGGATAGCATAACGCTTCTTAAAACAAAGGAGTAATGTGTAAACACCACTCATTTTTGTGATATGGTATGACAAAAAAAATAAATTTTAACTCAAGACCATGTAGGTAAGAAGGACAAAAATGACAAAAACACATAAGTGTAACATCTTGAATCTTAAAATTGGTAAGGTTACATCATAATGTCGAATTCCATCTATATAATTTTTCTTGAAAGGATTTTAAGTTTTTAATCTAAAAAATAAAAGAAAATGAAAATTAGGGTTTTCAGGACCCCTCTTGTCTCAAGATTTATATGGTGATAGGTAAATTTAGACTACTCACCTTGCAACAATAATATGTTCACAACAAGTGATGTTTTCTAAAAATATAAGTTTTGTGCATCTAGATGGTCTCAAGTGTGGTTAAAATTATAGATGTAATCACATCATTTGGATCAGTGTTAATTGACTTGTTATGAAAAGGTCTTATCGTTTCACAACCACTACATCCATTAATTTCTTAGTACAGTGTGATGTCCAAGTTACCCCTATGGTTTGAGGTTGATTATCACAAATAAATCTTGTTTAATCTCTCAAAAAGGCATCCTAGTGGGTCACCCTCAATTTATATACCTTACCATGGAATTAGATTGGTATGATGTTAGGATATGAAGCCCTAGGTCAATGCACCCATAAATAACTTTCAAGGGATAAGCAATCTCCTACCCATAAGCCAAAATGCATGAAAATAAATAAAGTGTAAGGAATTTAGGGTCATTTTGGGGTCACCTAAATCACTTTGATTTTGGAGAGGGACTTAGAAACTTTCCTTCCACACTTTTAGAAAAAAGCATAAAATGTAAAGAGTGAGAATTTTTTATCACCTGAGTTCCTTAAAGGGGATGGGGGAGAGCATACATGCAACACTTGTTTTTCCAAACAAACACTCAATCAAAAAACATAAAAATGAAAACTCTTATGAGTATTTAACTAATGTGAGAGATCATTTTTATATCACCAAATGAAATATGTCATGAAATTTGACCCCTTGGCATTCTATAAAGACCTTGAGAGATGAAAATGACTTAAGCAAATGATTTTTTAAATACCAAATTCAAATGTGATTTTTATAATTTTAGAGTGTTTAAGATCATCTTTTCTTGACCTTTAGGTCTTTAGAAAAGTGTTATGTGGTTATCTCTCTCTCTCTCTCTCTCTCTCTCTCTCTCTCTCTCTCTCTCTCTCTCTCTCTCTCTCTATCTCTCTCTCTCTCTCTCTCTCTCTCTCTCTCTCTCTCTCTCTCTCTCTCTCTCTCTCTCTCTCTCTCTCTCTCTCTCTCTCTCTCTCTCTCTCTGTGTGTGTGTGTGTGTGTGTGTGTGTGTGTGTGTGTGTGTGTGTGTGTGTGTGTGTGTGTGTTTCTTTTCTTCTGGGTAATATTAGAAAATAAAAACCTGTAATATCAAAATATTAGAAAGCTATAAAAAATACCAAATACCTATAAGTTAGAATATTTACAAAAAAGAAACTTGCAAACTTGAAACAAAATTAGAAAACAACTAAAAAAATTAACAAATAAAAAGGACAGTTAGTAAATATTGATATATAAAAAACATAAATCATATTTTGATGAAATTTATAAAAAATTATAGATAACACATATCCACACCACCTATAAAAAATAACCAGCAAATAGTTTTTGGATTAAAAAATATAATTGTTTTAACGATCATTTACTCAAAAAAAAAGATAGTTACTAAAAGAGTTATAAATGCTAAACTACAAATTAGATTTTAATGAAATTTTGATAGAATTAGGCTGAAACAACCAAGAACAACCTATCAAAAAAATTTGAATAGCCATATTGCTGAAGCTACTACAGCCCTCTACACTATTAAATTAGTTGTTGATTTGGGGTATTCCAAATTATGGTTGGAAGGTGATTCTTTGAATATTATTAACACCCTAAATAATAAAAATTCAATCTCATGGTCTATTGAGGCTACGGTTATGGAAATCAAAGCCTTAATTCAAAAATTTGAAAAAGTGGCCATATCTCATACATATCGAGAGGCCAATGGGGTCACTGACTAGATAGCCAATCATGATGTTCAAACAAGGCATAAGGTGAGGTGGCTTGATGAATTAAATCAACACGTTGATCTTAAAGGAATTATTAATTATGATGCCATTCATTCCAAAATGGGAAATATTTACTTGGATTATCAATTTAATGATTTGGTGGAGTGGCCTTATGGCTGTTAGATTACCTTCCTTGAGGAGGTACATTCATGAGAATGTAATGTGGTCACTACATGTATCATCAAAAATGCAAACTCCATTTCAAGTAACAAATAACTGGTTCCATTTCAACTTTTCTACCTTCTATGTTTGGGTGCTTCTGGTTTTTTGTTTGCTCTGCAATATGAGGGGTGAACTGCGGAAGCAAGAGCCCAAAAAATGTGATGACTGGAAGGCTAGATAGGACGTATCGAAGATTCTACAGAAAGGGAAGGTGGTCAGTTATCTAGAGTGTTTACATGGCTTTAAACCCCATGTCACTACCACCTTCTTAAAAAATTGGGTTGATGACAGAGTTACTCTCCACAGAGTCACTGTGAAGCTTACTAAGGACTTCATTGCCAAGGTCACAGGGCTTCCCATGGTGGTATTAAGTTCTCAAAATAGACCAGTATCTCCAATATGCCTACAAAAAAATTTTAAAGATGGAAGCAGAGGAGAAGCAACTGGAAAAGAACGTAGACTTCTTTGACGTGGAATAGATAAAAGGAATTTGGTGAGATGTGATATGTATCCATGAGTACTTTATCCTTGATGGTAGCAATAAAAGAGTTCACAAATTTCATTTTGTTTTTCTCAACCACTTCAGGCACAAGGATAGAATTTCTTTCCCTTTCTATCTACATTTTTCGTTTCTTCAAAGCTTGTATGCCCATAGGAAGAAGGAGTCTCGCCCATTTTACATGAAGGTCTGATACTTCTCATAGAGGGTTTTTGTAAAAATAAATCCATAGCTTCGACTCCTTCTGACAAACATAAGGGTTCTCAGTCCAAAAAGTGTACGAAGGATGAGAATGTTAAAGGGATAGAAAAGGCAAAACCAAAACCCTCTAGTTCTCAAAAACAAATTGTAGAAGAGGATTTTGAGTCAGAGAGCACTGAAAGATCTGAGAAGGATGTCTTGGAGGAAGAGGAAGGGGCAGATGTTGGGGAGTTCAGTTCTAATTTGAATAGATATCTGAAAACTAAAGGAAAAATTGAGAAAGGGAATGAAGAGGATACAACTGAGAGAAACTCATAATAGAGCAATTCTGACAATGAGGGTAATCAGACTGTGTCTGGGGGAGGTGTTAAAGACAAAGATATCTTAATTGATTATCTATTTTATATGAGAGAGGAGGATCACATGGTTTTGGCTTCTACTCTTACTATGGAGACTGGGGGACAAGAAAAGGAGGACCCTATTTAGCATGAAGACCCTGTTGAGACTAGAGAGGAGGAACTGATGGATAGGGAGGAATAAATTAAAAAGGTTGATTCCCCTCCACATGAGATTGTAGAAGACATTTGTGACTCTTCGCAGAGGGAAACCAAGCTTTCCTTCCTGCATTCTTCCAAGTTCAATGCCGATTCTATTCTCCAAGTTGATTCTTAGATCTATAATGAAATAATGGGGATGACGAAGAAAGTGGAAATAATGCAACACAATCAAGATGTTTATTGGGCCATAATCAACCACTTGGAGTGCAAATGAGAGATATCCCAAAAAAGAAAAAACTTGAATATTATGAGCATAATCTTAGAATGCTCATCAAGGAAAGTGGAACAAAGATGGAGCAAGTAACATCAAGCATCTGTGCTACTACAGCTAGCCTTGGTAAAAGAGCAAATGAAAAAAAAAATCCTTAGAGGGCCCAAGTAAGATGACTAGGCAGAGTTTGAGGAAGAAAGCCTTGCAAGCTACTGCTACTTCGGCTACTAACTCCATCCAGGATACTGCTATGATTGGGAAGGAGGCTACCAAGATGATCATGGAATTGCAATAGAAGCCTAGGGTCTTCTTTATTGGTTTTGTTCTTGTTCAAGTCCCTATTGTTGGTTGTTGTAACTGGTTCTTGTTTTTGGTCCTATTTCTTGGTTCTTGGTCTAAAACTTTATTTGAGGTTCCAGGTCCTTGTAAAACCTGGGTACTTTTATTGGACTATGTTTGTGGTTTCAGGTCCTTGTAAAACTTGATTTTGATACTGCTCTTTAGTAGGTTTCAGGACTGCTTTTCTTAGTGGTTGTTAATGCTTTATCTTTTTTGATTCTGTTAAAGGGTTTCGGGGTCCCTTCAAAACCTACTTTTATCGTAATCTAAAACCTATTAAAAAAATAAAAAAATAGTAAATGGATTAAAAATGAAAACTATTTTAATAGTCATTTTTAAATTTTTTTATGTAATATTGGAGAATCAAAACCTATAAAATAAAAATATTAGAAAGCTCAAAAATACCAAAAACTTCAAGTTATAATATTAAAAAAAACTTTCAAACTTAAAACAAAATTAGAAAACAAATAAAACAAAAATTAACAAATAAAAGGACAATTAGTAAAATATTGATATCTAAAAAAATATAAGTTAGATTTTAATGAAATTTATACATAATGTAGATAGAATAAATGCTCACCACTTGTAAAAAATTTAGAATCAAATAGTTTTTTAATAAAAAATATGATTTTTTTAACGATTATTTGTTAAAAAAAATTAGACAATCACTAAAAGAGTCATAACTTCTAAACTACAAATTAAATTTTAATGAAATTTTGAGAGTAGGTTGAAATCAGTAAGAAAAACTTGCCAAAAAATTAAAAAAATAGTAAATGGATTAAAAATTACATTTTTTTTTTTAATAAAATAAAATGGAAAATAAGATTTGAGGGAAGAAGATGAAGATGTGGGATGCACAATCAAGTCCCACTGGGCATGCCATTATGTGAATATAGAATCTAAGAGGGGAGATTAGTATTGTGTTAGTACAAGAAATAAAATTCAAATAAACAAATTGAAATCCTAAAAACCTCTATCCTAGACACTAGAAAGAGCATAAGTAATAAGCATGCATATGAAACATAACTAAAACATAAAATAAAACCTTCTTTTACCTTCCTTGAAGCTCTAAATGGCTTGTATATATTGCTTTCTTGGCTTGTGAATTAAGAAATATTTATCAATATAGATTTGTTCACTTCACCTTTCCTTGACACCTTGGTTTGACTATTGAATCATGAATTTGTCATGGTAACATTACATGTAAGGTTTTTTTATATCTATATGTGTATTATAATATTACACCAATATAGCTTAAACATCAATGGGTATGGCCTTGTATTTATAGCCTCAAGAATTAAATCTAACTTAATGTGATTTTATTTGAATTTATACTAAATCAAATTGAGTTAAAAAATTTCATGAAATTATGACTTTTAGTTACTAGTCATAGTTCTCAAATTAGATATATTGGGATATTTTGACAACTCATAAAAATAATGATGAAAGGCTTGATATCTTTATTTTTGGAGTTTCCATTTTTAGAAATTGATTTATTATAAATTTATAATTCAACTAAGCATTTAATCTTGTTTAATTAATTTATTTTTATTAGTCTTTTTGTTCTTTTAACATTTGATTAAGTGTTCCACTTAATGGGTGCATAGGCCAAATTGATAGTTGTTATATTGTAAGGTAATTGGGAGTGAATATGTGAGAGGTTATCATTACATATAGGATATTACCCTAAATAGGGATGCCTCAACATTATTATAAGATTTTATAAATGATGCATGACCAAATTTGGGATGTTCAATGATTTTTAGCCCTGATTTGCAATGTTTGATAGGAATCAATATGAAGTATCGTAAGAAGCTAGTTATGGATATAATTAGGTGTTTTCACAATAAATAGATGATTAATTAGATTTTTTAGGTGAGTATATGACTATGGATTTATTTTACAAGTGTAAATCATGATAAATCATGCATTGGTTCATTTGGTTTGGGAACTAATTCTAAGTTTGTGTAAGGTTAGTTTTGCTAATTAGGGTTAGTATTAATGATTAATTTTGACATGTGGTGGTCAATATTTATTTGTAAATAAATGCATGATTTTTACTATATAATCACCTTCACAATCCTCTATATGTTTTATATATGTAATCATAAATATTTATGATGTGTAAAACTAAAAAAAATAGTCTCTTTAACCTTAAAATCCTAGGTGTGCTTGTGATAGTTAGGAACCTATAAAATTTTGGAAATTGTAATGAGTTGAGTTGACTCCAATCACCCATGTTTGATGGTTTAATACTATGTATGTATCTAATACACCAATGATAGAAATCAATCCACACGTAGTTTGATTGTGTAATTGTGCTCCTTTTCTATATGTATGTAACTAATGATTTGAATTTGATACTTGGGAATGCTTTATTGAATTGGATTTAGTGTACTTCAAACTTGGCTTATGATTTTATTTTATTAAATTTGGGAAACTAGGATAATGTTAGACTCTAATTAGGTAAATTATTGTGCAAAATTAGAATGTTATATATATGTAATAAATATTACAAACTAATTTGGAACATATGAAATATGTAAATATATTAACTATGAAAACTACAAAGAAAAACATTATCTTAGCTAGAAAACTAAGATGAAAACTTTTTTTGGAATTGAAACTGATAGGGAGACTATGTTGACTAAGTACGGAATTAGAATAGGAGTTAGTAGGGATTCTATATAAGATTGTTGTTACTAGATTATAAAATAATGTGTTATTATCCTTGGAGAGCACTGATGTCTAGCATGTAGTAAAAATATAAAATTTCTGGGGTAGGTTCACATTTGCATGTGTGTTATATGGATTGTGTGGGAGATTTAGACCTGATAAGAAAATTATTGTGTAACTTAGTTTCACTTGAAACCCTAGCTCAATGACATGAGAAGATGAATGCAATCATAGAATAAAAGGAGGGTTAGTATATTAAGTTGTGATTGAAATTAACATACCCTATGTTGAGTTCTACCTACATACCAATACTCCAAAGAGGGATAAAAATATTTGTAGTTATTCCATGCTATGGTGGTGTGTGTGAAATATTAGTGTAAAATGCTAGATGTTGGTGAAATTATGGTGTGATTTTTTACTTCAACTATGATTTGTGACCTTGGAAGTGTATTCAGACTTTAGTTAAGGAATAATAGAGTTGTATGTAATCAAAATTGAGAGAAATAGGGAATTTTCTCTCAATGCATAATTAGAATTCTAGTAATTTTTAGTTTCGAAGCCTCTTATGTGTACAATGGTTTGAAATGTAGTTTTTAGTGGTATTTTAAGAATTCCTTTAGATGGGGCATTATTATATTTGTTGGTCAACCCTTTCATGAATTTAAATTTTTTAAATTAATCATTATTTTGTGGGAGGACAAGAGTAGTAGATCTAGATGAGAGTAATGAATTTGTATCCAATTAGATTTTTTTTTCTAAAGATCACAAAAAACTTGTTTGAGTATCATGAAGTGTTTATGGATGATCCTAAACTCTTTTGTATGAGGAATAAAAACATTTAAGGGTCATTGATTTACTTAGAATAATATATCATCCACATGAAAAATGAAGGAAAGTGGTCAAAAGGCCATAGAATAAGTCATGATCTAAGTGTGTATAAAGGGTGGTAACAAGTGTATTACTTTAGCTTAAATGTTGATTTATGTATCTACATTTTCCTTTATTTTATTCTAATACTATAGAAAAGTGAAATTAATAGAGTACAAATAAAAGTGTGTACCTAAACATACCTATAAAGTGTAGTTTTGAATGTAGGCCATAAAAATAAATTATCTTTCATGAAAACCTAAAATGAAATTATAAACACCTATATTAGATACAAGAAAATAATAGAAAAATATTTTTATAGTCTCTTTGCATGTGTACATATCTCTATTGAGGATTATATATCTAATGATGTGGATTCTTGTCGACCTCTTTAGTTCCATCTTATTTCACTTGATTTACCTACCCCTTGGGAATATATGTTAATTTAATACTAGTTATATAATGTATGTCATTGATCCCTACCTATTGTTTCCCATTTTTTGTATTTTTTATCCCTTAGACACTTGCATTCATTTTGGATACTACCATAAATTCTAGTTTATAACTATGACACAAGTGTCTAGGTTTATATTTTTGTCTATTTTCTTTATCTTTTGTTTTATTATCATTTTTTTTAACCCTCTTCTCCCATCTTGTTGTCAAATTTCTGCATGTCAATATATGCTAATTCAAAATCAAGAGTTCCCTATATATTTATGGCTATATTCTAATTACACTACCTATAAATTTGATTTAATAATGACAAAATTAGAAAGTAATACATATTTCAATCTATCAAATTATGTTACAATAATAAATTGAATATCTAAAGCATTTGAAAGGTTAAATATATTGCTGCATAACTTGAACCAATGGTTACTAGGATAAAGAGAATATAGTTGCATAGTTACAATTCTACAGACATACCTAGGAGGGAAAACTACATGTGAGTCTAAGTGCTTTAAATTATTTGCTATGTAGGTAGCACTTAGAAATAACATGGTTATTAGGGTTAGATTGAATCATGTGCTTGTTAGAATCAAGATGATTGAGAGGGGGTGTTTAATCAGTGTCTTTATAAACTTTTACTTTCATTTCAATTGATCTTATAATCATTCATCAATCAACATTATCATATGATTAATATCAAATAACATATTAAATAGAATATACACATAACAAGTATGAACACATCATATATGTGAGAAACCCTCATGGGGAATAATACCCATGGAAAATATCTTCAAAAAATAGTCCTATAAATAAATGAATCAAATCTAGTTTATCATCCATGCAACTTGGAGCACCAACCACAATCTATCAAGCACTAACTTGACAAAATATTTAGCAAGCACCCACTTGCAAGGAAACACCAACTCCCTTAGTGACTCATCACTAACTCAACCACTCTTTAAAAATAACCCACTCAGCTAAGTATAATTAGTCCTTACATATTTTTACTTTTTTCAATCTTCACTAGATGATGGTTCTCTTATTCATTTCTTCACACACTTCTATTCCTCTGAAACTAGCCTCTAGCCTTCTTCACTCAACTAGCCCTCTTATCGACTTGATTAGGTCATATGACCTTGATCCTCATATGAATACCTTATATTATATATTAATGACACACATATTATGGTACACATGACCTTTTCTTACTCCTATTTATTTAATTTGATTCTCTTGCACACACTATTATCTTATTAACATAAGTAGGCCTAATTAGTCTTGCTCTTATACAAGTCGATTTAACTCACACACTTTGGTCAGCCATACATAATTGAAAATGAGGATTAACCTTAAAATATGTATTATAAAATTTTTAAAACATGAATCAACCAAGGAATTTTTTCAGCCACAACTTAACAAACAAAATTCTTTTTTAGGCCTTGAGGAGACCTAATTCGTTTAGGCCTTCATTAGACCATGTAACGCTTTGTCTTTATCAAAATAATTTAAGAATAAAAATAATAATAATAATAATTAAAACCTCATATTAAACTCAAATATATCTTATCTAACTTCACTTTATGTCCACAACATCTTTTAGGTTCAACCACCACATGAACCCTTCTCAAAACACTATTCACAATAGGCATGTGCATACATAAAAAATTTGTCTTGGACAACTAAAGCATAAACATAATTTTGTTAAAAAATAATTTAAAAAATCACATATTTAGGAACCCCATGACCTTAGGTTCATCATAAAAAAATTTATATGCTTCAACTTAGGGTATATAGGCTCAAACCTTTCTCTGCAAGTAACCCACTTAGAACTGCCAACTAGTCTCAAAACACATTCATGAAATATTGGACTTATATCACCTAAAGGAACATAATAAATGAATTAAAATACATGAAAAATATCATAATACATATTAATAACAACATAAAAAAAATGGATCATAAGCTATAAAGTTAATTATTGGACTTGCAGACCAATTTGTTAACCTTCTCTTTCTCAAACTTCACTCAGCCAAATAAGGCATTTTGGATTCAATGTTATAACCTATTAAACTTAATTTAAATATTATAAAAATAATTCATATGTAATTAAATTTACGAAAAAAAAAACATCATGTGAAATAGATACATCAACTCATGGCATAGAGCCGCAAGCTTATCACTGCTACTTGCTTACCCAGATCTACCAATTTGTCTTGAAGACCAGTCATGGTGATAATGACCTTAAAAACATATATGAATAGTTTAAAATACTTATGATTCATGTGTATGATCCTATTTTATAATTTTAAAATTATAAAATCCACATTTAATATTCTCAAATGATAATATTTGTCTTGTAAACCAATATCATGAACTTGCAACTTCACTATCTCATTTGCACTAAACAAGTCAACTTATGAACAACATTTTAATCATATAAAATCACCTAAAAAACATATAACCAACATTAAAATGTATTAAATGTATTTTAAATCTTATCCATTCACTTATATTCATCCCTAATCTATGATAACACATCCTTAGTCAACTTCTCAATTCTACTTGGATTTCTCACTAATTGTACCATTAGGCCTATTAGGGACTAGTCAAATTATAGAATTTTATCACCCTAAGGAATATAATCTAACTATAAAACACCATGGACATCAATTAAAAGTCTCAATATTTCACACTCATCCATTTTGAAACTTTGACTTGGTCAATTTTGACTGTTACAATTTTTTTAATAGAAACTAACACTTTTCTATAGGGTCTACTCACACACCTAACAAACCAATCACACCTATAGGTAACTTGGAGAGTTTATTAAAACCTAAAATCACTTATCTATCCATTCTAATCCATTTTGGGCTATTTTTATCAATGTCTTTCACATCAGGTCATTATTAGGGGTTTTAAGGGTTTAAACCAATATCCAGTCTTAACAATCATTCACAAAGCTTAGTCCCTCATTCCAAAAACTAATTCTTATAAATTTGAGATATTACCATTCTGCATATAACAATAATATATTAGGTACACATGAAAAGGTTTTAGATACCAACAAACACTTGAAAGATCTTCTTGGGTAGACAACTCTTCATTTTGTGTACTTGAGAGACCTTAAAACACTTTTTCATACCTTAACCTTCAAATTTTGACCTAAAACTTCATGAAGATGCTTAAAAAAACTTTAGTCACCTTTTTTAATTTTCACCTACTCACACATGCCTTAGAATATAATATTGATACCTCATTAGGCCATGCTCTCACCATATTGCTTTTTATGCTTGAGTCTTCACACCTTATTAGGTATTGAGATAATATTCAAACATATTTTTTGGATGTCAATACTTCACTCAAATTCTCCCACAACATCTAAAATTCATAAATAATGTCAATCATCCTTCATATGTCTTGATAATATCCCATGATGCCTCATTAGGTTAGGTAGTGTCTAGGAATGGTCTAGTTGTAGACTAGATCTTAAGGTATTACCTTTGTAGGATCACCTTGAGGTTATTATGAGTGATTCAATCCCTCATATACCTAATAAAGTAACCTCATACAACCTCTTATGCCTCTGTGCATCCATTTTACCAATACACCATGCTCAAACCTTCTTATAAATACTTTCCATATCATGAGTAGTCTTAGGTTACTAAATTACTTGACCTTCATGCCTCTTTTCATACTATACAAACCTCATTTTTATGTTCAAAATCTCACTCTCATGTCATGACTAGGCCATGAAAATAATTCTTAAGCTCTTGATAATTGACACAAGAATATGCTTCTTAAGAACTTGTCCTCAAAGACTTGCCTTACAGCACTTTTGAATTCTTCTACACCTAACTCTCAAGGCCATATAATGCCAAATATATTCTCATATACCTAAGCTTATTCAATTCACCAAGCTACCTGCACATACCTTCTCACAAGGTCTAGACAAGGATTTACATGATACCTTGATGCCTTGACCTATTCCTTCCACATCATGACATTAAAATAACATTAACCAAGTGGATATGAGACACTTGGACCTATACCTTTCTCTCTTATTGAAATCAATACATACCTTCAATGATCATAAAATTATCCCAACACATACTCCCATGCTTATCTAGACACCAACCCCATTCATCATGATTATTCACCATGCATCTTTACCAGGTGCATATAGACATTTGATGATATAATTTGACATTAATGACATCAAATTGACATCAATGACAACACTATACCAATAAACTCCCCATTTGTCATTGATGTCAAAACATACTACAATATGATTAGTCCCCCAAATAGGTCTTTCTCCCCCTTTGACATGAATGACAAAGGGTCCATAAACAAATATCTAATTCTTGGATATAAAATTCAAGAAACCATTTAATGAAATGCTAACCCAATAATCACCTTCAAATTCTAGAATGCTTGAGTTTCTCCTTAAGAAATCATGCCTTTTATGTCATCTACATTTGAATTACATACATAGATCCATCTCAAATTTTGATTATTTCTATCAACCACAAAGCTACCTACATATTGACTTGAATTTTCACATATCTACCTTGATCCTTTGAATCATAGAGCTAACAATCTCCCCTATGTCCATACATTCCTTTTGAGTCATACAACGAATAAAAATATTTTTCTATCCTCCTTCATACTTTATTAGACCTTTAAATTTTATTCACACCATAAATGCTCTTATTATCATCCTCATAGATCCATAATAAATTTTGATCCATCTACATCATGGCAATCCTTCTTGTGTCAGTTCACTACTTATTAGGTTTGTAAAACACCTAGTTCACTATCTATCACACTTTTATCTTGTTTGATCACCTTCATCTCACAAAACTAGGGTATACTAAGCATATATACTTGTGATACATGACCTAAAGGTCATCTTCAAATTCTTGGAGTAATCACACTCAGTGCCTATGAGCATAAAACATTTATATAATCAATGCTTGTCTATTAGGTCTAAATATAAATAGAGATATTGTTCCAAGGGTATAATCTAATCCTCCATTATAGAGTAAATATCACTTATGTCATGTCCATATGGTATCTCAGATGTTATACTTACATCAATATTTCTCCTTCATGTTTCTCAATCAACCATGGCACAAAACTCATCCTGATAACTCTTTCATGCACCTAATCACTATCAACTGTCTCTATTCGTCTTTGATATCCACCTTATGCAAGATGAATCTTCACAAGATGCTCCTTGATATCAATTATTGATTACTAATCAATAGAGAAGACAATGCTTAACAATATCGCCTTGAAGGTATCACTGCTCTCCTACTTATGTTATGCCATGACTAGACTCAAGCCTCTAATGCACCTAAACATAATTAACACCTTGACCTATATCTTCATGCAAACATTACTTCTAAAAAATATTATCGTTGCAACATTCTCATTCACATTAACATAAATTACTACCAACTAAACTAACCTTGCTTTCACTTAGATAGTAATCTCAAAATAATTATTCTCTTAATAAAGAATTCAGAGCTACCAAGCTCCCCCTTAGACCAAACATATATCAATAATAACTCAAAAAATAAATATCATACAAAATTACACACCCATTATTCCCTTTATTTTCATAAATTTCTCACCATTTCAATCAATAGTACACACAGACCATATTCAACACAGATCAAGCACCTTGGTACCAATATTGAATCTCATTATTACTCAAGCTTAATTAAAACTAGATACCAAAAACTTACCTCTCAATATGCCAAGAGATCACACTTATATCTTATAATCAATAATATTCAATATACCTTCATACCTTCTTGACATACAACACCTATCAAAGATAAAGAATCATCCACCATGCTTCCATTTATAGATGAGTGTCTCTATGAATCCTAATGGAGTCACCCCTTCCATAGGGCACTAGATTAGAATAAATTAAGGAGATTCCCAAATCTCCATACCCTCACAAGACTAGGTATTATTCAATATAATTATAAGATTGACTATCAACTTAGGATTTATTTTTGACTTGGACTCTTCATCATCTTTCTTCTTCTTAGTCAACTCTTCATTCTTACTTATTTGATCAATCATATGAAAACCAAAACCTCTCTTATCTCCTAACATATGGCTCGAGTAACCACTATCTATGCTCTAAAATTTCATAAAATCTTCATCTTTAGTATTCATTCTATCATTACCATCATTCTTTGGTAGACCATCATTGCTATTGTGATAAACATTATCATTATCAAAATTCATGCTTGTGTTTCTTAAGATCACCTTTAGGTTATTTGTCTTATCTCAAAGGACCAAGCTCTGATACCAATTGTTAGAAGCCATATTATTGAGATGTGGGGGTTCATAAATTTCCTTGTAAACATTCACTTTCATTTAAATTGATCTTCTAATAATTTATCAAATAACATTATCATATGAACAATATCAACTAAAATAGTAAAGATAATATACACATAAAAAGTATAAACATATCATCTATGTGGGAAAACCTCATGGGGAATAAAAAACAAAAACCACAACTTGGATAAACATTATTATAAATAATTGAATCAAATTTAGTTGAGCACCCACTAAACTTGGATCACCAACTTGATAGAGTCTTTACCAAACACCTACTTACAAGGAAGCACCAAATCCCTTAGTGACTTAACACTAACTCAACCACCTATTGACCAATCACCCCCTTATCCAAGTAGACTTTTCCCTTACATATTTTTCCTTTTTTCAATCTTTAATAGATTATGATCCTCTTCTTAATCTCTTCACACACTTCTATTCCTCTCAAACTAGCCTCTAGCCTTCTTCGCTCAACTAGCACTTTTCTTGACTTGATTAGATCATATGAACTTAAATATCATATTCATAAGTTATATTATATATTAATGAAACCCATCATATGGTCCAAATGACCTCCTCCTACTCCTCTTTTTGATATTTTATTCACTTGCACACACTCTTATTTTATTAACACAAATAGGCCTAATTAGTCTTGTTCTTATACAAGCCACTTACTCTCACACACCTTGGTCAAACATACACACTTTAGAACTTGGATTACCATTTAAATAGGTATTATAACACATTAATAGACATTAATAAACTATTTCATTAGGTCTTCCACAACTTAACAAATGAAATTCTCTTTTAGGACTTGAGGAGACCTAATTCATTTAGGCCTTCATTAGACCATGTTAAAATTTATCTTTATTTAAATGATTAATAAATACAAATATAGTATGAAAACACCATATTAAACTCAAATATACCTTATAAAACTTTAATTTATGTCCAAATAACCTTTTAGGTCTAACCACCACTTGAACCCCTTCTCAAAACATTATTTATAATAGGCCTGTGCATGCATAGAAAATTTGTCTTGAACAACTAAATCATACACATAATTTTGATTAAAAACCATGAAAAAAATAACATATTTATAACTTAATTACCTTATGGTCATCATAAAATTCATTATATTCTTCAACTCAATGTATACAGGCTCAAACTATTATCTGCAAGTTGCCCACTCAAAACTATCAACTAGTCTCAAAACATAGTCATGAAAATTTGGACTTGTGACACATAAAAGAACACAATAAAGGAATTAAAATGCATGAAAAATATATTAAAAATATTTATAAAAACATATAATAATTGTATCATAATATATAATGTCAATTATTAATCTTGCAGACTAATTTATTGACCTTCTCTTTCTCAGACCTCACTCAACCAGACAAGCAATTTTAGCTTCAATGTTCCAACATATTACACTAAATTATAATATTATTAAAAATATTTATATTTAATTAAAGTATAAAAAAATATATCATGTGAATTAAATACATCAACTCATGGCATAGAGTCTCAATCTCATTGTTGTTACTTACTTACCTAGAATTGTCAATTTGTCTTGAAGATCAATCATGGTGATAATGACCTTCAACACCTGTACGTCTAATTTAAAATAATTATGGTGAATTTAGATGATATTATGTTATAATTATACCATATATATATATATATATATATATATATATATATATATATATATATATATATATATATATATATATATATATATACATTGTTACTTACTTACCTAGAATTGTCAGTTTGTCTTGAAGATCAATCATGGTGATAATCACCTTCAAATCCTCTATGACTAATTTAAAATAATTATGATGAATTTAGATGATATTATGTTATATATATATATATATATATCATCTAAATTCATCATAATTATTTTAAATTAGTCATACAGGATTTGAAGGTGATTATCACCATGATTGATCTTCAAGACAAACTGACAATTCTAGGTAAGTAAGTAACAATGATGAGATTGAGACTCTATTCCATGAGTTGATGTATCTAATTCACATGATATATATTTTAAAAATAATTATGGTCTTTAACACCTATATGACTAATTTAAAATAATTATGATGAATTTAGATGATATTATGTTATAATTATACCATTTATACACACACACACACACACACATATATACATATATATATATATATATATATATATATATATATATATACATACATATATATATATACATATATATATATATATAATAGTCAAATTAAAATAGTTTTCTTGTATACTAATCTCATGAACTTGCACCTTCACTATCTCATCTACACTAGACAGGTCAACTTATGAGTAATATTTTCATCATATCCACTAACCTCAAAAAAATATAACCAACATAAACATGTATTATAGGTATTGAAAAACTTATCCATGCATTTGACTCATCCCTAATCCATGGTAACACATCCCTATTCAACTTCTCACTTCTGCTTGGGTTTCTCACTGCTTGCACCATTAGGCCTATTAAGGATTGGTCAACTTGTAAGATAATTTTATCACACTTGAGGACTATAATATACTTAAAAATAATCATGGAAATAAATTACAAGTCTTAATCTTAAATTTTAATCCATTTTGAAGCTTTGACTTGATCAACTTTGATTGTTACAATAATTTTCCAAGAAATCGTCACTTTATCTTAGGGTCTTCCCACACACTTGACCAACCAAACACACCAAGAGGTACTTGGTATAGTTTAATAAAACCTCCATTAACTTATCTATCCATTCCAATCCATTTTAGGCTATTTTGATTGACGTATTTCACACTAGGTCTTTGTTAGGGTTCTTTGAGGGTTTAAACCAACTTCCAGTCTTAACAATGATTCATTAAGATTAGTCACTCATTCTATAAACTAATGATTTAAACTTTGAGATATTTCCCTTATCCATATACCATTATTATATGATGTCCTCTTTAAAAAATTTCACATTCCAATGAACACTTGGAAAAACTTTTCAAGTAGATAACTCTTCATTATGTGTATTTAAAAGACCTTAAAACACTTTTCATACATTAACCTTCAAATTTTGACCTAAAAACTCATATACATGATTAAAATAGCTTTAATAACATTTTTTTAATTCTCACCTACTCACACATGCCTTGAAAACTGATCATGATACCTCAGTAGGCCTTGTTGTCACCATATTACTTTTTATTCTTGAGCCTTCACACCTTATTAGGTATTGAGATGACCTTAAAACCTTTTTAAAATATTATAATACTTCACTAACATTCTCACACAACATATCACATGCTCAAAAAATTTAAATCATCATTCATATATCTTGATAATAGCTTATGATGCCTCATTAGGTGGTAGGGTCTAGGAATGGTCTAGTTGTAGAATAGATCTTAAGGTCTTACCTCTCTAGGATCACCTTGATGTTTTGTAATATTGTTTCAATACCTCATATACTTTATAAAGTAACCTAATACAACATATTATGCCTATGTTCATCCATTTCACCAAACCACCATGCTCAAACCTTCTTACAAAGACTTTTCATATCATGAATAGTCTTAGGTTACTCAAGTACTTGACCTTTATACCTCTTTTCATGCTCTCAAAACCTAATTTTTATGCTCAAAATCTCAATCTCATTATAGTAATAGGCCATAATAATACTCCTTAAGCTCTTCATACTTGACATAAGGATCTTATTCTTAATAACTTGTCCTCAAAGACTTACCTTAAAACACTTCTAAAGGCTTCTACACCTAACTCTCAAGCCCATACGATGCCAAATAAATTCTCATATACCTAATATCATTTACTTCAAAATGCTACCTAAAAACACCTTCTCATAAGGTATAAATAAGGCTTTGCAATATAACTTGATGTCTTGACCTAATCCATACACATCATGACCTTAAGACAACATTAACCAAGTAGATATGATACATTTAGACTGGTACCTTTCTCTCTTATGGAAATCACCACATACCTTCAATGTTCATAATATTATCACAATACATAATTCCATGCTTATCTAGACACTAACCTCATTCATCATGATTACTCACCATGCATCTTCACTAGGTGCATCTAGACATCAATGAAAATATACTTTGACATTAATGACATCAATTTGACATCAATGAAAACACTATAGCAATAGTGGTAATCAATTTTTACCAAGTTATAGGAGGTTTAATTTAAAATAACTATGTTTTTTTTATCATGGGATGAATTTGACACATAGATCAATGTAATTTGAGGCATAGGGAAGTTATATAGGTGAAAATATAGATCTAGTGAAAATTTGGATCCATTCATGTGCATATCTTTGATTGGACACTTGTATTGGATTCAGACACCTGCATCAACACTACTATATTTTTTTGACACAACTATCTAGTGGGAAAAAAGGACCAAAATGCATAAAAAAATAAGGTCAAAACCTGTGATGCAGTCCTGTGATAGTTCCTAATCACTATCATACCTCAAATTAAAACATTAAACAAGATATGTTCTCTTATCTCTTGCTACCTTGTACTTTTTGTATTTATTATATATGATAAGTTAGGAACATATGTATTATTGATTATATTTTAGTTTAAATTTGAATATTATTATTCCTTTAAAATATTTTATTAGTTTATGTATTTTTTTATGAAAATCCCCAAAAACCATAAAACATCTAGTGTACCCATCCTCTATTATTAAACTAAAACTCTAGTTTTCATGTAGGGTTTTCTCCTTCAAAATAATTTCATTTAAAATTTATTTATGTTATTTTTAGATTTAATTTTCTCTCTCATACTTATATGGGCATAGTTTAGGAATGCTTAATTATATCATTTATTTGGCCCTAGTGATTATTTTCTTTATAATTTACTTCAATGTTAGAATTCTTATGGAGTAACTAATATAAGGCCATGCATGGAAGCTTCATTATGATCATTTCTTTAATGTACCTAATGATCAATGTATTTCATAATAATATCTCATAGAACAAAAAATATATGATAAAGCTTCTTTTTATTACAAATATGATAATGAAATAACCAATGATGTAAATGTAAAAAAAATGAGCATGGTGGTGACATTTATTCTTATTCTTATGAGTGTGACGATACCGCTCTTAACTATGAAACTTATCCCATTACTCTATTTTATGATGATGAAGGGTTTCAATATTCCATATATATGTAAAATGATAGCATCCATAATATTTAAAATAAAAATGTTGCAAGCATACATCTTCTAGTTACTTCAAAAAATGAGTGTGCTTCTTCCCTTTCCAATGATGTAAATGTCAAAAAAATTGAATGTTTCTCCTCTATCTATAATGATGAAAATATTTATGAAATCAAGTGTGTGCCTTATTCTCCAAGAAATATTCATGTTTAAATTATATGATTTATTTGGATGATTAAATTTGAAACAATAAAATATACTCTCCCCCTTTAATTTGTGGTGAACATCATGCATGTCTTATATTTCCGATTATCTTGATTGAATAAAAAAAATGAAAGTATCTATGATGATAATTACGAATTGAATAAAAAACATGCATTGTTTGGTGACACAAGTAAAGTCCCAAGTATATTTCATGTATCTTTTTCAAACATCAAGTCATGTAATTCAAATAAAATAAAAACTAGCCTTACATCTTCTATCCCTCCTTTCAAAAATAAAACCAAAAGTGAAAGTTGTATTCTTCACTCCCTTGCATTATCTAATACAAAAGAAAAAATATTTATAAATGAATTTTTCTCATCTAATCCTATTTAATATCATGATATTTAAAATAGCATATCACATTCTAATGATAATAGTACCAAAATTTGTGATATTGAATATTATATACTCACCTATCTCATTATGGATACCTCTTTACAAAATGATCTACTACCATGAGATGATCCTCCCCTTTAAAATGGAAAGGATTAAACTATTCCTATATTTTGTGTACATGCTAATTTATATCCACTATCAAAAGATTCAACCTCTTCTTATGAGTATGTTATCTATTATGACTACCATGGAAAATTTACAAAAACAATTCAAAACTCTTAAGCTATAAATTTCATCCCATGAGGCTATTTTGAGGATAATATATTAGTAGAGCAACCTATTGCCAATGATGTATTTGAGCATCCTCACCCTTAAAACTTTATTATGCCTAAATTATCCTCCTTTTATATTTAATTCAATCATACTATTCATTTATAATAATATATACACTCTTTTGAATAGTGTATCCAAAATGGGAGGTTGATCTTAAACGCTTTCATTGTAGATTAACTTAAGGGGCTCTTGATTAGTTTTATAGTCTTCCAAATGGTTCCTTATCAAATCTTTAAAAAAAATTGAATATGTATTTATATTTAATTTTCCTCATTTTACCTTACCTAAGTTACCGTTAGAACATTTGAAAGCATTAACACAAATAGAAAATGAGTTTATACAAGACTGTGTTATTTGATTTAAGGATGCTTTGTATTACGTAAGATATACAAATGCATATTTGAATGTATAATTTATATTGATTAGAGGTATTAGTTATCCACTTGGATAAATATCATTTCATAATACATTTTTTTCATTCAATACCTTATATAAGGATGTGCATTAATATGCATGTGCTCTAAATGCATACTCAAACCAAGTTTCTTATCTCTTCACTAGAAACAAAAAATGATAAAAACCATGTTTCTAAGGAAAATAAACAAGTTACAAAATATCATGAATCAATTTAAACACCTTATAAATAAAAAATAATATATTTCAAATAAAAAATGATAAATGTGTTTAATAAAGGAAAAGAACATGATTACAGGGTATCTCCCATAGTTAAACCATATAACTTTAAAAAATGACAACCTCTTTAGTTTGACTAGTACCATGATAGAACACATGACATATGGTGCATACTATTTGATTAATGAATGATAACACTTCCTCTTAATTCACATTACACACTAAATCAATTTGAAAAATCAAAAGTATAATACTTTTGTATGTATCATGGTATAAATAGACACTAAGATAATGAGTGTTTTGCTATTGAAAAAAATCTTACATAGTTAGTTGATCAGGGAGTTATTGCATATCATAAATACATATCTATACTTATCTCACATTATTCTCTTATAGTCTCATTTAATAGGGTCGATACATCCCATGATGATCCTTTTAAGGAATAAATGGTCCATCAACCTTCATAGAAGATGGCCACTAGTAGAAATATTTCTCCTAGTTTAATCTTTACTAGGATTGATCACTCCTATACTAATCCTATTAAGGAATCATTGATTAATTAGGTTCCAAATGGAGGGAAATGTTTAGGGGAGGTACATACAAAACAAATTTGGGTACCAAAACTAGTACCTATAGATTCATAGGTGAGTCATATAAATACAACAAAACTAGCTACAAGAATACAATCATCAAATCCACTACCCCACAATCATTATAGACATTCATGTTTCCTTTTGGATTCCAATACATACTATGATTATTTTATTATCACTAAAATGTAAATATAAAATAAAATTAATATACTAGTTATATAATTTGTAAACATCTAATCATACATTGTGGAAATAAACATAGAAATCAAATATAAAACACTAGATGTTACACATTCATTTAGCATAAAATAAACCATATGAAGAATGCCATATATATATATATATATATATATATATATATATATATATATATATATATATCAAATGCTACAAAATTTATACAAATATTAAATTTTAATTGTATGTTGATGAATATCCTATAGTGTGTAATTCTCATCACTATTTGTATCTATGATCCTCACACCTTTCAATGTTGAGGCACCGAGATTCAACTATGGCCAATGTGCATGGGATAACTCACATATTCTCTCTTAAAAGGATCCTACATGTTGTATTGTATCCTTGTGCTCATGTCATAGAGTGTCATATAAATCAAATCGTACATGATCTCTATGGCACTACATTATAGGATGTCCCATCTATTTATCTCAACATGCTACTCCTCATACTTAGCTACCACAACTCTCACTATATTATTAAATATAGGTGTACAAGCACCTAAAATATCAATTACCCTCTCAATAAATCCATATATATATATATATATATATATGGGAATGCTACTTTTGAGGGATTGTATCTCAAGGTATACCATCATCACCCACTCTTGGTTACCTATAGACACAAGATATATAATACTAGTTAGTTAAATATATGGAATGAAATAATTTATCTAATATTGTACCCAAATAAAATGCCAACTTTAAAAACTATGGTAGTCTCTAATGGCTACCTCATCTACTAGTGATGGTCCCATAGGGTCACCATTACCTACATCTCTACCTATCTCTACTCCTACATCAGCTTGTTCCATAATAATCTCACCTATGGGGAAACTAACTAATAGGAATAAATAATGGCCATTGAGATCCTTCTCACCACTACATATAACCATATGTGCATCCCACATCATCCCCAATAACTAAGGTAACCAAGGATATCTCTTGTATGTAAGACATGGTGCTATATCTATAATTATAGGTGTTCCCCTATCATAAGGCATGTTCCCACTCCATGACATCTGATGCCAGGGGTAAGGTGTCAATGATATTCCCTACTCTATACCAAAATATCATAAGAATTGATCATACTAAAATAACTCTTACACATTAGGAAATTGATCAACTGACCACATATTGAGCTAAACCCTTTAAAACTCATGTCCATCCTTAGGACATCTAATTAATGTCTTATACAACTATCATGTAATCTAATCCAAAGTAAACATGTATATAATAACATGGTATTCCATCATGGTGTGTATTATACCATAGGTAAATACCCACCACTCTACAAATATTTATGGATGTGCCCATCTATTTATGGGTCCACGAACTAGTCATACCATCAAAATGTGTTCATATGCCTAAACATGCAAAAAATTCCATAATCCAATCCCTCCATTTTGGTTCTCTATTTAGAAATGTAAATATTAATAAATAAGTGGACCAATATAATGGAGTCGAGGAATATCTGATATGATCAAGCTCAATTATTTTAAATACATGGTACATACGATATGAGATACCAATTTTGCCACCCTCTTCTATTGTTAATGATGCTAGTAAAACACAAATAAACTTATAAAATTGTGGAACATTACTGTTGACCAAATTTTGGTCCTTTAGGCTAAAATTGGGCACCCATATTTACAAAAAATTGTCTAAGTCTATATCTTTGGCTAGGTCTAGTACTTAGTTTTTCTTTGGAATAAGTGTCCTATGTCAAGCCCCAATAAATGTATAAGTCTATTCCTTTCAGAAATTTCATTTTGGTCTTTTGGCTAAGTCCTTTGAATTGAATTCTTTTAGGTTTTTTTCTAAGCCTTTTTTGAATTCTTTTAGACTTTTTATCTGAAGCTTTTCCTTAATTATATTTCTTTCAGGCTTTTCATTCAGTGGAATTCTTTTGGAAAAATTGTCCAAGGAAATTTTTTTGAAGGGTATGTTCAACTTTATTGAAGGGTATCTTTCTTGTAAGAAATGGTCCACTATATTTTCATAAAAGGTACTTTCATTTTTATGAAGGATGATTTCAATCTTTCTGAAGGGTACATTTGAAACTTTCTCGAAGGGAATTTTCTTTGAAAAGTGGACACTTGTATTTATTTTGAAGGACACTTGCCTTTCTGAATGGATATTTTCAAAAAATCCAAAGGAAAAAATTGTTTCAGACATTTTGTTTGAAATAACTTTTTCAAAGGTATATAATAGTTTTTTGAAGGGAAACTAAAAATAAGAGGGCATCTTCAATATTTCAAATGGTCACTTACAACTTTTTAGAAAGGCACTTCAACTTTTTTGAAGGGTAGGTGACAACTATTTTGAAGGACTTTTTCAAGAAGGTGAACCATTTCAAAAAAATTGAAGGGTATTTTTTCATTTTTGAAGATAATTTCCAAAAGTTGAAGGACACTTTAAAATATTCTAAAGGGTCACTTGTAAGAATCCAAAGGGTATGTTTCTTTTCAAAAGGGGTCTTTTTCACTTTCCTGAAGAGCCAAATAGAAAGTCTGAAGGAATTCTTTTGGAGAAACTATCCAAGGAATTCTTTCAAAAAACTTGAAAATGTGCCAAAGTTTGATACAAAGAAAACATGATTTCCTTTGGATTTTTTGTCCATAGAAATTATTTAAGGAATGAAGGACCAAATGAAGATCCAAAAGAAAATAACAAAGAAAACAAAAGAATTAAATAAATTATTTCAAGAAAAGTACTGAGACAAGAAGTTTGAGGAAATAAAAGTCCAAAGAAATACCCAAAAGGTCATAGCCCATAGAATGTCAATTTTAGACTACAAAAACTATACATTGGAGTTTTAAAAAAAAGATTCAACAAGAACCTAAAGGTGAAGATAAGAGGTAGCAAGTGGTAATTGTAACTAAGGCATTTTGTTTCAATTTAAACTTATTCAACTGTAGTTGATTCAATTGTAACTAAGGATTTGGTTTAGTTGTAGCTCATTGTAACTAATCCATTCAATGACATGTCATAGCTCACCCACTTCTATCCTATGCAAATATAATTGATCCCTTAAAGATCACACATGTCTTAGTGACCCTTGGACTTTGATTTCTCTACCTCTCAAGGCTATATATATGCATCCTCTTGGCTCATTTCACATCATATGTTGGTTATTGGGGAAATTTTGGCTAGATTTGTACTCAAAGAACTCTTGAAGAGATATATAAGTGTGATTTCCTCTCATATGTTATAATATTGAGTAATGATTGAATCATCGTTGGTCTAGTCTAGTGAAATATTATCTTTTCTATCTTGTACTCTTGATGGTCTACCAATTTTTATAAAGCAGATTATTTCAAGTCTATGTTAGTATTATTTTCTAAGTGTAGAGATATATTAGAAGTGATTCATGACTATATCTTTCTTTGGATCATTCTTTTCCTTCTTAATAATCATATACCTTCTCAAATATAGCATATGAAATATTGTTGTAGCAATGGTTCTTGAGTTGTGATTCATGTAGAAGAGAACACCTTGTTTTGTATTTAAATTACTGGTTTTAGTCAATTGGAAGGATATCAAATATTGGTGATCAATATTTATTTTCTTAGTTATTTTCCTAAACTCTTTTCATACACAATTGATAGATTAAAGAGAGATTTAAAGGTGCATCAAGGGGAGCTATCCCCTAATATAGAGATTCATCTCAATGAAATTTTCACCTAAAATAAGAGAGATGATTCCATTTTTCCACTTAGATGAGGAGAAATGAGCATCTTCTCAAGGGTAAAAATTTAAGTGTCAATAGTTTTTGGCATGCCTAGTAGGACCTCTAAGTCCCAAAATATTGTTTAAGATTAGTGTTGATCTTAGAATTATTGAAGAGAAAGAAACATCTACATTTAGTACCTAATAACTCCATTAAAGAATTCATGTCTTTGGTTGATGATCAGTCCTATTTCCATGCCAAAGGTGACCACTAGGTTTACTGCTAAAGGTGTACCCTTCAATTTTTTGGAATTACCTCCATATTCCACAAAAAGGTTTAGGTTTGTTAATACTCATCTTGAAAAAAGAGATTTAGCATTTAAAGATTTCAATTTTCCATTCCTAATACCTATAGTGATCATTCTAAAATGGTTAGAAGATAACCTTTTGTGCCTTTCATCAGGGCATCTCCCTTGCATCTTGGCCAATATGATCAGATTATAGGAGTTGCTCTCAAATGTGTCCCATATTTTAGTGGAGATGGTCATATTACTACCATTGATCACATTTAGAATACAAAATAATTTTTTAATATCCATAATATCACCCAAGAAAATGTAGCTATTAGGTTGTTAGCCTTGTCTTTCAAATTAAAAGTCTTAGATTGGTATGGGAACCTACTTGTACATTTTATTGGCTCATTAGATGAGTTGGGGACCCTATTGACTAATAGATTCAGGGAAAAGAGTGATCACCTATCTATAGTTGAGAAATTCATGACAATAAATAGGCCACCACATGAATTCATGCGAGAGTTCAATACTAGGTTCCAAAAAAATTGGGATAGAATCCAAATTATTGTGAGGCCAACCATAAAATATGCATTTTTATACTACTTAAAAGCATTGAATAGTGACATTTACATGATGATTTTAATCTAAGGGTGGAAACACACTACCTTACACCTATAAAATAGACATAAATGCTGAGAATTATGTTTTTCAAGTAGGAAAGATATCTCCTAGACCTCCAATGCCACATTCCTTGATTTATATTCTCTCAATCAAAATGCATTGCCCACTTTAGCTCCTTTGTCTGGTCAAGAAAAATCTAACATTTCCCCTACCAATGAAATAAATGAAGTTAAAATTCTAATTCAAAGTGTAAAAAATGAGTCAGTTTCCCTCAAAAGACAACAAGCTCAATGTTATAGACTGTATCAATCCTGCAATTAATTTGGATAAACAAACAAACCTCCTTTTTAAGGCAATAATTAGGGGCAAGGCCAAAAAATTCATGTCAATTCTTATCAAACCTATAATCCTAGTTCTCTTTCATCCTCCAAATCCATTTTTCCACTCAAAATAATTTTGTCTAACAACAACCCAACTATCCATCTTTTGAAAATGGTCAAGAATAAGTTGCTTATGCAAATGAAATGCACAATCAAGGTATAGTAATGCAAGGTAGTCAATCTTTCCAAGCTTCAAATTTTGAAGGATCCATTAAAAGTGGGGTGGACAATGGACAACCTCAAACTAATTCTACCCTCATAAAACATTTTTAGGGTGAGTTTTGTGCCAATAATTTCTTGAGAAACATAAACAATCAGAATACTAGTGTTGCCTACAATACTAGGTCCAAATGGAGGGTTATTGATGAAGCTCAAGGAGATAATCAAGTACCTATTACAAATCATAAATCAATCCTATGTTAATTGGGTCTAACACAACTCCTAAACTACAATAAAATTAGATAATTCAAAATTTTAGGCTAGCTATTACAACTCTACCTCCAAAAGCTACATCACAAAGTGCAAATGTTCATAAAGAGAACCCCAAGGTGAGTAATCCTTCCATAAATGTGGTATAATAGATAAAGAAGCTTCATATGAATATTTAATTATGGTATTATCTAACATTAATAGGGTATGAAGATATACTTCAAAATAAATTGCATGGATTGGGAAAATAGGTTGGCCCATCTAGAAATGATAATGTCATTTTGGTAAATAGAACTCATTCTATGGATGGTCAAGTGAAGAAAGATGAGAATAATCCTCCTTTTTACCCATATATAATTATTTATGATTTATTGGCTCATAATTTCATCATTTATAGTGAAGTAAACACATCATTTATCCTAAAATATATAGCAAATAAGATAGGCTTCAAGTATGAACCTATGACTAAAGGAGTTTTGAAATTAGATTGATCACCAACCAAGACTTTGGGTGTAGTGAAAGGTTTGAATTTGACCCTTCATTTTTGTCCTACTTTTTAAATTACCCATGATGTAGTAGTAGGAAATTTACCTCCATATTTTTCTCTTTGCTTGTCAAGGGACATTACATCCAAGATAGGTGGATATTTGGTAGCTAATTGGTCCTACATGGTGTTTAAGACAAAATATGGAACTAAGGTGAAGATTGAGTTAAAAAATATTCATAGAGATTACTTAGAGCCATACTCACCTAAGGTATAAAATTTTAACTATGTTATCATTGATGAAGAGGAGATTCATATTGACCAATCTCCATCATCTTCCCTTGAAGGAGTTTCTGATTTGTTCCTAATGAGTGGGGAAATGTCAAATATAAGCATGATACTTACAAGTTTATTGAATAGTCTAGTCTTGGAGTTTATTATATGTATGATAAGGGCTCTTTCATGCCTAATTTTATGAAGCCAAGTCATGATGTGAATGGCTTGTGTCATCTTTTCTTTTATGGGTCTAGAAACAAGATGGGGATAGTTAATCGAGCTATGATGGTTTCACCTTCAAAGGAAAGGTATTTTTAAGCCTTAAAATTTCAATTATCATGCACACGTAATGTGGTAGATTATGAGGCCCTCATTAATGGCCTTTAAAGGGAAAGGAAAATACGTGTCAAGGAATTTCAAGTGTTTGGTGATAGTGAGCTTGTTGTGAATCAAGTTAGAGGGTAGAATTTGACCAAGAAATCCTTGCTCAAATCCTATAAGCATAGAGTTTGGGATATTTTAGAATATTTAATGGATTTTAAAATTATATCTATTCCAAGGGAAGACCAAAAACATGATGATAGGTTGCCATCTATTGGTGCTCAATTTGATGTTCCAAAGGGCATAAAAGAAGACATAAACTAACCCCATCTAAAGGTGATTGTGAGACCATCCATACCAGATAATGTCACCAATTGGCAAGTCTTTGATAGTGACCAGTAGATAGAAATTTTCCTACAATAAGAGTCTAAGTTTTCTTCCAAGAATTAGTCTAAACTACAACAATAATACGGAAGTCAAATTATCCAACTAATGTCTAACAAGCCTCCTAAAGTCCTAGTGACTCTTGAAAGTATATTTAATGAAGATGACTAGATCAAGAAGGAGAAGGTAAGTATGTAAATAAAGAAAGAGAACTATGAAAGGGTATAAATAGTTAAATATAAGCTACTTTCACTTGTGAAGGTATGCACTAGTAAAAAAAACATGATTTCATTGAATTATGTAAGGAGTTTAGTGATATTTTTACATGGGAGTATAGTGATTTGAAGGTATTTGAACCAAAATTAGTTTAACACACCATAGAGATAGTTGAAAATTCCAAACCCATCAAGAAAATAAAAAGGCCAATCAATCCCAAGATTTAACCTCTCATGTGTAAAGAACACACTAAACTAATTGAGTCCAAAATCATCTTTCCCATCAAGCATTATTCTTGGTTGGATAGCTTAGTCCCTATTAAAAATAAAAATGGAGAGATCAGGTTGTGTATCACCTTCAAAGAATTGAACAAAGTGTCTTTGAGAGACCATTATCCCCTCCCTTCTATGGAGTAAATTTTACAAGTGGTGGCAGGTAGTGAGAGGTTTTCCCTCCTAAATGGTTGTTTTGGGTATAATCAAATTTTGGTGAAAGAAAGTGACCAATACAAAATAGCCTTCACCACAAAATGAGGCACATATGCCTATATGAAGATTCCATTTGGATATTCAAATGTTGGATCTACCTTTCAATGTGTGATGGATATAGATTTTTAAGGATTAATCAATGACATTGTATTGGTATATCTTGATGATGTGATAGTTTTCTCCAAGGAGGAAAAAGATCATTTAAATCACCTAAGAGATATTTTTGAGAGGTGTAGAGAGTTTGGGATCTCTATAAACCCAAAGAAGTGTGTGTTTGTTGTTCATGAAGGTAAACTCTTAGGCCAAATTATTTCTAAGAAAGGTCTGTTTATCGATCTTGAAAGGGTAAGTGCCATCTTGGCATTATCTTTGCCTAAGAATAAAAAGGGTTTACATAGCTTCTTTGGTAAGACAAATTTCATTAGGAGATTTATTCCTGATTTTTCTAACCTTATTATGCCCTTGACCTCAATACTAAGGAAGGATGAGATTTTCACCTAGACAGGAAGGAGGAAGGAAAGTTTTGAGGATATGAAGTAAGCCATCACCTAAATTCCTAATCTTGTAAGTTCAAACTTATCCAAGGATTTCCATTTGTACACTTTTGGGAATGAAGAGGTAATCTCTAAAATGCTTACTTAAGCTAATGATGAAAATTTTGAATAGCCTATTTCTTTATTTAGTCAATGTTTGGAAGGATATGAGATAAGGTACACATATGTTGAGAAACAAATGCTTTCAGTCAAAAGGAGTTTAAATAAATTTAGGCATATGTTGTCTAATAACAAGATTCAAATTTTTGTGCCTCATCCTAGTGTGAAAGACTTTTTTTAGCATATATTTGAATTAGAAAAGGTCAGGTTAGATCACCAAAGTGATGGAGTATGATGTGGAGATAAAAATAACCAAGCTAGTGAAAGGAAAAGGATTGTGTGAGCATCTTTCTTCAAAGTTATAAGATCAAAGGGAAGTTTTTTTGGCACCCCATGATGATCCTATAGTAGATATACCTTCATCTATGGGAAGTTGGACATAAGACATGATTCACTTCCTTCAAACTGGTGAATGTTAATAAGGTCTTGATAGGGCCAAGAGAAGGTACTTTAGGATGCAATCCATTACTTATGTACTTGTTGATGGTGTGTTTTTTAGAAAGGAATTTTTAGGTGTGTTGTTGAGATATATATATTTAGATTACATTAACAAAATGTTGCATGAGTTTCATGATGGACCAACTAGTGGTCACTTTTCTCCAAAAATCATAATTGTTAAGATTATGATAGCTGGTAACTTTTATCCTAGCTTGTTTAAGTAAACTCATGCTTGGGTAAGGAAATGAAAAAAGTGTGCTCTTTTTGATGGCAAACAAAAGCTAACTACCTTGCTTCTTCATCTAATCCAGGTTGAGTAAACCTTCATGTAATGAGGTTTTGATTTCATAGGTCTGATCAATCCTCCTTCTAGTGCTAGTCATAAGTGGGTGTTGATAGCCACTAACTATTTTAAAAGATGGGTGGAGGTTCTAACTCTTAAAGAGGCAAATGAAAACTCAGTCTTGGAATTCTATGAAGGTATAGTAGATAGGTTTAGATCTCATTCAACAATCATTTTAGATAATGTATTAGCCTTCTTAGGAATAAGGATAAGTGAATGGGATTTGAAGCATGACATTTATCATATCACCTACTCCAACTACTATCCCCAAGGGAATGGACTAATTGAGTCCAAAAAAAATAACTTAATCAAGATCATAAAGAGGACTATGGATGAGATTCAAAGGGCTTGGCATACCAAGATAAAGATAGCCCTTTAGGCTGTAGGATCACCCTAAAAAGAGTAAATGGGAACTCACCACACACACTTGTGTATGGAAGGGAGACTAGGCTTCCTATCTAACTTGAGTTATCATATTTAGGACTCACTTATCATCTTCAATTGATGGAAAATGAGAGCATAGAAGTTTGGTTATATGAGCTGATAGAGCTTGAGGAGATAAGAGATCAAGTTAAGCAAACCATGATAACTGACCAAGAGCAAACAAATAAGTATTTTGAAAATAAGTCCATGCTAAGGATTTTTAGATAAGGAAACATTGTTCTAAAATGGGATGAAGATAGGGCCAAACCTAGAAAGCACACAAAGTTTGATGCTTTATGGAGTGGCCCATATGTGATCATATAATACAAACAACACAATGCTTTCCAACTCTTAAAGTTAGATGTAGAGGAGTTACATATCCCAGTCAATGGGATATATCTAAAGCATTGTTACTAAATTTATCTTTTTCTTTTAAACATAGTTTCCTATTTTCCTTGTGTTCCCTAAGTGATAATGCACATGTGTGAGTTTGTCTTTGTCTTGTTTTGTTTTTGTTGGGTCTTGATATTATTATGTGGTGTGTTTCCTTATGTTCAATTTTATCATAATCCTTGTTAGTCATCTTCAAGAATCCATTGACTCCATTGGCTCTGAGTTGGATAAGACTACTGGTCTAGTTAGTATAGTAGGCATACTACCCCTATGAGTCACCATTTTGTTGACCAATTTTGGTCCTTTAGGCCAAAATTAGGCACCCATATTTGAAAAAAATTGTCTAAGTCTATATCTTTAGCTAGGTCCAGTACTTATTTTTTCTTTGGTAAAATTTTCTTATGTCAATCCCCAACAAATTTATATGTCTATTCCTTTTAGAAAGTTCATTTTGTCTTTTGGTTAAGTCCTTTACAATGAATTCTTTTAGGTTTTTGTTCTAAGCCTTTATTGAATTCTTTTTGACTTTTTGTCTGAAGCTTTTCCTTAAGTATATTTATTTTGAGATTTTTATTTGGTGGAATTCTTTCAAAAAAATTGCCTGAGGAAACTTTTATGAAGGGTATGTTCAACTTTCCCAAAGGGTATCTTTCTCACAAGAAATGGTCCACTTCACTTTCCTGAAAGGTACTTTCCTTTTTTTGAAATGGTACTTTTAGTCTTTTTGAAGGGTACATTTACAACTTTATTGAATGGTATTTTATTTGGAAAGTGGACACTTTCATTTCTTCCAAAGGACAGTTGCCATTTTGAAAGGATATTTTCAAAAAATCCAAAGGAAAGAATTATTTCAGACATTTTATCTAAAACAACTTTTTTGAAGGTCCATAATAGTTTTTTGAAGGGAAACTAAAAAGAAAAAGGCACCTTCAATCTTCTAAATGGTCACTTACAAATTTTTTGAAAGGCACTTCAACTTTTCTGAAGGGTAGGTGATAAATTTTATGAAGGACTTTTTTAGGAAGGTGGACCATTTCAAAAAATCTAAAGGGTGTTTTTCCTTTTAGAACATCAATTCCAAAAGCCAAAGGACAGTATCAACTCATTCGAAGGGTCACTTGTAAGAATATAAAGCGTATGTTTCCTTTCAAAAGGGGTCTTTTTCACTTTCTTGAAAGTCCAAATAGAAAGTTCAAAGGAATTTTTTTGGATAAATTGTCTAAGGAATTCTTTCAAAAAAATTGAAAAGGTGCCAAAGTCTGGTACAAACAAAACATGATTTCCTTCAAATTTTTTGTCTGTGGAAATTGTTTAAGGGATAAAGGACCAAATGAAGAGCTAAAAGAAAAGAAAAAATAAAATAAAAGACTTGAATAAATTATTTTTATCAAAGTGTTGAGACAAGAATTTTGAGGAAATAAAAGTTTGAAGAAATACCTGAAAGGTGACATCCCATAGAACATCAATTTTAGACTAAAAAACTAGTTATTGGAGTTTAAAAGGAAAAGGTTGGTAGGAACTTGAAGGTGAATATAAGAGGTATCAAGTGGAAATTATAACTGATGCATTTTGTTTCAATTTAAACTTATTAAATTCTATCTGACTCAATTATAACTAAGGCTTTGGTTCAGTTGTAACTTATTGTAATTGATCCATTCAATGACATGGCATAGTTTACCCACTTCTTTCCCATGTAAATGTAACTAATCCTTTCAAGATGGCACATGTCTTAGTGACCCTTGGACTTCCTTTTATTGATCTACCTCTCAAGGCTATATATATGTGTGTCCTCTTGCCTCATTTTTCATCCTCTACTAGTTATTGGGGAAACTCTAGCTAGATTTATACTCAAAGAACTCTTGAAGAGATATACAAGTGTGATTGCCTCTCATATGCTATAATATTTTGTAATGATTGAATCATTGTTAGTCTAGTCTAGTGAAAGATTATCATTTCTAGCTTGTACTCTTCATGGTCTACCAATTTTTAGAAAAGAGATTATTGCAGGTCTTTTCTAGTATTCTTTCATATGTGTAGAGATATCTTAGAAGTGATTCATGATAGTATGTTTCTTTGGATCATTCATTTCCTTCTTAAGAATCATATACCTTCTCAAATATAGCATATTAAATATTGATGTAGCAATGGTTCTTGAGTTGTGAATCCTATACAAGAAAACACCTTGTTTTGTCTTTAAAGTAGTGGTTTTAGTCAATTGGGAGGATATCAAATATTTGTCCACCATAATTTGTTTTCTTAGTTATTTTAATGAACTCTTTTAATACACAATTGATATATTAGAGAGAGATTTAAAGGTGTATCAAGGGCATCTAGTCCCTAATATAGCAATTCATCTTAATGAAATTGTCACCCAAAGCAAACGAGATGATTCCATTTTGCCACTTGGATGAGGAAAACTGAGCATCTCCTCAAGGGTGCAAATCCAAACGTCAACAATTACCTATGATAATGTTGTCAACATGAATAATAATACTAAACTCTATGTCTAAATCCCTCTTTCTAGTGAAATATATGTGAGAATGCTAAATATAACAAGGGCTTCCATCTCTAAAAATGTGTACTCTCTCACCTCTAATAAGAATCTAGAAGATTTGAAACACATCTTCCAATGTGATTGTCATCTCCCCCATAGATATCCATAAAGTTCATGTGTATGGGTTCTATTATAGGGGAGAATTTTACCCTTTATGGGAGAGTTTCTCAATCTCTCTCACTCTTAGCTACAAGCATTAGGATAACCTCAACCTATGGGTATCCTATAGTGAGGTTGAACCTTTGGAGAAGGTCAGCTTCCTCTTGGTAGATCACCTAAAACTAAAGCTAAACTAACAATCCATTAGGTAAAGGGTTAGAAAGGGGATAAGGGATCCTAAGAAATCTTAACCAAGTGATACACCAAAATAAAATGGTAAACTCTGATAAGCTTGAACCCACTCTAATTCTATAGAGGACAATACTGACTTACACAACCTCAAAATCAAGCTAGTTGAATTGATGTTTCATGGAAGAGATTCAGGAAGCAATGAATGCAAAAAAAGAATTTTTTTAAGACTCACATAAATCTCACATCAATAGTGGAAAGATCACTCATCCTAACCTGCAAACAACATTGAAAAACCCCCTAAATAAGGTTAGAAAGGAGTACCATAGATAAGGAATATTATCCTTCACATAATTCCATAGTGCACAACTCAATAGACACAAATCCAAGGCAAGAGATAGGCAAAGAAAAACCTTTATTGCATCAAGAGGTACTTCTTATAAATTCTTGACAAGGTTGAACATAATCAACCTAAGCATATTTTGCAATATCTCAAAGGGTGTCTTGTCTCCTAGAGAGATAAAAAAAGTCTAAAAATTGGGAACCCTTACCAAATTAAAAATAGGTATACACAAAAAAGGGAAGAGAAAAAGAGAGAAAAAGGAGAGGGGCACATTTTCCATGATCATGGAATGAGCTCCACCTTTCAATGGATGCCCCACCACCCCTTTGTCTAATCAAGACAAGTCCATCATTGACATTTTTTCTTCAATAGCTCCATTTAGTTCTCATGTCCTTCTCATTGGCCTAGAAAAGTGCACTAGAGGACAAAATTTTATTTTATATGGTGAGTCATGATCCTTTCAAGGAGAAAATATCTTCAAAGGTTTTGATCATTATTGAATGCTCCAACTATCTCTCTAATCTCCCAACTTTTCTTTGTAAATCTCTTTTAGCACCTCATGCATTCAAGTCCCTTCATTTTAAACTGATAGAGCCATGTTGATGTTAGATGCATGTCTTTGATTAATGTGAATGAGTTGATAATTTCATTAAAAACTTAGCATGCTCATTTTGCCTTTACATGTACTACCTAAAAAAGGATGAAATCCCCATTCTCTGAATCAAGACCTAGCCATGTTACCTCTAATCAAGAGGTCACTTATAAAAGGTGAGAACCATATCAAAGTATAAAGGATTATCCAATAATTCACACCTAGTAGCTCCTACTAGTTACTTGGGCTTTCCTTTATTTTTATTAGTCATTAGAAACTAACTTAAATCCTTGATTCACACCATCGATCTGCCTAACATGGATTTCTATGAGTCATCATTATCCTACCATTTGAATGTGTCCTTGACACTTATCATATACACTTTCACCCTTGAGATCCACTGACTCCTTTTGACCTCTTTTGAATTCAAATGGCTACTTGATGAGACCCATTTTTGACGTCTATGAGAACATGTCAGGATTTTAAATTCAAACAACTATTTTTCAAACTTTTTGATTTGAATAATTCCTTTAAGTTTTTTGTAATGGACAATTCCTATGTATAATTTATCTAAATGAATTTAAATAAATAACCCTCTAGCTTTGTTGAAAATGACTTTTTGAAGGGGAAGATATCCTTTAGACTTTTGAAAAGTGACCTTCCTGAAAGGAAAAATACCCTTCAGGAATTTTGAAATGGTCCTTTGAAGCTTTGAAATGAGCCTTTAGTAAAATTTCAATGGTCCATTTCCATTTGAAAAATACCTTTGAAAAAGTTACAATGGTCTAATTTGAAAATAAAGTGACCCTTTGGCAAAGTTAAAATGGACCATTTCTTTAAAAGAAAGATACCCTTTAGAATTCTTGTTTTGGTCCACTTCTCCAAAGAAAGTGCCCTTAAAAATATTTGAAGTGGACCACTTTTTCAATAAAAGTGCCCTTCAGCTTTCTTGAAATGATCCATTTAGAGAAGAAAATGACCCTTCAAAAAATTTGTAATGGACTATTTCTTACAGATAATTCTTTTAAAAGAATTCACTTGGACAATTTTCTTGAAAAAATTCACTCAAATAATTTTCATGAAAGAATTCATTATTTGACCTTTGATTTGAATAGACCTTCAAATTTTTTGAAAATTCCCCTTTCTCTGAGAAGTGCCCTTTAGAAAAAATGAAATGGATCTTTCAAAAAAGATGAAAGAGTCCTTTTCCCTTTGAAAAATACCTTCAAAAAAGTTGCAATGGTCTACATTGGAAAGAAAGTGACCCTTCAAATTTTTTTTGTATAGGACCAATTGGAAAATAAATTACCCAAGTTGTTTTGGACAAAAAGTTTGAAACAATTCCTTCCAAAAGATATCTTTTGCTAATATTCCAAAGGACCCTTCAGAGTCTTTAAACAAAAAGTCCAAAGAAATTCTAACACTTGTTGAAAAAGAATCCCAAAAGGAAATAGACTGGTAATCTTGCTTCATTAGGTCTTCCTTTTATTCTTACCTTGACCATCTTCCAATAGCTTTTTCTTTTCACTATTTTGATCAATGTCAATACTTTCTTTCAAATAACAAGATAAGTGAAAGAAAAGACCCTAAAACACCTTAAAAACTTCATGACTCGTTAATCATGGATTTTTTAAGGGGTTTTTTTTTTATGGACCAAAAACTAACTCATAAGACAAACTAACATAATATACGAAGTTTTGAATGGTAGGGGTGATAATTCAAAATATGGGGAAAGATTCTCAACATTTTGGTGACTCAACTAGGAAGCATGCCTGCTATGCTTGAGAACCCAAACCACTTACCTTGTCTAGTCTATTGGGCATGGATTCATTAACCTCTATAATTGAGATAGTCTAAAATTGGATACAAGGCTGCCCCTTTTTGTAACTTTCTCTTGAAGCAACAAGGACAACACAAAAAAAATTTCCCAAGGCACTTGGGAAAGGAAAAATAGAATAGAAAGGAAATGTGCACAAGGCACTTAGAATAAAGCATGGAAATCTACTCTAATATATACAAGGTTATAATTTTACAAACATATTCCTCTTAGATAAAATGGGAAACTATGATTATTATTCACTCATAACAATCCAAGATGTAAAATACCTTACTTTAGAGGTACCAAAATTGGTGAACCAAGTAGCTTTATGGTCAATCCTTTTAATGTGCTCTCTAATGGATGGAATAAAATAAACATGTCTTCAATGTAGACATACTAGTTCATGTGCTCCAAAATTGGTTCATGTTGGACTATAGGGGCTTTTTAAATATTCTCATTTGATGTCTCAAAAAATTTCTCTAAATCAAGTACAACATGTGATGGCTCCTTTGAACTGATGTTTAGCTAACTATCTAGACTTAAGCAAAAAATCTCTAAGTCATCCCAAAAGGTAGGTTCCCCTTAGTCACATGAGACAATGCCAACTTTAAATCCATTTTTTATCTGATCACTTTGAAAGGGGCCATATGGTAGTTCATCAATCCACCTAAGGCCCAACATGTCATGTTCTTGTGGCTCTGAATTTGACCATTCTTCTTCATTCTTGGAGACATCAGTACTACCTTTAATGGATAATTCATCTTGAGATTGGTCATCTTCTTTAATCTAATTTGTGAGTTCATCCTCATACTTTAGAGGATTCATATGGTGGTTTAGAAAATCTACTTGATCCATGAAGTCATGGTATAACTACTACCATACTTCATCTTGATCCTCTTTCTCATTCATGACCTCTTCAACATGGTTAGCTAACTGATTGACTACATCAATGTCTACACCTTGGTCATCTTCATCTATAGCCACACCAAATGGAAGATATTGGAACCAAAAAAAATCCTCTTTACTCTTAGTTTCATCTTTAATACACACCTCTTTAATTATGAAGGCATTAATACTACCTTCAAGCTCTAATTCATCAATGTCAAAGCCATGCCACAATAGTTGGTCCAAACTTGATTTCTCCTCCCTTTTTTTGAGTGGACTACTTGTCATGATATCATCATCATATATACTTATGTTGTCTTATTTAGGCTCAAATTTGACTCTAATCTCTTCCTATATTCCTTGAAAAATAGGCTCTTCCTCCAAGAGGGAGATGGTGGAAGGGTGAAGAAGTTCATTTTGCTTGTCGCTTAAGATAGTGTCTTTTTAACTAGGTACTTTGAGTGGTCTCTTTAGTGGTTCTTGAGGGAGGGAGAAAGAGTCTTGTAACTCTTGTATGGCAAGCTTAGTGAGATGAGATAACACCTCTTTTTTATACTCTTCAACCACTAACTCCTCCCATCTCTTGAACTAGTTCTTAGATCATCATAACTAACACCTCTTCCTTCTTCTCTATGCCTTTTTGAACTAGTTTCCATGATGGAAATGTGTAGGGAACAACCACCTTCTCTTCCTTTTGAATTATTATAGGAGAGGGTGGTTTCAAAAAAGAGGGCATGACATAATCATAGTTAAAGGTATAAGAGAAGATCCATGGTGGGATGGTTTCAAAATCTTGAGTGAGAATGGGCATAGGGGTAGGAGAGGATAAATTTAGTAGCTCTTGGAAAAGAGAGGGCACATAAAATTGATCTAAATGATCCTATTGATTTTCATAATATATCAACACACTTCCCAAATCTTGGACATTAATTCTCAACCATACCTTATTCTCCCTCTCACAAGCTACCCATTTTTCATTCTCATAACTTGACCATCTATCCTTGACCAACTAAAGAACATGTATTGCATCTTTTATAACATGAATAGGGATGACTAAAGAAATTTCTAATCCCCTACCAATCTCCCTTATCAACTCAATATAATTTGATAATGCTTACTTGAATCTTGACATGGATTTAATAGGATAAACATAGTCTTAACAAGGAGAATTAGAGGACTGATTTAAATGCTTAGGTGGTTGATCTTGGTCATACACAGGGGTGGAAGGGAGGCAAAGGCCATGATATGCCTGATAGTGTTTTTGAGGGCCACTTGGGGGAACACATAAACATTATTAGCCTGATAAGTGTGATGTTGAGGTAGAGAATAAGCATATTGATCAAAAGATGGTTTATTATACATACCAAATAATGATGATTAGGCACTTAGACTATTTAAACTAGATAATAGATGTTTAGAGTTGCCATTGATGTTTTTTGAATGCCTATAAAGGCTGATTGGATAAAGAGAACACCAAACTCTTCACTTAGTGATTAATGTGGTCCCACTGGGTATGCTAGAAACTATTGTAGGGTAGATTCTCACCCTTTATGGGAGAGTTTCTCAAGCTATTTTACTCCTATATATAAGCATTGGGAAAACCTTAGGCTATGGGCATCTTATAGTGAGTTTGAACCTCTGAAGAAGGCCAACTTCAACTTGATAGATCACCTAAAATTAAAGCTAAACTAGTGCTCCATAGGGAAAAGGGTTAGAAAGGGGATACAGGCTCCTAATAAATCTTAACTAGGTGATGTACCAAAATAAAATGGGAAGCTCTCATAAGCTTAAACCCACACTAATTCTGTAGTGAAAAATATTGACTACACAACTTCAAGATCAAGTTGGTTGCATTTATGTTTCATGGAAGAGGTTTAGGAAGCAATGAATTCAAATAAAGAGTTCTAAGACTCACTAAAATGTCACATCAATGGTGGAAAGAACACTCAGCCTGAGCTACAAACATAATTGAAAAACTCCCTAAACAAGGTCAGAAAGGAGTACCATGGATGAGGAAGATTATCCTTCACATAATGCCATAGTGTACAACTCAATAGACATAAATCCAAGGTAAGAGATAGGCAAATAAAATCCTTTATTACATCAAGAGGTATTTATTATAACTACTTGATAGGGTTGAGCCTAATCAAGCTAAGTATATTTTGTAATATCTCAAATAATATCCCATCTCCTAGAGAGATAAAAACAAGTCTAAAAATTGGGAACCCTTACCAAATGAAAAAAATGGGATATATAGAAGAGGGAAGAGAAAAAGAGAGAGAAAGGAAAGGGGCACATTTTCCATGATCATTTAATGAGCTCCACCTTTCAAGGGACACCCCACCACCCCTTTGTCTAATCAGGACAAGTCCATCATTGACATTTTTTATTCAATAGCTCCATTTAGTTCTCAAGTCCTTCTCATTGGCCCAGGAAAGTGCAGTAGAGGATAAGAGTTTGTTTTATATGGTGAGTCATGATCTTTTCAAGGAGAAAATATCTTCAAATTTTTTTATCATTATTGAATTTTCCAATTATCTCTCCAATCTCGTAAATTTTCTCCATAAATCTCTTTTATCCCCTCATGCATTCAAGTCCCTTCCTTTTGAACTAACAGAGACTTGTCAAGGGTAGTTACATGTCTTTTCCTGACATGAATGATTTGATCCTTGCATTTAAAAATTTATGTGCCCATTTTTAATTTACATGTCCTACCTGAAAAAGGATGAAATCCCCATTCTCTAAATCAAGACCTAGCCATGCTACCTCTGATCGAGTGATTGATCATTAGAGGTGAGATCCATATCAAAGGACAAAGGATTATCCATTAATTTACACCTACTAGATCCTACTAGTCACTTGGGCTTTCCTTTTTTTGATTGGTCATTAGAAATTGACTTAGATCCTTGATTCACACCATCGATCTAGCTGACATGTATGTCTGTGAGTCATTGATCTCCTAGTAGTTGAATTCATCCTTGACACCTATCATGTACACTTTCACCCTTGAGATTTTTTGACTCCCTTTAACCCCTTTTTAAAGAAAATGGCTACTTGATGAGACCCATCTTTGACATCTGTGGGCACATCTCAAGATTTCAAATTCAAATAGCTATTTTTTTGGAATTTTTACTTTGAATAATTAATTCAAGTTTTTTGTAATGGACAATTCCTAAAGAAATTTTTTTTGAAGGAATTTAAATAAATGACCCTCTAGTGTTGTTGAAAAGGAATTTCTAAAGGGAAAGATACCATTCAGACTTTTGAAAATTGACCTTCCCAAAAGGAAAAATACCCTTCAAGTATTTTTAAATGGTCCTTTGAAGATTTAAAATGAGCCTTTGGGAAAATTGCAATAGTCCATTTCCATTTAAAAAATACCTTCAAAAAAATTTCAATGGTCCACTTTCAAAAGAAAGCAACCCTTCAACAAAGTTAAAATAGACCATTTCTTCAAAAGAAAGATACCCTTCAAAATTCTTGTTTTGGTCCACTTCTCCAAATAATGTACCCTTTGGAAATTTTGAAGTGGACCACTTTGCTGAGAAAAGTGCCCTTCAACTTTCTTGAAATGGTCCATTCAAAGAAGAAAAATACCCTTCAAAAAAATTTCAATGGACCATTTCTACAGACAATTCTTCTAAAAGAATTCACTTAGACAATTTTCTTGAAAGAATTCATTCTTTGACCTTTGACTGGAATGGACCTTCAATTTTTTTGAAAAGTGCCCCTTTCTCTGAGAAGTGCCCTTAAAAAAAATTGAAATGGATCTTTTAGAAAAGATGAAAGATTCCTTTTCCCTTTGAAAAATACCTTCAAAAAAGTTGTAATGGTCCACTTTGAAAATAAAATGACCCTTCAGCTTTTTTTTGGTATAAGACCAATTGGAAAATGAAGTACCCAAGTTGTTTTGGACTAAAAAGTCTAAAACAATTCCTTTAGAAAGATATATTTTGGGAATATTGCAAAGGACCCTTCAGAGCCTTTTCTTCAAAAAAAAAAGTCTGAAGAAATTCCAACACTTAGTGAAAAAGAATCATAAAAGGAAATAGACTGGTACTCTCACTTCATTGGGTCTTCTTTTTTTCTTACTTGAGGCATCTTCCAAAAGATTGATCCTTTCACTACTTTGATCAACATTAATACTTTCCTATAAAGAATAATACAAGTGAAAGAAAAGACCCTGAAATACCTAAACAACTTCATGACCTGTTAACCATGGATTCTTTTAGGGTTTTTATTTAAGACCAAAAACTAACTTACAAGACAAAATGGCATGATATATGAATTTTCAAATGGTATGGGTGATAATTCAACCTATGGGGAAAGATTATCAATAGGTTCCACCTCTCAACTAGGGATGTGAGGAGGTGGATATCATATGGAATCTATCCTAAATAGGCCACATGATGCAACCCTACCTAATATAAAATCACCTAATCAGTCACACCCATACCCAAATCTATCAAGATACAAAATATCTCATCTTCCAAAACTCACAAATATGTATATCCTTATGCAACCAAATATAAAAATAATGAATAATCATTATAAGTCAAATTTTAATCCAAAAATACACAAGTAATAATTAAAATTTAAAAAAATAAAATGATAGTAGCATCAGACACTGGTATATCTACATGACAATAGCATCAAACACTAATGTCACTACATAATGGTAGCATTGAACACTAGCATCACTATATTATATTATAATAAAATATAGCATCACTATATTATGGTAGCATTATACACTAACATCTCTATACGATGGTAGCATTAGACACTAGCATCACTATATGATGGTAATGTTAGATGCTTGCATCTAAGCTTGGAAATTATCATCATATTATTAATACAAGTGTCCTAGACCTCAATTCAAGTGTTTTTCAATCAACTTAAAAATCAAAAATCACACCCAAAATGAAAATTCAAAAATTAAATATTACTAATAAATTGACAACTAAACCTACTTACCAACTCAGTGAAATCCTAGTTGGCTAGATCTAACTAGAGTACATTAAATCACATTGGCTGAGGGGATCACCATGTGGTATGGTTATCTTATACTTAGAGCTCAATTTTTTTCAAATTTCAAAATGAAAATGACTTTAAATTTCTATTCAAAATACCTTAGATACAACTTCTGCATAAACTTTAAATGTGCATATCTTGAGCATCAGTGGTCCAAATTCAAAACCATGAGTTGCATTTGGATCCATAAATTGAGATACTCTATATTAAAATAAATTAGAAAATTTTTAATTATTACCAAAAATTGTTAAACATTTACTACACATAGATATTATACTATATTATAGGTATTATAAAAAAAATGTTAAAAATTATCACCACCAATACTACCAACATTCAACTTGGTCCTTACATCAAGCAAAGTATCACCTTTTAATTTTGTGAAGAGATTAATATAAGTTATTATATACCTTCCTAAAAAAAAGTTGAATATTAGTAGGGGCATGTTTACAAACATGTTCTTCAAAGTCAATTATAATTTGCACATTCTCCAGATTCAGTGGGGGCATGCATTGAAAGCATGTTCTCCACACTTATTCAGTATTCAATATCTCCATATTATGTGGGGGCATGTTTTGGAAATATTTCCTCCACATTGGAAATTATATAAAATTTTATATTTATCCATGTATAGTGGGGGCATGTTATGGTAACAAGCTACCCACACATATAATTCAAAATTGGCAAAAAAAATAGACAATTATATTATTCAAATTCACAATTATGGAAAATTTCTATACATTAGTACCATTATTATAGATAATTTCAAAATTAGATATATCTAAGGCTCATATTTTATTAAATTTTTACTTAATATTTAAAAAATATAAATTAGTTTCATATTTCAAAACACTCATGTACTATCATCAAGCACTAAGATGTACTTTTATGTACTAATACCTAAGATGTATTTTTATTGACTATATTGAGTCTTACCCATCTATAGAGATTAGATATTTGGTTATATTGGAGTGATAAAATCATATAGTATCACCAAATGTTTTGGTGACATTGATAACATCACTCATCCTATACCAAGTTACATATGTTTGCACTCGATTTATGCTAGTTGGGAAATGATACTCTTGATGGCCAAAGCAACAATCTTATTATTTTAGGTTGGGGGTATGATCACATTCAAAATATCCCTATTATAAGTAAAAAATAATCATGGGGAAACCCAATTAACCAATTATAAGTTCATTCATCTTCTTATCTGGAAGATGGATGAGGTTGCAAGTCCCCTGTATACCTATTGAGTTTCTTGTACTCTAGAACCATTGTTACACAACACATACATAGTTGTATTCTATACATGCTCTTTATTTATGATATTTATTATTATTTATTATATGTATATTATATAAAATAATTACTTTATAACATTCTCTTAGCTATAGGTAATTTTCAAATAAAATATTCAAGGAAAACTCAAGCAAAGACAAGATGTGTTGTCCACACCATGATATGAATTTTTGTTTTCTTTTAAACTAGTAATTTAAATTTGTATGCATTACTAAATTAAATTTGGGGGAAATATATAAAACCATATTTAATACAAGATTAATCTAATAAAATGTTTTTATAGCTTCTTTTCATGTATACATCTCTTTATTGACGATTGGATATCTAGTGATGTGGCCTCTTATGGACCTCTTTGGTTTCATCTTATTTCAATTGTTTTACCTACCCGTTAGGCCTATATGTTACTTTACTAATATTCATATAATGTATACTAGGTATGCCTACCTATTTTTTCATATTTTTCATATGTTTTTATCCCTTTGACCCTTGTGTCTATTTTGGACACTTGCATTAATGTTGGTTTCTAACTATGATGCAAGTGTCTAGATAGGCTTATCTTTTTGTCCTTTTTTATATCTTTCACCTTGTGATCCATTATTTAACCCTATTTTTCCATCATGTTATTGGTTTTTTGTATGTCACTAGATCCTAATTTAAAATCAAGATGTCCCTATATATACAAAGGCCATTATCTAATTATACTACCTAATAATTTGATTTGACAATGACCAAATTAGAAATTATTGCATATTTAAGGCTATCAAATTATATTACAATACTAAATTTAGCATATGAAGCATTCAAAAGGTCAAATATACTATTTCATCAATTATACAAAGGGTTATTAGGAGAAAGAATATATAGTTACATAATTACAATTTCACACACATACCTATGAGGGAGAACTATGTATGAGTTAGAGGCCCTCTTTGGAGTATTGGCTATGTAGGTATAACTTAGCAAAAAAAAGGTTGCTAGGGTTAACTTGAATCATGTGTTAACCTCTTTTTACCAAGTTATAAGAGGTCTAATGAAAAATAACTAGGGTTTTGCTCATGGGATGAGTTTGGTGCATAAACTAGTATAATTGAAGGCACAAGGTAGTTATATAGGTGAAAACATAGGGATGGTGTAAATTTGGATCCATTCATGTATGTATCTCTGATTGGACACTTGCACTAGGGTTAGACACCTGCATCTATGCTAATGTCCCTACTCGATGCAAATGTCTAGTGGGGAAACTTACCAAAACATAGAAAGAATAAGGTTAAAACATATGATGTAGTCCTATGAAAACTACTGATCAATGCCATATTTCATAATATAACATCAAAAAAGATATGCCATTTATTATCTCTTAGCTACCTTGTATTTATTATATTTATTACACATGCTAAATTAGGAAATATTTATATAATTGACTATATTTTAGTGTAAATATGAATATTTTTATTCCTTTGAAATAGTTTATCAGTTTATGTATTTTCAATGAAAATCCCAAATAGCCATAAAATAAAAACATGAATAAGATCAGTTCTTACTTAGGATGAAAATAAAGAAGTAAAGGCAAGAAATGTATAGATCTAATGACAAAGAATGAATACACTTGATTGGGTACATGAACCATTGTTTTTTTTTGGTGTAAAAACTATTTACTATAAAGGGTATGACCCTTGAATATTTCATTTGTGTTGAATATATTAGATTGGATTGTGCATGCCCCAATCCTCACTAATAGCAAAGTGTACTTAAGAAGTCAAGGTGTGCTTAACTCCATCATTGTATACCCAAAGTATTTAAGTAGTTTGGAATCCCTATATGAATTATAATATATTATTATAGTGAAAAAATTGATTCATAAGGATGAACCAATCAGTATAGACAACATATGGCTCATTTCTAGTGCAAAAATGGTGTAAAAAGTTAGTATAATTTGGGTTTGGTGTATACAACATGGAAAATGACAATAATTTCCATTATATATATAAAACTAGTGAAAATTTGAGTAAGGATGAAGGCATATTATGCACACATGCCCCCAATCTGATATCTATGTGTATATGGATTTTGAGACTGAGTAATGATAAATAAGATTATGAGAAAAACCCTACGTGTTAACTTAGAACACATGTTATACATGATGCTCCTGAACTAAAAAATATAAGAAAAACCTAAGTATTTTATAAAAATATGGCTGTAAACCTATTTATAATTATTATATACTACCCAAGATTCTAATAAATTTTTAAAGTGACAATTTTATACATGTTGGGACAATAACACATTGTTTTGGAATACAATGAGGTACACCCTTGTCTAAATGGAGTGCTCGTGTCCAAAATGATTCTCAGGGAGATTTTAGCCTATGTTTTTTGATCCACTATATGAGGTATATTAAAATTCTATCTTTTCACTATAATCTAGGAGCTTAGTCTCTAATACAAACCATTGTGTATACCCCTCCATTTTGAGGTGAATTGTTGAGTTTTTGTAATAACTTAACTCAAATAAAAATATATGCTATAAATATTATGTAAAAAAAGTTAATATGAGTAATAGTGATAACATGGAGGATCATTTAATCATATATATATATATATATATATAATAAACAAAATATTAATGTGAGATACATGTATAAAAAGCATACATAGTGAGATTTTCAATATATATTTTAACAATTAAGCATGTAGATAAGTGATCAAAATTGAGTGTTAAAAGTTGAATAGAATTAATTGGGGAGTGATACATGATATCCATCATGGAATACAAATTATATGAAGATGCATTATGTCCATCATATCATAAACATCTAATAAAAATGAGTAAATAGGGGTCATTGCCATTATGCACACAAATAAAAATTACATACAAAATATGTAATATAAGGCCAAAGAGCCACATGAAAGGGACATGTTAAAATTTCACTCACGCACATATAAACATACAATGAAGGCTTAGATACTCACATAAGGACATGTTTAAATGTCCATAATCCAAACAAATAATACACACAAGATATGAAGTAGGAAAGCAAATATGAAAATCATGCATAAATACATGTAGTTGATCAAATTAAGTAGTTCATAAGACCAGTAGATGTAGTAAATAATGTAACCCACAATATATAATTGTGTTAGTAAGTAACAAATATTGATAAATGTAACACCATGTAAATAACTAATGTATGAACAATAAGTGATATCCAAGAAGATAGAATTTATGTATAAGATTCCCTAAGTGATATTGTTGATGTATCAATAAGTTATAAGATGCATGTATCTAGTTTGGACCTAAGAAATAATACTCTATTCTCACTTAGACAAGAATGGATGCAAATAAAAACAACATGGTGCACTCTTATCTGATTAGGGCACTCTTGTCTAACTATATTTCTAATTTTAAGTTAGTGAAATAACTTATAACTATGTTTGAGAATGGAAACCTATATTCTCTTCACTCACTCATGTACACTTATGAAGCATATACGATATGAAACTAGATAAAAATAATTACTGAATAATTATGCACAAATTAATTGGTGTATAAAAACTAAACACAAAAATGCATGGGTCATAATTTTTTATTTGTCTAGAGTGTTTATGTTTTTACATATGTAAACAAAAAAAAGATAAAAATAGAGAGAAATATACTAATAGATGACTCCTACTAGGGACTCAAAATAAATGCCATGTGTCTAGGATAGAAATGGTAACCATTCACAAATGGAAAGGCCTATATTTTTTTGACTAAAATGGGCTAAATTTAGAATCTAAATATTGATTATCCTTTGTACCATAACAACCACTATCATAATAATGATATGTAACACATTGTACATATTTTTAAACATGATGAACTCTAAGATTTTTTGGAATCAATCATGAAGTGTTTGAATCTTGTATTGGTGCCTTACATGAAATAGAGTTAACTACCTATAATATCAATCGATGGTATATAGGAGTATATAGATGCTCTATAGAATTTTTGATAAATATTTGTTAAAGAGGAATTTGAAGGACATGCCTCTATGGATGTGTAGATATCTATTATGAAAATATATGAGCAGGTTGTACCTTTTTAGGTGATTCAACTAAAATATTTTGTATAGGAATAATATATTTTTATGAAATGGTATTCATATGGGATACCTTAAACTATGATGAACTCATTATCATATATATAATTCAAACACATATGAATTTTGGAAGGAACTATGTGAATTTGATGAATCCAAAGGCACCCTAATACTATATCAAAGACCCCTACACTATGTACCACTATAAATATAGTGGACTGTGTTAGAAAAAGCCATAATGGTAATCTAATATCACCAATAGAGATTTGAATGTGAACACTAAATTAACTTATTGCCATGGTGGTGATGAGTTGATCTTGATATGTGTATCCAAGATTATTGAGAAGTGTGATTATACATAGTTCACACTTGAATTATTATCAACCATGACATTGAATAGGTTAGTGATCCATTTGTTATTAAATGAAAAAATAATGAAAATTTGAGTCATCGTCTACTATCTCATGTTCTATAACTATGATGAGTGGCCTAGTTGTTATTGAAGTATCATAGGTACCAATGATGTCACTCAAAGGATGTGGTACCTCTATATGAGACTGATAAGAAATTGATGTAGGTGCATCACCAAAACATTTATATATGTTATATTTAAGGATATTAAAGGGATTAGAGACATTTTTAACTTTTCAATTCCATTTTAGGGTTTGGATAATGATAGTTAAGTGAATAAGAGTCTTTTGTAGGTTTCCCTCCAAAATGCTTAATTTGAATTTTCAAGACTATATTTAAAAATATGTGAATTATCGAATGTAATTATGGAAAATTATGAGTTTTAATAGGTTATATAGGGTCCTAAAATGTTTTTATGTGTATTTTAATTCATAAATATGTTTTTACTATTAAAATCTCATGTATATCATCTAGATCAAGATATGTTCAACATAGATGAAGCTAAATAATGTATTTTTTAAGATTGTAAACTCTATTGAGGAGATGTTGGAATCAAAAATAATATTTTTACTAAGTAAATAATTGATATGAGAATAAAACCTAGGATAAAGGAGAAGTTACAACCCTTGTAAAAAAATAAGAAGGTTTTTTTCTCCATTTTGGAGGTTACACAAAAGATTGAGTGGGCTTGTGACAACCTACCATTGGAAATCCTATAGTTTGGTATATTTTTTTAATAATAAATTTGAATATAATTAAATATTATAATTTTGTATTAAATTTATTAGGCTATGATCAACATAAATTCATGTATTTTGAACCTTTTGAGTACTTTTTGCTCCTTCTAAGTTAGTGAATTTTGTGTTTTTGTGAACTCTGGGTCTATAAATTGAGGATAGAGATTTCAAATAACATGTTACATCATGGATTAGATTAATACAAAGAATTTAAAAGGTATTATAATTATATTATGGTCTTATTCAATCATTTATTTGATTAAAAACTTGTTAAGTTTTATTAATAATCAGTTGAGAGCTCTCAAGCTCTAGGTCTATAGACAAACCATAGTTCAAAGTAAAACATTAATATATTCACTGGTAAGCCTTAAAACTACTATAAAACTAGTGAATAATTATAAATTTGGGTGTAAAATATTATAAAAGTGGTTTGAAGTTTGAAACTATCATACAACCATATTTACTTACTAATTGAGTTGATATTATCCCTATATTCATATGTTTCCTTGAGAGTGATAGGAATTTTTGAACCAAATTCATTGATTTTGAGTCTTAAAATGATATATAAAGGATTTAAAATATTATATATGTTTTTATAAAACTCATAAAATGGTTATATAGCTCTGATGATGTCTATTTAGTGTTTTGACCTATTTGAGCCAATTAGGTCTAGTAGACTAAGAACAAAGTTTTAAGGTTTTTTTTATTAAATATTTTAAGTGAGAGACAAAAATTTGTATAAATATTTAACAATACATTATTTACATCTATACACCTTTTCTATGTGTTTATAATCCCTAATTTAATATAGTGTGGGTTTTGACATGCTAGAGCATCATTAGACCTAGTAGGCTTATAAGGGATTTTAGTCAATTTTTTTGGTATTAGACATTATAAGTCATTTAAAGAGTTTAATAACATATAAATAATTTTTATTAAGTATTTTAAATTAATATATATCCATTTTTACAAGTGTTTCTTTTTTTGGTCCTTTTGAGGCATCTAGGCCTTCTAGGGTTAAAGAGGGATTTGAATCTTTTTAGATTAAATGGATAAATCCAATATGTGGACTTGTTTTACATAGTATATTAGAGGTTGTATATGTCATTATATAACATAATAATATATTCTAAAGTTTTAAATTAGTTAGGGAATCTTGATGTTTATTGAGACTCTTCATTGGTGTCTACATTATTATCTTACCAAGGTTGTAAGTTTGTGGATAGCCTAGGAAAAGATATCAAATTTTATATTAGAGCACAAATATTGTGCATAATAGGATTAATATATAATAATATATATTATTGAAATGATCACATTTATAAAATTATAGATATAATAAGAAGAGGTACAAGAAGATAGGCTACAAATGCAATTTTCTTGGAAGAGATCAGAAATCTCACTAGAAGGATGGAAGATATGGAAACAACAAAAACAATGGGGTATATTTTGGTTATGTTAGTGATAGAGAGGATTAATAAGGTCCTATAGAATAAATATAAGTTATAGGATAAGAAGGAGAAAAATAAAGTTTGGTCAAACCAATATTAGGGGTAAGTTCTAATCCAAAACTTGTAATTCCTATATATGATGGTAGTTTAAATCTAGATGATTTGATTGAATAGATAAATTCTCTTGAAAAAATAATTTGAATATGAGAATTTTTATGAAGATAATTAGGTTAATTTTGTAATGAAAAGACTTAAATGACATGCAGCCATGTGGTGGGATGGTGTACAAGAAGAAATAATAAGGAAAGGAAAAACAAAGATAAAGAGCTAGGATATGATGGTTTCAAAGCTCAAAGGTAAGCTTATTCATCAAGATTATGAGGATATTATTTTAAAGTAGTTTTAAAATCTAAGATATAAAGAGAAATTAGTGAAAGAGTACACTAAGTAGTTTTATATATTGGCCATTAGAGCTAGTCATATTGAGGATGCCATGGAGAAGGTTTCCAAGTATGTGAGTGGTTTGAAATTTGTCATTCAAAATGAAATTGATTAAATTATTCTAAAGTCATTTGAGGAGGCATATAAATATGAATTTAAATTAAAATACAAGATAGTAAAGATACATTATCAACAAGCAAGAGGAATAAGTAGATCTCTTATAGGAATATGAGAACATGAAAGCAAAATACCATTATAGGTGTATAAGGAATGTGAAATCAGCTCACCAAGGTAGGAGTCAAATCCAAGAGACAATTTATATAGATAAGATAAATTTTGATATAGGTATAGGTATACTTAGTGGTTTTATTGGTATATTTTTTAATTCTGTAAAATTTTGACATATATTCTATGAATGTCTAGAGCATGCATCTACTATTCAATGGAGTGCTCATGTTATTCAAGATGATAAACAAGAGGATGCTGCATCAACTATTTATGAGGATGAACTAAAATAATGGAAATATTTTCTCATGAAAAGGATTCTAATAAAACTAAACAAGGATCTTTTAGAACCTACTCAAAAGGTAATCACTATTCAAGATAACTTGTAAAGCCAAAGGTATTGTTTGTAAAGTTCTCATTGATAGTGGCAGTACTGATAACCTTGTTTATTGTGAGATGGTTGATAAACTAGGACTAAATAAAATTACACATCCTAATCCTTACAAAGTATCATATTTTTAAAGAGGACATCACATTTTGGTCAATGAACAATGTGAAGTGAAGTTTTAGGTAGGGAATTACAAAGATCAAGTGGTGTGTGATATAATTCTTATGGACGTTTGCCATTTTCTCTTATTCAAGCCATGGCAGTATGAAAGGAAGGTCATGCATGATGGGTAAAATAAAAATTATAGTTTTTATTAGAATTGGGTAAGACACACACTTCTACCATTGAAGAATGAAGATTCAATTATTGGATGCAATTCTAAAGTATTGATTATAGGTCATAAAGATTTCTTTTATAAAATTAAGGAAGAGGAGGTAAGTGATATGTCAATTAACCAACAATAAATAATTATTATAAATTATTAGACATCAGATTTAATTTAAAAAACTCATATTTTATCAAATGAGCATATGGTTTAGTTATTTTTTAACTTATCCTATCAATTATCTTTGATAAGAAACATAGAATCTATTGAAGGGTTTCTTGATAAAATTAGTATATAGCAAGAAATTTCCATGGAAGGCAATAAAGTAAATGAATTATCATATAGATAGTATAAGAAGGAAAATAATGAAGTTATCATCAAGGACCATAATGAAAATGTTGATAGTAATGACACTAATAAAGATGATAAATAGTGTAAAAAATATGGTAACCTTAATAATGAATATGTCAACATAGACCAAGAAGTTTTGAAATGGGAAGAATAAGTAAACCAAGTGAAAGTTTTTTCACTAGAAAAATAATCAGTGTTTGAATATTAGGATGAGGAATATCAATATTCCAAATAAGAAATAGTTTTTTTCTAGTTTGTTTGATATATGCATAGTTTTAGAGAAAGAAGATAGTTTTGAGGTGCATAGGATAAGGCAAATCTTCAAAGAAGAATACAATTATTTTTTAGGCCCATACTCACCATGGGATAATTGATGATTCAATTTGATAAGAAGAACTAATACCAATTAAGAACACAAAACATAAAATAACCTGTAGTAAAGACTCATGTTTAGGAAATAATGAAGACTTTTTTTTCATCTTAGTGGATTGATGCAAGTGAAACACCAAATCATGTATAAATGTTCTAATTAAGGATTTTAAAGGGATTGAAGGAGCCATTTTTAAAATTTTAAGTCCATTTTATTGTCTAGGTAATGATAGTTAAGTGAATAAGAGTCTTTTTGAGGTTTCCCTCCAAAATGCTCAATTTAAATTTTTGAACACTATATTTGTAAATATGTGAATTTTTGAATGTAATTGTGAAGAATGATGAGTTTTAACAGGTTATATAGTGTCATAATTTTTTTTCATGTGTCTTTAAATTCATAAATATGTTCTTACTTTTAAAACCTCATGTATATCCTCTAGATCAAGATATGCTCAACATAGAGGAAGTTAAATAAGGTATTTTCCAAGCTTGTAAAATATGTTGAGGAGATATTAGAGTCAAAAATAAGATTTTTATTAGGTAAATCATGGATATAATTATATAACCTATAATAAATGATACATTACAACCCTTATACAATCATAAAAAGGTTTATTTTCTCCATTTTGGAGGTTACACATAAGACTGAGTGGGCTTGTGACAACCTACCATTGGAAATCTTGTAGTTTGGTATATTTTTTATAATATAATTGAATGGAATTCAATATTAAAATTTTGTATTAAATTTTATAGGATTTTATGAACATAAATTTATGGATTTTTAACCTTTTGAGTACCATTTGTTCCTTCTTAGTTAATGAATTCTGTGTTTTTGTGAATTTAGGGTCTATAAATTGAGAACAAAGCTCTTAAATCATGTGTTACATCATGCATGAGGTCAATAAAAATATTTTAAAAGGTATAAGAAGGATATTAGGATCTTATTAAATCACTTTTTTCATTATAAACTTGTTAAGTTTTATGAATCATCAATTAAGAGCTTTCAAGCTTGAGGTTTGTAGACAAACCCTAGTTCATAGTAAATGTTAATATCTTCACTTTTATCCCTTAAAACTACTTTAAAATTAGTGTAAAATTATAATTTTGGGTATATAATATGATAAAATAGTTTTTAAGTTTTAAATTATTGTACAACCATATTTATTACTGACTGAGTTGATCTTATCCCTATATTCTTGTGTTTCCTTGAGAATGATAGGAGGTTTTAAACCAAATTCCTTAATTTTGAGTATTGGAATTATATATAAATACTTTAAAATATGACATATGGTTTTATAAAACTTCTCAAATGGTTCTATAGATCTAATGAGGTCTATTGGGTGTTTTGACCTATTTGAGCCAATTAGGTCTAGTAGATTAAGAATGGAGTTTTGTGGTTTTTTTATGATAAGACTCTATATTGAGAACAAAAACTTTATATAAGCATTAAATAATATTTAATTTACATGAATACACTTTTCTGAGGTGTTTATAATTTCTAATTCAATATAGCTTGGGTTTTGTCCTTCTAGAGCATCACTAGACCTAATAAGCTTATAAGGGGTTTTGGTCAATTATTTTGGTATTAGACCTTATAAGGTGTTTTAAGAGTTGAATAAAATATAAATAATATTTATAAAGTATTTAAAACTAATATACATCCCTATTTACAAGTGTTTCTTATTTTGGTCCTTTTGAGGCATCTAGGCCTTCTAGGGTTAAAGAGGGTTTTGAGTCTTTTGACACTAAATGGATAAAACCAATAGGTGGATTGGTTTTTAACAGTATATTAGAGGTTTCATATATAATTATAGACCATAATAATATATTATAATGTCATAAATTGGTTAGGGAATCTCAAAGTTTCTTGAGTCTATTCATTAGTGTCTACACTATTGTCTTGCCAAGGTTGTAAGTTTGTGGATAGACTAGGAATGCATATTAGAAAATAGTGGACGATGTGCATTGTATGTATGATGCACTTGTAATTAATCTAATATTTTATTAGATATGTCATAAGGAAAAATATCACTGAATATTTTCATATCTTTACTTTCACTTAATTATGGTTTTAAACTATTTGTCAATGTGTCCATATCAATGACGCTTGCATATATCAAATCCTAAATATTATGCCTCAAACTAATTAATCTATTATTAGTGTGTCTTTATTCCATATGAGAATCTTATAAATCATTTTGATTAGAACCTTTTTTAAGAGGCATGTTCACATAAACCTATTTAATGGGAGGGAGAAATATGATATTACAATCCAATAGTGTTATGAGGACCTTATATGGAGCTTATGGTATATCAATAAACTAACTCCTTGGAGGAGATAATAATAAAATTAATGGCGTGGGATTAGAAACTACATGTACTATTACCTTTTTATCATTTTTTTATTAGTCAATATTATTTGGTGGCTTAATAGAACTCTTTGTAATAGAATATGAATTGGTTTTATAATCAATCATATTCATTGTCAATTATTTGAATTCCCTTTCGTGGATTATGTGGTATAAATTTGTGAATGAGAGAAATTTATTAAACATGATGGACTCATTTAAGGTTGGAAGAAAATTTTATTATAAAATATACTATAATTTTATGTCTACCATATGACTTGTCATTTTGGATAACATAGCCCTATAGCTTAAGACATTTTACAATAGGCTCATTAGATTCTTGTTTGAGTTAATTAATTTGAGAATATGAAATATTCCAACTGATAGTGATTGAAAAGTGTGCTAGAAACATATTGGCCAAAGGATTGAACACATGTACTGATTAATGGGTTAAGTCACAAAACCATTGTAAATCATAATATTTTATACTCCTTGTGAATAAATTAGTCAATAATCTATCATTAGACACTTAGTTAAAATATGTTTCATGCAGATATTTGATATGTTGTTATGGGTCACCCTTTATAACATATAGTGTAAGCTTGGGTGCCACAAAACCTATATGTAGATGATATATTGTTATATTTATGACAATGAAGTGCATAATAAAATGTGATAATCTAGTGCCTTATTAGGTTTTGAAGCACCTTGATCTAAATGTAACACCTTAGCTTTCGTATATTTAATCTCATGCATAATGGATTACACATCATTAGAATAAGAATATTTTCTAACCAAAGGTAGTGTTTCCAATGATTTAATATGAATTGGCATATTAAGCTATTTAATCCATTGTGTTTCCCTATTGTAAATGGTGATATAAATTTTTTATCCAATATATCCATAAAGTCTTAGAGGATTTTCCTTCAAATGATTTATTAATTTCCTCTCTAATAATTTTGATAAAATCATCTTGCATATATTTATTTTTTTGAAATAAATCCTTGTAAATTCATTTTATCTAGCTCATAAAATTTATTAACTTATTTTACCATTATGTATTTATTAATTAAAATATGAAAATATTGAACTTGTGAACTTAGTGTGTCGATACATCTAAGGTAGATAGAAATAACTTTATTAACTTGGATGAAATTCAAAAAAACTTGGAATATTGAAGTTATTAAAGAAATCAACTACTCTCTCTTATACACTATAAAAACATCAAATATTAGCTATTAAATAATTTATAAATATAAAAATACTAAAATAATAGTTGGAAATAATAAAAATAAGTATATAACCCCTAAAAAATATATGGCTAGCATTTTTTAACATTAAATCAATACATGGGATCATCAATATTTTTTATAAAATTTAGGGAACTATTATAATTATACAACTATTATCAGTAAAATTTTCACCCTACGGAGGTATAATCTAGCCTGCTTAAATTTGATGTAACATGGAAACATCTCTTAATTTATGGGTGACCTCTGAGAGAGATGAGTCTTTATATTGAAGGGATAGATCCCTTATACCATACCTAGAACTAGCCACTAATCTACTTGTTTTGAATTAAAATAGATATAAGGATATTAACACTAACCTAACATAGGTGATGAACCAAGATTAACTCTACAAAACTACCTAAACTTGCACTATGAAAGAGAAATTTACAAAAACTAATCTCAACACCCAAGGTTATTCTAACAAAAGGATTTCAAAATGAAGGTAAGATGCCATGTATTTATAAATTTAGATGAATATAAGGTATTATTATAAGAACTATTACTCTTCCTTACACTTAAATACATAAAAAATAATTAATTACATAACATGTGACTTGTTAGAAGGAAGATTAATTTCATAAAGCATGAGAGAGTGAGATGAATACAAGGAGAGATAACTATCACTTTTCATTCAACCATGAATTAATTAACACACTTAAACAATAATATAATAACTTAAAACTAGATATAAATATTTATTCAAAGGAAACATCGGTATTGAAACTAGCATGGCTTTACCATATCAGATGTGGATATCTTACAAGGTTAAAAGTAATTACTTATATAGATAATTTGGAAGAGAGAGAGACAAGGGCATAAAAGGAGGATATTTACAAGTGTATATGTGATATTTAAAGATAAATAAGAGTTATTAATAGTATAAATATACTTCCAAGGTCATGTGTCTTTCCTCTGAATATTCTCCATCCTCCAAGTGGCATAGGAGTTATAACTTTGACACCTTGATCATCTTCTTGAAAATTGACCTTCCTTACATAAGAAAAGAGAAAAATTAGATTTAAAATAATAAATGCACCATTAATTCTTTAATAACTTTTCATTTGACACCTTAACTTCACTTATAAACTCCTCTAATCTGGCATTTCAATGGTACTCATCACTCGTATGCCTATGTGTCTTGAAACTCTTTATTTACCATGCCTAGCTTTGTCCAAGTGGATCAAAAATTGAGTTAATATTATCCAAGGAACTATATCTCAATTAAATTAATTAAAATACCTTATTATACTTGAATAAATCCATTTTGGTTTCTAAAAAACTCCATTTTACTCCTCAATCTCTCATTAGGTCTATTTTCTTTGTAACCCTAAAAACCTATTAACTTCCTTGTGTAGGGAATTTTATAGAAGCTAATAACTGAATAAAGGAATATTTTAGGATTAATTATGTATTTAAAAATCCTTTCCATGTTTTAGGTCCTAATAGTGAATGGTAATGTCTTTTTCTACCTTTCTCTCTCTTTAATTAGGCCTCCTTGCCTAGAAGTCTATTTATCTACTCCAAATATCTCCCACACATTTGAAAACACCCACAATAATGTGATTAAATTTACCTATCCTATAACCAACCTCCATTTCAAATTTAAGGCCCTAGTACCCTGCAAAAGTGTGAGAACCATGAAATGGCCTTGAAACCTAGTCTCATTTTAGGACTATTTGAGACTACCTTGAAAAATGGAGTTTGTTTGAATACTTATAATATGTCTTGTGTAGATGTTTTGGATTAAATATATTAAATACATATAAGGTGACCTATTTCAATAATTATCAATTTATTCATTACAAAAAATACCTACAAAACACAAAAAAAAACATGAAACATAGTGCATTTATTGCAGTTTGTATAACTACAAGTATGGATAAAGTACACCTTGGAATAATTTCCATGAGGTTTTAGGTTTAAAATAGGTCATTTAATGTTATTTAGTATTTCATATCTCTCAATTAGTCACTACTAGGCTTTTAGGCATGTTTTGTTCTTAAGTATTGTTCATAAAGAAAATATCTTATTTCTCTCTCCTAATGCCATAATATTTTAAATAGGGGACCCCTAAATCACCTAAAAATTAAAATACATCCCATTAAAAACCCTCATGATATTTCTAAGTGAAATATGGTGTGTATTAGGTTGTAAGAAGACCATTGGATAGGGGTTAATAGTCTTAGCATTTGTTCATGAAGATGATGGACCTAAACCAACAATTAATGCTATGAGAATGAAGTATCTAGACTTTATTACCTCCTATGAAATCCACCTATATCCATGCATATGTTCATGGCCTCACCAAGCAAGATAAAATTGGTCTTACATGATAGTCATGCATTAAATGAGTTCAATGTTGTTTCCAAGGCTTAAGTGCCACTTTTATTTATCCTACCCTATTTTTGATGAATTTTAAAATTATTTAATATCATATTAAACCTATAAAAACCTTAAAACCATCCCTTTACCTATAACAATTCACTTTGTTCATGAGTTTAATTTATGGTATGTGTATGGTATTAGGCTTGTTTGGCCTATATAGGACTTAACATCATTTCATCCTTATTTTCAGGTCTAGGGATCTCATAAGACCATATTATAACCATGAAACTATCCTTAAATGTTTTAAATTCTCTCAAACCTATCATAGACCTTTAACCTTCTCAAATAAGCAAAAACTTCTCATGAGCTTAGGCAGGCCTATATATTTATTTGAATGTATGGGTAGGGTTTAGAGCTATATTTAGTAATCCTTATCATTTTTATTTTGATTTAAAATGAATTAAAATAGTTACATATATTTTAGCATCACTTGATCTATATTGCAATGTTTCATATGCATTCTACCCCTTCCTCAGGCTTTAAACTAGCATGTTGACCTTACAACCTATGAGTGTCCATTAGGGAAGTTTGAGTGAATTTATGGGTTTTAGGAATCCATTAAAATTATTTAAAATATCAATATATATATATATATATATATATATAATATTATTTATATTTTTTTACCCTTTCAATTTGGAACTCTCAAGTCACCATGACTTCACAAGATAAAGTACCCTTTGTACTCCTCTCTAAGCATGACTATAGGTGTCAATTCTAGAGGTCTTGACTATATTATAGGATTTTATAATTTGTATCTAGTAATTTTACATAAAATTAACCCTATTTAGTTTTTAAAACCCTTCACTAACCCTATGAAAATTTTTCAAGGCACTACGTCTTCACTATATACACTTATTAGCTTATACCTTTTAAGGCATGGTTGTAGGTGAGTATTGAAGGAGAGTTTTATCATGAGCCTTGTAAATTGATCTTATAAACTACACCATGGCACCGTAAATGTATTAAAACCTCATTTATATTTATTTATCACTTCCTCAAAAGATTTATTGGTTACTTCATGACATTTTTAGACCTTTTCCTTGTTATTTCTATACACAGACCTGTATATATGCATTAATGTTGTAAAATATATAATCTTGACCATATATTGACTTGAAAATGGTTTAGGTGATTTAAATTATTTGTTTCATCTCCTATTATTTCATTAAATTCATGTTTCATTCTTTGACTTTGTTCTTCTTTGGAAGACAATTAGCTTTTAGCCCAAAATGAGGGCTTACAAGTCTACCACCTATAGGTCCTCATTTTACTTGCATATGCTATTAGATAATCAAATTATTAAGTATTAAATATTTTATAATTTTAAAAAATATTTTACCATTATATAACACCTATAAACAATCATATATAACTCTAATCAAACATTGTACCACTTTAACGTGTTCATTCACTTGTATGGATTGTGTATACAATCATTTTTTATATAAATTTTGTGTATGAGCTTTGGAGCTCATGAGTCCATTAATGAATTTTTATGATTCCAATATATATATAAAGGCTATATTAGTGTTTAATAGTCTATGATACATTTCTTAATTGCTTGAACACCTCAATATGATTCCTAGTCTTTATGAATATTCACCTATAAGTTTCCAGACCTGTGGGTAAATGAAACTTGTCCTAAACCCTTATTAGAAATTACATTGAGTCAAATCAAAATTTATTGATTTTAAAAAATGTTTTAAAATGTCTTAATTATAGTCTATCATATATATTTATTTCCAATTAGACCAAACATGTCATTCAAACTTGTAAAAGACTGCTACTACATAGATCATGTCTCTAAAGAGAAAAATACTTAAAGAATGTATAAAAGAATAAAATTCCAAGGGATATAACATTAATTTTATGAATTTTATTAATCATCCATGAAATATAAGTCACTTGTAACTCCTAAATGTGATAAATATCATAAACCAACAAAAAATGCACTTGCAATAGGGTGATATGCTCACACACTTGAGGCAACTTTCCTCTTATTGAATAAAATTCATGCAATTGAATTAAATGATTAAAATTCAATTTAAAATAGATATTATAACTCTAAAAACATCCATCAAAACCATTTTTATCCATCTAATTTTTAATTGGATAAACTAGATCAAAATCAGAACCTACTTGGATTGACAAGGCATAACGACTTGCTAACACTCTTAGAAAATATTCATAAAGGAGGGCCATTAATCTATAAAAAATGACCCTAAATTGAATCTCATTATTACCCCTAAAAATTTCCAATTTTTTATCTCCCAACATTCTCTCTCTTAGTCATATCGTGCATCTAATTTTTGCCTTTCTGAGCTTGTGAAGTTAATAATGGAGGAGAGAGTGTATGATGAATCTGTATGACCTAAAACTTGATCCAAATCCTGAAACAAACCTATGGAATAACAAGGGACACTAAAAAACTATTTCCATATAAAAATTGATCTTTCGAGGGTATATAAGTGCCTAAAAGTACTTATAAAGGGGTATTTTTCTAAGTTTAAGCATTAAAACTACAAACTTGTCAGTATCTAACCATATATGAACCTTATCTAACATAATGTATGTTTTTTAACTTCTTAAAATGTTTATAATTGAAGGTGGTACACAAAACTCCTCAAAAATGGCCAAAAAATGACCAAAATGACAATTTAGCACATAAGAACATGATATTATGACCTTAAAGACACATTAATAAACTTTTAAAATGAATCTAAACCATGTCAAACCTTTGAGCATATTTGATAACACCAAGATATTATGAATAACCCATAAGACTAGATAAGTTCACATGATGCCAAACCTTGGACAAGGCTAAACAATGACCAATGTGACCATATGGAACCATTTAGGACCATTTAAGACCATAATAAGACCATATACAAGTTTTTGATAATTCCATGAAAAGTTTGAACTTAGAGTGGTTGACCCATTTTAACTTGGGGCAAAATTTTCTCAATAAATTAGCAATTCATAGGCTTAGCATGCTTGCAATACTAATGGATCAGTGGCCTTATCCTCTCATTAGGTAATGGAATCATTCTTGTGCTATAATCTAAAATTGATATGCCTCTAAAGATTTTAAACTTGCACCACAACACACTATAAAAAGAAAACACACTATCCTAAAGAAATTTAGTGAAAAGCACAACAAGAAACACCCAAAAAAAATTAACCTATTATGTATAGACCTCAAAATATGTTTAAAGTGATGAAATATCACCTCTTGATTTAACCAAGGTAAAAAAGAATGTTCCTAGAGTCACAACTACTCCATGAGAACAAATCACCATATGATAGATGTTTGTCAAATAAAACTTGTTTATGGAGGTGATAATATGACTTACCACTCATGAAACCTCTATTAGTTATAAGAGCATACTTGAGACTCCTTTTAATGATCTTAAATGCTCTCTTTGAGTTCTACTTGACATTGCATCCTACTTGGTCTATTTCATGCTCCTTTGGCACTTCTCAATTTTCTCTTTGGGAATCATGAAACTCTTATCAACTTCACCTTCATCTATATTATGATGTGCTTGATATTTAGAAGCATCAAAATTTGCTTCTTGCTAGCCAAACACATCTACAAGTGACTCAAGATCAGATTGAGGCCTATGTTACTCCTTACTCATATATCCTTCTAGATTGACCTAATTGCATTCTTCCAAGGCTAGAATTTTATTGGTAGTGGTTTCACACTCTCCTTTATGCTTGTTAAGTTCAACATTGACTTTATTATCAGGCTTATGTCTATTTGAAGAAGAGTAGGCCTACTTAGTTGTTCAAACTCCTACATTATGGCATGCTACCACTACCATAGGTCATCACATTCCTCTTGAATATCATAATAATGAATATCTTCTTATTTTTCTAGTATAAATACATCATATTCTTGACTATTATGCTCTAGTACACTTAGAATATCACCATCATCATTCAAATGTAAAAATTAGTTACCCCATATAGCTTTTTAAAGGGAAACATCAAGACATACCTCATGAAAGTACTCATCTTCTTCATGCATGATATATGTGCCAAGACCTATATCTTAAATGAGATTGTATGGGTTAAATTCATACTGATAAGCTCTACACTCTTTAACATAGAGGACAACTATGTCATCAAGAGGTGTCAAATATTCTTGGTCATTAGTATAGCCTCCTTCATCATTGATAGTGAAGTTCATTTGAAATATTAGGCACATATGGATCCACTTATAACTTATCCAAGGGTTCAGGCTTTATAGATACCTTAGCACTATACATGGTCCTAAATTCTATATAGGACCAATCTAAAGTCAAGTACCCCCTAATCTTAATAGTAAAGTCTATTGATAAAAAAAGTCAAAATGAGGTGGCACATCTATAACCACCACATCTTGTGAGATAGAAAATGTAGGACAAGCATGGAGATTCAGTTGTAAATGTTTGATAATGCCAACCATCATGGAAATTGATCTATCCAACTATAATATCCCATTGGACTGTAACTCATAATTTAGATGTAGCTGTCTATTACTTGTGTAAACATGACTGATGTACTTGTTTTAGTATATTTTTTTCACTTTTTCAATATGGACTAATTAGTTACTAAAAACAAATTAAAAGTAGGGTTTTGAAGATCATTTAGAGACTAAGGTTGGTTGTGCACCATTGATCAAGATTTTGTGTGAACTCTTATTTGTTTAGGGAGGAATGACCTACAAATCACAAGTAAACACTTGGATAAAAATGGATGAGTAGGAAGATGAGTGGGTTGCCTAGTTACAAACTAGTCCCAAGAAGTGCAATTCTTGCTCAAATGGATGTCAACCCACTATTTTCAATTAACATGGATGAAATGCTAAAAATTATGAAGATAAATGATTACAAGATGTAAATGACATGAAGGATAATTTGATAAAGATAAATTATTATGGATTATTCAAGATAATAGATAAAATATACTAGATAATAGATGTAGCTATAAACAATATAAAATATAATTTAATAAAGATTAAATAAATGCATATTATCTATGATTGAAAGATAAGATAAATGGATTATTCAAGGATAAGATGTATAAATGCTTTTCTAATTTTTAGTAATTGATATCAACATATTAGGAGAGAGATTTAAAAAATAGAATGTAGATTATGTCAGCTTTAGGTACTGTGAATTCTACCAAAAATAGAATGTAGATTATGCCAGCTTTAGGTACTGTGAATTCTACAAAAAATAGAATTTGGGTCTATTTTTGTGTTTTAGCAAGGACCGATGTTTTAGATAAAGGTAAAAATAGGTTTTGATGGGATCCCAAAACCCAAGTACAAGGAAAGAAAGATAAAGCTTCAATGCCCACAGGTAGAACCTAAAAACTACTACAGAGAAGTCACAAAAATAGGTTTTATATGGACCTGAAACCACTAGGGAGACCACTAGTCAAAACCAGATTTAACATAGATCTGGCTACACCATAGATAGAAGATTACAAAAAGAAACTAGAGAATAGGACTAGAAAACATAACCAGCAAGAAGAACCAGACTATTCTTCTAGTTCCAAAATCATTTTCACAGTTTTTGTACCTTTCACAACAGTATCCTGAGTGGTAGTTGCCACCAACTTGGCTCCCTCTTGTGTAGCCTTCTTTCTTAAGCTTTGTCTCATCCTTTTGCTAGGCCCCTCCAAAGATTTGGTCTCCTCGCTAGCTCTTTTTCCAATATTGGTAGCTACAACACATATGTTGGATGTTACTTCCTCCATTTTCATTTTGTTCTCCCTAATGAGTTCTCAAAGGTTATTCTCATAATCTTTGAGCTTGACTGGGATATCTCTTATCTATTTTTCCATGTTAATTTTGTTCCATGTAGCTTTCTGGTTATCTTCCATAATTTCCACTTTCCTTTTGAGATCCTTAATCTCCTTACACATCCAAGAATCAAGTTAGAGAGAAGCCTCTACTTTGTAATTAACCCAACTCATAGGTGTGTGCATTCCATCTTTCTACCTTTTCTCTCTCCATTCCTCAGAATTCTTATTGGGACTATTCTTGCCTTCTTCAAAGTGATCCTCTCAGCCCCTTTGATATTGTTCTTTTGTTCCAGTTTGAATTTCCATGTCCATTTCTTGATTGTCATCCTGAGCTGTATTTTCCCTTTCGTTTCTTAAAACAGGGTCCTCAACAGGGCCATCCTGGACAATATCTTCCTCCGACACTTTCTGATTTTCCTCAATTTCTTCTTTACTATTTTCATATTCCTCCTCTTTGCTGACTCCTTCTTTCTCATTCTTCTCTTGACATTCTTCGTCCTCATTTGAATTTGTATTCCAGCTTTTAGTACCTTCTTCTTCCTTCAAATTTTCCTCCCTAGGTTTATCAATTCTCTCCCACTTTGTATCTTCTTCCACATTCTAATTTTTGGCACTGGGGAACTTGATTTTGTCTTTCCCTTTTACAATTTCACTCTTTTTGCTCCCAGAATCCTTATTTTTCCCCTGGTTAGGGTTCTTAACCATAGCTTTATTCTTGCAGTAGCCTTCGATTAACAAAATTAGGCCTTCATGCAGGATAGGACGCGTTTCCTTCTTCTTGTGAGTAAATAAACTTTGGACCAAGGAGAAGTGCAGGTAAAAGGGAAAAGACAATCTTACCTTGTGTCTGAAATGATTAAGGAAAACAAAGTGGAATTTATGCACTCTCTTGCTTCTTCCGTCCAGGATGAAATACTCCCTTATACAGCATAAGACATCCCTCCATATCCCCTTAATATATTCCAATTCATAGAAATCCCCATTCTTGACTAGCTTCTGCTCTTCCACATCTGTCTTGGGGAACTTACAAAAGGCCTCGTTTGAAATGCTTGTCTGCTTGGAGAATTTAAGTCCATCCATAGGCAGCCCTATAACCTCTACTATAAAATCCTCAGTCAGGTTCACTGTGATACCATGCAAAGTGACCCTTTCATCAATCCAATTTTTTAAAAAAGCCATAGTGATATGTGGTTTTGACCCATGTAGCCTTTCCATATAGTTCATGACTTTTCCTTTCTACAAAATTCTCCAGACATCTTGTTTCTCTCTCTATTCATCACAGTTTTTGGCTTCCTGCTTCCTTGGTTCTCCCTTCCTTTCATGAGCCATACTCATCTCCTTTGAAACCCAGTCATTGTGAACATTACAATGATCCCCCCTACTGCCAAATTTGATTTGAAAGTCGGCCTTGTTTGGGCACATTCAGGATCCGCTTCTCACTCTCAAGAGCCTTCCTCTTTAATGATTGTAGACCTTTCCCCCCAAATCCACTCCTCCTAATCATTGTATTTCTATTACAATCTAATCTTTCCTTCCTTTGCATGAGTTGCATCATGAAGAATGAGTGCCCTCAATTCCACATTCTTTTCTAATGTTTCCTGCCACCTCACTTTTTGTCCTGTCTGGACTGCACAGTTTGCTAACCAATCTGCAACTCCATTGGCTTCATGATAGGTGTGGGTTATAGTCACTTTATCAAATTTTTTTATTAAGGTTTTCATCTCCATTACCATAGCCTCTATAGTCCAAGACACATTATTTTTATTATTAAGAATATTTATGATGTTCAATGAGTCCCCTTCTAGCCACAATTTGGGATATCCTGAATCCACAGCTATTTTGATGGTCTGAAGGGCAGCAGTAGCTTCGGAAATGTGGCAATTCGATTTATCGATGGGGATTGTAACGACATCAATAACCTTTCCTGTATGGTTTCTTAAGACTCCGCCACAACCTGCATTCCCCAAATTCCCTTTAGCAGCTCCATCAAAGTTTCCTTTAATCCACCCTTGAGGGGGAGCATTCCATGTAACTCCTAATATGGAATTATTAGGTTTACCTTTAGAATTTTCTATACTTAATGGATTATCCACTTAGAGAGTTGAGCTTGGTTTCTTTTGTGATAAAAAATTCTCCTTAATAGCTCTAATGATGTTCTGTCCTACCACCCATCTAGGGAGTTCTTTATTTCTAAAAATTCGGTTATTTCTTTCCTTCCATATTCCCCACCAAATATGGGGAAGAGTAAGTTTCCATTAAAAAATTACTTCAAAATTCTTAGAGGGGTAGTATTAGCTTTTAAGAGATAATTCCATGTTTTTATGATGGATCCATGTGATGCCCCATAGATTAAGGATCTCTTTCCAGACTAGCTGTGTAAAAGAATAGTTTACGAATAAATGATCTCTATCTTCAAGGCATTTCTTACAAAGAATACACCTGTTCACAATATATATTCCTCTTTTCTATAAATTGTCCAAAGTTAAGATTTTGTTTTGGAGAAGGGTCCAGAAAAAGATTTTGATTTTAGGGATGAGCCCCTTGATCCAGGCCTTCATCCATAGTGGTTTGTTGCCATTTCCCTTTGAAGTGAAAATGGAAGAAACTTTAAACTATCCACTTGGCTCATTGTGCCAAACAGTCTTATCTTCAAGATTAGGGTATAGAGATATAGCATTTAGGGATAGTTGAATATCCTTGAAATCTTGATCAAGTCAGTGAGGTTCACCTAGGAGTTGTTTTGCTAGTATTGGTTAACCATTATTCCCACTCTTTGCTTGCAACAGTCTATAACATCTTTATCTTGGATTTCATATTGCAAAGGTTTTCCTTTTAACCAAATATCTTCCCAAAATTTCACCTTTTTGCCATTGCCAACTTTCTAGGAACTTCCTTCTTTTAAAACATGTTTAGTCCCCTGGACTGCCCCCCATATGGCAGAAGGATGGGAAATTTCCAGATTAGAAAATAATTCAGGGAGTGAATTTGCCTTAAATAAGTATTTGTGCTTCCATATTTTTCTCCATTCTTTATTTTCCTAATAAACCCTCCAACCCTGCTTAGCTAAGAGAGCTGTGTTCATACTTCTAATTTTCCTTATTCCTAGTCCACCTTCCTTGACAAGTTTATAGATGTTATCCCATGCTATTAAAGGCATTCTTCTTTTCTCCTCAGTACCTGACCAAAGAAAGTTTCTCTAAATTTTTTCAATAGCTTCAGCAAATTTAGTGGGGATTTTGAAAAGACTCAAAGCGTACGTGGGTATGCTTTGAAGACTTGCTTTGAGGAGGGTGAGCTTTCCAGCTTGGCTTAGAAAACTACCTTTCCATCCCGCTAATTTCTTACTAAATTTGTTAATAAGTCCTTCCCAGAAAGCTTCAGGAACTTTCATCCCAAAAGGGAGACCAAGGTAAGAGGAAGGAAAAGATCCTATGGAACATTCAAGGATTTTTGCTATTTTGTTCTATCTGTGACTTGGGGTATTAGTAAAGAATACTGCACTTTTGTTCCAGTTTATCAGTTGTCCAGAGGTAGAAGAATATAAATTTATAGCTTCCTTTAAAGTTCTGGCTTCTGTGACTTTAGATTGCCCCATGAAGATAGTGTCATCAACAAATTGACCATGGGAACATATTAAAGGATGCAAAGAGGGTTTCAGGCCCTTAAATAAACCTTTACTAACTAAGTCCCCTAAGTATCGCCCCATACTATCAGCCATAATTATAAACAAAATAGCGGAAATAGGATCCCCCTATCTTAATCCCCTTGATGGATTGAAAAAATGAGACGAACTCCCATTTACCAACACAGCAATAGAAGTAGTAGATATCAACTGCTTGATCATGTCAACCACTCTTTGTTCAAATCCAAAGGCAGTAAGGCTTTTAGAAAGGAATAACCAATCCACCCTATCATATGCTTTAGCAATATCCACTTTCATTATGAACCCCTCATTGTTTGGGCTGAACAGTGAGTGAATATTCTCATGTGCCATTATTACAGAATTGAGGATTTATCTTCCTGGGATGAATCCATTTTGCTAATCAGCTATTATCGACGGAATCACTTGAATTAATCTGGTTGTTAGAACTTTGGATATTATCTTATAGAAGGAGTTGCACAGGCTAATCAGTCTAAACTGATCAGGACTATCAGCTCCAACATTTTTTGGAATTAGACACAGAAAAGTGGCATTAACTTCCTTCAACATCTATTTGGCTCCAAAGAATTCCTTCATCGCATTACTGACATCTTTGCCAATAAGTTTCTAGAGCTTTTGAAAAAATAACATGGGAAAACCATCTGGTCCAAGTGCTTTATCTCCTCCTAAAGATCTAACTGCTTTGAAGATTTCCTCCTCCTTAGGTATGGAACATAACATGTTATTCTGCTCCTTTGAGACCAAAGGAGGAACCACACATAGGATATCATCCTGACTTTTCAAGTTGATGTTTATATCAGCCTTCATCAGGGAGGAGAAAAATGAAAGCATTTCCTCCTTTATTTCCTTTTCCTCTGTTATCTTTTGATCTCCTTTTTTCAAGTGTTGAATATGAGTTTTAGCTCTGTGTTTCAGAGTGGAAAGATGGAAAAACTTTGTATTTTTGTCTCCTTCTTTCAACCATTGCACCCTAGATCTTTGTCTCCAATAGGTTTCTTCCTTTGTTATAATATCTTGGTATTGAAACAATTGTTCACTTTCTTCTCTACGAAAGTCAGAAGTATAACCGTTTTGCTAAATTTTTTCTTGAATTCTACTAATTTCTTCCTTAATAGTCTTCTTTTTCTCAAAGATATTTCCAAAACAATCCTTATTCCATTTCTTAACTTCCTTTTTAACATTTTTGAGCTTGGAAGCCACTCTAAAGAGAGATGTTCCCTCAATAGGTATATTCCACCACTCTTTTATTTTGCTTTCAAACTGTGGGTGCTGCATCCACATCTTTTCAAATCTAAATGGATGATTCTTTTTCTAGTTCAATTTGACCACTATGAAAATAAGATGGAAATGATCCGAGCCTATTCTATGGCATGCTTCCAATTTACAAGTATAATCTTTTGTCTAGTCTGGGGAAATGAGAGCCCTATCAAGCTTGGCCTGTATACATTCATTATCAAGTCTCTTATTGCTCCAAGTATACTAAATTCCTTACAGCTCCACATCCATTAAGCCTTCTTTACTTATAAAATCGATGAGATCAAATCTCCCTTCCATTTGAATAGTAAGGACCGATGTTGATCCTATAGGATCAACATCAATTCAAGTGAATCAATGTCAATTCTATGTCAACTGATAATACTCAAAAAAGAAGGATGGAAAAGGTTTGAAAGGTTGATAAAATAATGAAAATAGATAATAGATGATAAAATAGAGATGCTAATGGACTAATAAACTAATATGTAAGCCAAAACTAAGCAATCCAAAATGTAAAACTGACCTTTAATGATTGAGGTGAATGTAGACAATGTGTGCTACAAACATGGGACTTTAACTTCTAAAGTGACTTGATATCATATGGATAGGGGTCTAGTAGGGTACGTATGAAAGTATCAAAAATAATTCAATAGAATTTTGGAGTCCAAAATTGTAGTCCTGAGCCATGGAGGCTCACTATGTATATATGGATCGATGTTGATCTAGGAGAATTGATGTCAATCATAGAGGATCCATGTCAGTTATCCCAATTTGGTAAAAATTTGGCTTGGGTTGTTTTAAACTATGTGACAAAATAATTGAATGTAACACTAAGTTGTTTACATGGGTTTTTGACAAGGGTAAGTTGTTAGAAGGGTTGTTGGGAGGTTGGATGGATTTTGTTCATATTTATTTTTATGAATTTTGGTTGTTTAAAAGAGTTTGGGTGGTTAGGGATGATAAATAGTGATTAATAAGATTAATTGCCATGGGTAAATAGGGGGTATATACATAAAATAAACATTTAAGTTGACATTTAATTATGGACATTTAGTATCTTATACTTTATGTTATATTTTATGTATATACTTTTAGATTGTTTGAGAGTGGTTTCAGACCTCTAGGAGTTAAGATGCAAAATATATATTTTCAGAGGTTTCCGCCACATTTTAGACTTAGCCTATTTCAATACTTTAGGATTTTAGACTCAACCTATTTCAGGGTTTTAGGCTATAATATAGTTTTCTATCATCTACATTTGCCCCTTTCTGTTGAGTGGTTTGTAAAGACTAGCCATGACATAAAAACTAGGATGGTTTTAATGCCCCATGTGTATCTAAGAGGTATTCCTCCTCAAACCAAGAGCTGGCATGGAATGATGAGATGGTGATTGGTTTGAAAAATATAGTGGATGGATGAATAGGATGAGGATCCAAAGGATAAAAGCAAAGGTAAATGACGCAGATATTCAAGTGAGCAACTTGATTTCATCTACAAAGAGAGGGTAATTACACATAGTAATGCCCCCAATGCCAAAGTAGATTACCACCAATATGAACAAGTGGGATTAAACAAAGGCTACCAAGGAGACAAAAGATAAGATGGTCTAACTAAATCATCTACTATGATAATAGTTAGGGAACTACCTATAGACGTATTGTCTCAAGGTGAAATACATTCTTTGGGATCTAAAAAGGCAAGATGTGCCCAATAGAGGGTGAGCCAAGATAGGTTGAGGGACCAACATGGGTCATCTTCCACTAACCTAGGATTTTAGGTGTAAAGTATCATAATTGTAATGGGTATAATTTTCTTGGCCTTGGGTATAAGGCTATATACGCATGAAAGATTGCAAGTACATTCAAGACAAGGGATCAAGGTGCATCAAAGAGGATCAATGTAAATTATTTCTGTGGCTATAAATAACATGATCAACATGTCATTTGATTATTATCTAAATGTCAATTAGAACCTCCAAATGTGAATTTAGATGGTTTATGTTGGATGGAGGGATGGGGATGCGATAAAAAAAAGAGCACCAATACTGTAGGCTTAGTGATGAAGTATAATATTTCACTAACAAGGGTTTGGGATATTATAGGAAAAAATTCCCCAAGATAAACAAGTAATTAATTGCCATAATTATGAGTAGGTGGGCTTCAATGAAGGCAATCAAGAGAAAAAATGATAGGGTTGGTTTACCAAAGAATCTAGTATGCTTGTAGTGTGTACACTACCTATAGATGAATACTCTCAAGCTAAGGTACACTCTCAAGATCTATAAAGGTGAGATGCCAAAAAGGATTCCGTACCTTATGAAGATTGTGGAACCAATAGGGGTCAATATCCTCTAGACTAAAATGTAATAGGAAAAATAATGGGATAGATGTGGCAAGGTAACAAGATTGTGCTCAGGGGTAGGATTGGATGCATGAAAAATTACAAGTAGTGAAAAAAAAGAATAATCAATGTTGATTAATAAGGATGGACATCAACTTAAATGATAAACATGGCTTATAATGGCCTACCATAAATAGTATGGCCTATATGTCATTGGCATATGTGCATGCGATGGATCAAAGATTTTTGAGGGAAAATTGGACATTTATTTGAATTATTATAGTAAGGGATTGGTGAATTCATATGTTGATTCCTAGTTTTGATAGTGGTGTGGTTATGGGCAATAACCTTTTATGTTTTTTAATAGGCTTTGGTATTATTGATGGAAAGTTGAATTAGGTTAGATGATGGTATGGATTTTGATTTTAATGTCAATTTGATGTATGAGAAAAGAGTAACTGAGGTTAACTCAACTCCTTAGTTGATTGGATCATGGTGAGGCATGAGCTCCTTTGTAATCTATGTATTTTACAAACCTTGGCTAATGCTAATAATGACCTCAGTGATCATCAATCAACCAATCTTAAGATTTTTTAAGATAGGAAATGATATGGGATAATTAATATGAGTAGATATGGATATGAAATTAGTACCATGATATCTCCCTAGGTCAGAGGCTAAGTCTTTGTGTACTAGTGATGATAAGACCAACTTGGATCAACCCATGTTTCATTTTGTGTAGACTAATCAATGTAATAAGTTTGTTATATTTTGGAAATATGATCAATGTGAGAAGCTATCATGGGATATTGTTTGAATTTTTATTTTGAATTTTTTATGGGCATGCTTGATAAATTTTAGCTAATATATAAAATTTGATTAATATGAGAAACTTTTTTTATTTATAACTTTGAATAGCCATCCTTCAAGGGAGTGGCCTATGATTTTAAGAGATATTTTTGTGTTTTATGAATAGCTATCCTTCAAGGGAGCAGTTTGTGTTTTTGAATTTTGGATAGCCATCCTTTAAGGTAGTGGTCTATATTTTGTGCCCTTTTGATTTAATTTTATCCCAGATTAAATTTTAGTCATGGGTTGACTTGAATTTGCCTAGGTCACATTCTTAAAGACAAAGCTTCGACACAAGGTGATAATGTGACGCTAAGTGGTGTGGTGCTATGGATAATAATGATTTGGGGCTTCTTACTATATATAGGTAGAGCATGTTGAGTACAAAAATTCTATCAGTAGAGATGAGGTTCTTATATTTAAGATCATGAAGATAGTGTTATCGAATGACCACATGATTCTATATCATTATAGGGTATATGTGGGGATTATTATAAATATAAGTAATGAGAATGGCTAAGTTGATTATGGATCACCAAAGATATTAACAATGACAAGGTTGTAGATGAAAAGTGCTAGGAGACTCATGATTTTGACTTGAATTCCATTGAAGTCAAGCAATATGCCCTAGATCCATGATATATGGGCTGAGCCAATTAGGAGAAAGTTTTCTCAACTACTCTTTTCCATATTAGTGGCATGTTAGTTTTCTTAATTAGGAGAGATGGGAATGATGTCATTAGTTTTTAAAGGGATGTTAGATGGTGGTGATGAGATATTGATACATACAGGTGTCAAGAAAGGTGTTGAGTGATAAATGATATTCCCCCAATGAGAGTTACTAACATAGGGAACTGAAGGATTTGTTATCATGGATATGAGGTAAAGGGATTATTGGACTGAAAGAGGTTTTTCCTATCTTTGGGATGAGAACATGATTGGGATGATAGATAGGTTTATAAATTTTAGATGGAGGTGGGTCTTGTGGGATAGTGTAGATTCTCTTTTCTTTGTTAAGGATGGGATTAGGATCAAATTCCTCATTTAAGAGGTCAAAATCCCATAAAATATTCTAGACTATGGATTTAAATGCTTTACAATTTTCAATATCATGTCTGGGAGTCTTATGATAAGCACACATCTTATCTTTCCTATACCACAAAGGTCTTGGAGTGTGTGGTTTGAATGATCTGATACGTGGTAATGAAATGAGGGATGTCTATAAAATTTGGTCTAGAATGGTGGATTATGATCCTCTCAATGAGTCTTATTGTAGTTTCCTAACCTTTTATGTTATATACTTTTGATCTAATTTAGTTTTGGCATTTTTTATATGGATAGGATTAGTAGGATTCATTTTTGTTTTTATAGTTGTGTTTTTAGTTATAGTTTTTAAGTTATTAGAGGTGGAAGGTTTGGTTAATGGTTTTGGTGTTGAAGGGAGAGGAAGATATTTTTGGGTGGATCCTTTAGATGATGATTCAATGATGGTGATAGGTAGTGTAGATGAAGGATAAGGTCCTATGATGGATGGCCTATTTTGGATTAAGGGTGCTATTGATTTTCCCTTTTTAGTGCTAGTAGATGTGATAGTGATATTGTTGTAACTTGGTTCAATGATTTTACCTTTAGATAGTGAAGGAAGCTCTAATCTTATTAGTGGATGTTCGAGGGATTTTACTTTTAAGAAATTTAGGAATTTATTTGGATTGATTGGATTTGTCATTTTATCTTTATTCTTTGGATTAAGGCTTAAATTTTTTTTAAGAGATCCTTCTTTTGGGAGATCCCATGTAATGAGATCAGGGAGGTTGGAATGGATGAGAGGGGTGATTTGAATTGGCTCATGTTATTATGTTTTTAATATATCTCCTATAGGGACATTTGGTATTTTAGAGGATGAGCTGGGAGATATATTAACTTCTTATGGTATAATTTGGTCGTGGATAGTACTAATTACATGACCCCCTTGGTTTTGGGATTCTTCAATGTGTGTTAGTAAGGAGTCTGATGTGGATGGGTAATTAGAAGATGGTTGTTAGATAGTATCAAGGGATTGATTAGGGTGACCATTTTGATTTTCCAAATTAAAGTCACCCTTATCAATGAGGTTTTATACCAATTATTTAAAGGATTGACATCATTCTATGTCATGTCCTATTACCCTATGATAAGCAAAGAACTCATCCTTTTTATACCAAGTTGGTTTAGGACGTGTATCATCAATTGGTTTAATCAAAGGGAGCTCAAAAATGAACACTCGTAGGAGTTTATCCAATATAAAAGTATAAGGCTCTACTAAAGGGGTATATTTTCTAGGGAGAAAATTAGTAAGCCCCCTAGGTGGTTATGTTTTAGAAGTGGATGGTCCTAATTGATTTGGTGTTGGAAGGGGAGAAGTTTTTAGAGTAATAGCATTTATTGCCCCTTTTGGTTTAATATTATTTTTATTGCTTTTTGATGGGTTAGGTTTAAAGTTTTTATTGTCTAACTTAACTTCTCCCTCTTTAATGACATGAATCTCAAGTTTATGTTTCATGGTAAATGCTTCGTCAAAAGTCTTAAAGGTTTGAAATTATAACATAGACAAGATATGTTTTGTACAAGAGCATGAAAATAATTTGATTAATTCAAGCTATGGCAAGGAAAATGTTAACTGGTTGATTATGCTACACCAATGAGCTACAAAGTCTGACATGGATTCATCTTCAAATTGTTTGACACCATACAAGTTAGTGAGGGTGATTTTTTGAAAAATGTTTATGTATAATTATTCTAAAAAGACCTAAACTAATTATTAAAAGGAAAATAATGAGTGTTGGGGGATGGAGATGTACCAATCCAAAGCTGGTCTAATGAATGATATGGGAAAATTCTGAAGTAGGAGAGCATCATCATGGGATATAAGGTAGCAATCATGTCTAAATGCCCTAAGGTGTTATTATGGGTCCTCTTAGGAATTTTGTAAATTTAGGTAATTACCATTGTGAAGGGTAAGGTCTCATGGGTATGGCTAGATTATTGGGCTCATTACAAATTTTCTCATAGGAGAGAACATTCTTGTGTCTGAAGGTGGAGGCTTCCAAATGGGATAGATGTTTATGAGGTCTAGTTGGGTGGTATACTAAGATACACCCCTTAGGTATTGTTTTTGAAGGGGTAGTGATGTGATGAATGGTTACGACTGGGGATAACCAATGGTTGTGGTGTTAATCGGTGGGGTTGAAGTAACATATGGAGGATATGTTGAGGGTATGTATTGTTAATAGGATGGGTTGGAGGATGATATGTATTGAAATTGGGGAGGTATTTGAGAGGATTGTGATAGAGGGTTTAAAAATTGGGATGATAAAGGAGTAGTTGAAGTCAACTGTAATGAGACATTCTATTGAGGAGGTGGTAGGAATTGTGGTTGTGAAGCCATGGTGGGTTGAGGTAGGATATTTCATGGAGCTAGTTAGACTAATGTGGTGGATTCATACCACTATGGGTTTATGTAGGTGAGAGGGATGCTAGGATAGAAACTAGGCTTTAAGGGGATATAAGGGTAAATAGGTTAGGTTATCATGGTACTTAGGACTATAGGAGTAGTAGTGGATGTGTTCAAGGGTGTTTGTTTAGATGGTTTTATCCCTAATAGTGATGTATCCATATTAGTGGATTGAATAGGGTCTGAGATATGGGGTGGTGATGATGGTGTTATAACCACATTCATCAAGTGTGAACCCCTATTAGTTCCACCTTTTATAATACCAAAAATATGAGGGGACTTAAGAATGGAAATGGGTGTGTTCCATAAGGTGATATAATGGTTAAGGGCTAGCAGTTTATTATCCAAAATGAAATAAACTCTGCATTCCCTTGAGTATAATATAATGGAATATGAGGTGATCTAAAGGATTCAAGGGAAGTGGATAGACTTGGAGTAGTCTCCATGGATGAGGACTATATGGAGGTCAAGTTATTTTTCATGATTATTGTTGCATTTCAACCATGAGATGAAAAAAAACAAGAATTTATTTATGAATTATCTTGCTTTTAGGTGTGAATGTAAGATGTACAAACTAAATTCATTTCAAAATGTTTTTATCTTTTATTTTTTTAACTTTAAGATGTGAAAATAAATAAAGAAAAATGATAACAAGGGTCCTAAGAAATGGTAATCTAAGGATGGTTTTGGGTATTTTTTTTTATCACTCAAAGGAAATCTATATTGGTATCAATATGTGGCTTGGTACTTAGGGCTTGTTCCCCTCATGTCAAAATCCCACAACTAGTGCAAGTGCTTATACAATATATACCAATAGTCCAGAGATTATACTCAACTAGAGAATTGAGTTGGTCCTCCCCTTGGGAGTGAAATATAAGTGGGATCACTGGGAAGAAGGTTACTATGAGGTGATGAAATCCCCATTAATTTCCTTATGTGAAATGTTTAAATGAGTTTGTTATGATAATAATTTGGCTTATGTTTGAAAGAGTGATAATTATGATAAATTTACCACCTAAATTATTCTATGTGAATTCCTAAGGTAGGAAAAAATGAATGTAATTTATTTTAACCGTAAAAAGGAAATAAAATGAAAACTTAATGTTCTTTGGATGAATTCAGACAAAGAAAGGAAAATAGAGTAAATTCAAGAATTTTTGAATTTTAAAACAAAATATGAGCCTAAGATCCCACCCGACGTGCTAGAATGTTTTAGTATTTTTTTTTCACTTTTTCAATATAGACTAATTAGCTACTAAAAATAAAGTAAAAGCATGGTTTTGAAGATTACCTAGAGATGAAGGTTGGTTGCACACTATTGATCAAGATTTTGTGTGAACTCCCCTTTGGCTAGGGAGGAATGACCTAAAAATCACAAGTAAAGAGTTGGATAAAAATGGACCAGTAGGAAGATGAGTGGGCTACCTAGTTACAACTAGTCCCGAGAAGTGTAATGCTTGCTCAAATGGATGGCAGCCCACTATTTTCAATTAAGATGGATAAAATGCTAAAAATGATGAAGATAAATGATTTCAAGATATAAATAGTGTGAAAGACAATTTGATAAAGAGAAAATATTATGGATTATTTAAGATAAAAAATAAAATATACAAGATAATAGATGTAGGTATAAATAATACAAAATATAATTTAATAAAGATTAAATAAATGTAGATTGTCTATGATTGAAAGATAAGATAAATGGATTATTCAAGGACAAGATGTATAAATACTTTACTAATTTTTAGTAATGGATATCAATGGATTAGGAGAGAGATTTATAAAATAGAATGCAAATTATGTAGGCTTCAGAGAATGTGAATTCTACCAAAAATAGAATTTGGGTCTATTTTTGTGTTTTAGTAGGGATCGATGTCGATCCTATGGGATTGACATCAATTCAATTGAATCGATGCCAATTATTTTTAAACTTCTAATACTCAAAAATGAATGATGTAAAAGGTTTAAAAGGTTGATAAAATAATGAAACTAGATAATAGATGATAAAATAGAGATGCTAAAGGACTAATAAACCATAATGTAAGGCAAAACTAAGAAATAACAAACATAAATCTAACCTTTAATGAGAAAGGTGAATGTAGATAATGTGTGATATAAACATGGGCTTTAAACCTCCAAAATGGCTTGCTATCATATGGATAGGGGTCCAACAAGTTAAATATGGAGGCTCAAAAATAATTTAGTAGTGTTTTAGAGTCCAAAATTATAGTCCTGAGCCATGGAGGCTCGCTGTGTATATATGGATTGACATCGATCCAAGAGAATCGACATAGATTATCCAAATTTAGTCAAAAGTTGTCTTAGGTTATTTTGAATCGCTTACCAAAATAAGTGAATGTAACACTAAGTTGTTTACATGAGTTTTTGACAAGCGTAAGTTGTTAGAAGGGTTGTTGGGAGGTTGGATGGATTTTGTTCTTATTTGTTTTTTTATTAATTATGGTTATTTAAAAGATTATGGGTGGTTAGGGATGGTAAATATTAATTAATAGGATGAATTACCATGGGTAAATATGGGGTGTATACATAAAATAAACATTTAAGTTAAAATTTAATTATGGAAATTTAGTTTCTTATACTTTAAGTTATATTTTATGTATATACTTTCAGGTTGTTTGAGAGTGGTTTCAGACCTCTAGGAGTTAAGATGTAAAATATAGTTGTTTGGATGTTTCCACCACATTTAAAATGTAGCCTATTTTAGGAATTTATGATTTCAAACTCAACTTATTTTAAGGTTTTAGGCTATGGTACAGATTTATAGCATCTACATTTGCCCCTTTTTGTTGAGCAGTTTGTAGAGACTAGCCACGAGATAAAAACCAAGATGGCTCTAATGCCCCTGGTGTATGTGAAAGTTATTACCCCTAAAAATAGGAGCTAGTGTGGGATGATGAGATAGTGATGGGTTTAAAAAATATAGTGGATGGATGAATAGGATGAAGATTCAAAGGATAAAAGAAAAGGCAAATGACATGGATATTTGAGTGAGCAACATTCTTGAACTTACAAGGAGAGGGTAATTACACACAGTAATGCCCCAATACCATTATATATTACCACTAATATGAACAAGTGGGTTTAAACAAAGGATACTAAGGAAAAAAATGATAAGAAAGTCAAACTAAAGCATTTTTTATGATAATAGTCAGGAAACCACATTTAGACGTATTCTCTCAAGGTGAAATATGCTCTTTGGGATCTACAAAGGCAAGATGTGCCTAATAGAAGGTGAGTTAAGATAGGTTGAGGGACCAAAAGGGGTCATATTCCACTAACCTAAGATGTTAGGTGTAAAGTATCATAATTGTAATTGGTTTAATTTGCTTGGCTTTGGGTACAAGGCTATATGCACATGAAAGATTTCAAGTAAATTCAAGACAAGGGATCAAGGTCAATTAAAGAGTATCAATGTAAATTATTTATATGGATATAAATAACATGATCCAAACATTATTTTATTATTGGATAAAAATCAATAATGTTGACCCCCAAAAATATCACTCATTTTTGGGACAACATTTGAACTATTTTGGTCTTATAGACTAAAATTGTCTCTTCCCTTTCTGAAATTTGTCCTGGACATTCAAATTCCTCCTTTTTCAAGTTTCTAAAAAATCTACGGACTCTGCAGGAAAAGAAATTCTATGGACTTTGTAGGCCAAGTTCAAGGGGCTTCACCAGTTCTGCAGACGGTTTCAACCAAAATAATCAGTTTCTAACACTTGGTCATTTTTAGGATTGTTTTAGTGCCTTGGTTCAATCAAAAATCTCCATCGGCAAGCATCTAAGCAAATAAGGCTTGAACCGTTGAGCCATTGAACCACTTTGGTTTAAAGGTTCAATGAGTTCAAAGTTTAATAGGTTTAATGCTTTCGATTCAATGGTGGGTTCAATCAAAGGAACGGTTCAATGGCTTGGTTCAACTTAGTGGTTCAATGCTTTATTTCACTCGAGTGGTTTACCTGCTTTGTTTTAATGCTTTGGTTCATCATTTGGTTTAATCAAATGGTTCATCAGTTAGTTCAAGGCTTTGTTTGAACCGTTGAACCAAAGCTTGGTTCAATAGTTGGTTCAACATCTTTTGTTTCAAAGGCGGGTTCAAATAAATGGTTCAAAGGCGGGTTCAATCAAGTGGTTCAATGCTCAGTTCATCCACTTGGTTCAAAGGCTTGGTTCATTCAATTGGTTCATCAGCATGAACCATTTTGGTTCAAAGCTTGGTTCCTCGGCTTGGTTCAACGTTTGGTTCAACCAAGTGGTTCAATGCTTTGGTTCAATGTTTGGTTCAATCAAATGGTTAAACGGCTTGGTTCAACCAAGTGGTTCACTATGATGGTTCAAATGAGTGGTTCAATACAAAATTTAAAAGAGCCTCCTAAAGGACAAGTGCCCTTGCAGAGGGCACTTGGTCAACAAAAGTACCCTTTAGAAGGGTCATTTTCAAAGAAGGCCGCAAAGGTAATTCTTTTACATTTATTTAAGGAATTCAAAAAAGACTAAGGCAAGAAGTAATTCCTTCAGAATTTTTGTCTAAAGGAATTCCTTTAGAAAAAAAGTCTGAAGGAATTTGGGAAAGCAACTGTGGGAAGAAAACTCGAAGGAAATTCTCAAAGGCAAACAGAACAAAATGGAACAATTCTGCAGACTTTTTGTTTGTGGGAAATTGCCACAAACAATTTTTTCATAGGAAAACACCTACAAAGAAAGCTTGGGGAATTTGTCTGTGGGAAAATATCGGAAAAAAAGCTTGGGGAAAATGCCCATGAGGATTGTCCATAGGAAGTGTTTGGAAGAGACTGTCGAAGCCCGAAGGCCATTCAAAGACTGCTCAAAGGACACATACCCTTGCGATGGGCTCTTTTCAACCCAAAGTGGATCATTTCTTAAGGCCTAAAAGGGCAAATTATTTTAGGGAAAGTTCCAAATAGAAAAGCTAAAAAAGGACCAAGGGGTGATGCACTCAAAGATGTCAAATTCAAGACAGTGAACTAGCCGTTTAAAACATAGTGATGGGCACACAAACGTCAATTTCAAAGCTCATAAAATAGTCATTGATCCTTGTAATCTACATACCTAAATGTATTCATAGGCTTTAAGGCTAGGACTAGCAGGAAGTGAGGAAGGAATAGAACAACAAATTGAATCCAAGACCTGATTCACTTAACCAAAAAAGGAGGAATGATGAAGAAGGATCAGATCACCAGGTGGACATTGAAAGTTGCAAACTTTCAATAGTGTGACTTGTTTCTCTGCATTTAGAAAAACAAATGGGTAGATGCCCCTAATTTCTAGCCTATCTTATTAATAGTTTTCAATGCAACATGATGTGTTACTATTCTTGAGTCCTTCTTAAAGAGGATATATAAGGGACTATCTTTTATTGTAAATGGATCTCTTTTTGACAATTAGAATGAAACTCAGCCCAAATTGAAAGGCATACTAAGACTTTGAGCTCAGTTTGTTGATCATATTTTGCTACTGGAATAAGAAAGCAAGTGACTTTTTAGAATTTATGTTGTCATTTATTTATTGTTAGGAAAACTATTCTTATGTCTTTTTCCTTAATATATCTTTTGTTCCTTTAATTCAACAAGCAGAATTAGTGACAACAGTCAAGAAGGTGTCTTGAAGAGTCAACTATGGAGAGACTTTGTGCCCCCATAATTGCCTTTAGTGTGTTTTCTTTTCATTTATGTGTAAAGAACTTTGGGATGAATTTGTGCCCTCATTGTCCTTCGTATCTTACTCTTGAGAAATTTAGGTGGAGACTTTGTGTTGTATCTCGATTTGTTGGTTACTATGTCCTTGGTTACATTTTTCTATTACTACTAGGAGTACTCTTGTGGCTAGCTGAATAGTACTTCTGAAAGAAGATGAGTGTTGTCTGTCATTTCCCTTGAGTTTTTACCTTGATCTTCATGCATCATCTCTAAAAAAAGAGAGATGGATGGTTTGACCTACCCTTGAATATTATTTTCTATTTTTTTATATATATATATATATATATATATATATATCATATCTACAGGGAACCTCCCCTTGATGAGATGAGAGATCAGTCCCCTTCTAATGTGGTAAACCTACACATTTGGATGACTAATCTTCCTACTTTGGCTAATCAGACCTATTTTGTTTATCAGTACACTAATCAACAAAATATTCAACCAAAAAAATTTGGCAACTCTACTAGGGATATACATAACTTTGTGCAATTTGGAACCTCAAGTTTCAGATTGAAACATCACCTATGTCTTACCCATTATCATTATAACTCTTATCCACCAATAATTTTTGGTGACTCTGCTAGGGAATATAATATCCATTATGCATTTATAATCTAACCATTCACCTCCACTCTAACTAGGAAAGAATGTGTAGTTTAAAGTCTCAAGCTTTAAACTGAATCAAGGTCCATTATTTTCCATTTTTGTTTCACAATCTAGTAGATTCAAGGTATACACAAAGCCAAAGGGCTAAAGGTATCATTGACTTTGTATTCGAGTTGGTACAACAAAATGATTTTGATATGTTTCCTTCACTATCTCATCTCTAATGAACCAAGATCTTTCCTCCTACTAAAGTCAGATCTCCATTGCCAGACAAAGTATCTACTTTTATTGTTGATAAATCTTTGCCAATAATTACCCCTCTAAGATTTGTTATCCCTCCTTTTCATAATCCTATAATGGTAGATCAAGGCCCCTGGGGTAATGCTTTTGGTCCTCTCAATCTTACTCCACCTCTACATCAGATTCCATGTAGTTGAAGGAAGAATTTCCCCAAATTCTATGGTGATGGGAAAGTTCATCTCGATGAACACATTGCAGCCTTTAGCATAGCTTTTGGAGTAATCAGAGTAGAATTTGAAGATGTAGCAGTTAGGCTTTTTATGGAGACACTACAAGGTGCTACTATAGATTAGTTTTATCATCTACAAGCTCAGTCAGTAACTGATTGGAATACTCTCAAAGATAAGTTTGAAGTTAGATTCAAACCTATAGAAGATGCACATGCACTTCTGGCTCAAATTACACAGATAAAGAAAGAGCCTCATGAAATAATGAGAGACTTCATAGCCAAATTTGACAAACTAAGAAGTATAATTTCTATAATAGCTCAACCTACAACTGAGAATCTCAAATGATTTTTCATTAGTTCTTAGTTACCTGAAGTAAGTTTTCTCTTGAGATGTGCTGGTCAAATAGATCTTGCTACAACTCAACATTTGGCCACTGAGGTAGAAGATGATCTCATCTTAACAGGAAAGATAAGAAGAGATCCAAATAGAAATAGAGCTTTATCATCTTTTGAATATTCATCTACAAGCACCACAGATCCAATGGTGCAAAAGCTGGCAAATGAAGTGCTAACCTTGAAAAAGCAAATGGCACAAGGAATGTCTTATGGTCCTTGATACAGAGATATGCCAAGAAGGACATTCCTAAATTAGTCATATCAGGGCAATGCTACCAGGAATCAAGGGCAATAAAATTGCCTTCCTCCCCCACAAGGAAAACTTTCCCTTGAAGTTCCTCCAACCAACTCAGCAGTTGGATATTTGGAAATAGAACATGCTTTTTCTTTCCAACCTGAGTTTGAGCAAGAAAATGATGCTGATCTCTTCACAGAGTATCAAGAAGAATCAGCTGGAAACTCCCACATTGGTTTCCTAAACTACCAGGATGAACCCAAAAGTAAAGGAGAAGCTATTGATGGATCATATGAAGTGTTTACTAGGTCCAAAAACCAATCAGTCCAACAAGATAATAAAGGGAAGATAGAGGAGCAACCTCAACCAACAATTACAATTGCTAAGCATGGAACCACTCTACCTTTTTAGTTAAAGGATTTGATGATCACCCAAAATGTAAGTACATCAATTTCACTTTCACCTTCTACTTCAATCTCACAAACTATCCCTCCTCCCATCCCTCCTAAAACTTAGAAAGTTGAAGTACCTTTCTCTGTACCTAGCTCAATTCAGCCATTTGACATAATCGATCATGTCAAAAAGACAAAAATACAAATGTCTAAATTTGAATATTTGCAAGCTAATCCTAATTAATTAGATAGGTTAGTATAATGTGTCAAGAACCAAACCATCCTTGTAAGATAAGAGGTTAAGAAAATAATTCATGATTCCCCAAAGAACATGCACATTCTAAATAATTTTGTCTTTACTCCTCTAACTACCCCTGGGAAAATAGAACCTTTCTATGTTTCCCTGTTAATAAATGGTTATCAGCTCAACAATTGCATCATTGATTCTAGGGCATCTGACAATGTCATGCCTGCTAAAGTAGCTGAGTCTTTGGGTCTTACATTGACCAAAACCTTTGGGAGATGTTTCTCCATCGAGAAAAAGAAATTACCATTGATGGGGCAAATTAAAGATGCCCAATTTGCATTGGTAGCCTTTCCAAACAAGAGAATCAAGATGACTATCTTGGTGGCTGACATCCCAGCATCTTATGGCATTTTACTTTGATGAAATTTTTGTAAGGATGTGGGAGGAGAATTAAGCATGGACCTATCTGAAGCAAGGATCCATGTCCAAGGCGTAATGAAGAGATTACTCCCTCAAAAGGAGGCAAAATACGTGGTCACCCAAACATCAGCCCCTTCAACACAAATTTTGTTTGAGTATTCAGGCAAGGGTAATTATTTATTTACCACAGAGAATGTTCATGTTTCTATAGACAAAATTCCTATAGCTGACAATCCAAGAATTGATCCAAACAAGAATTCAAGAGAATTGGTAGGACACAATACAAGTAAGGAAGGATCTTCCATCTCTAATGAAGATAAATCTAATAGGAGATCAGCTTCTGATGATGCTTTGATCCTAAAATCCAATGGCAACAATTTTTCCACCAATGATGGAGTTAGGACTATGTTGATATCTCTTCAAAGAGATATTCTTCCTTCATGCAATTTGTAAGTTAGCAACACCAACAACATAGCTAGATGTGAATCTCTATTGCTCATATTGAAGATTGCTCAAGATGAAGAAATCAAACTCCTTCACACTAAAGGAGATACAAAGCTGATAGTTTGTCAGGAGTTTGATGTAGACAATCCAATCATATGCTGGACTAAACTAGAAGAACAATCAATTATGGTAATGGACCATGCTGCTACAAATCAAAATCAGGCAAAGGAATCCTCCACCAAGAGAGCAAGGAGTTATGGTTTCCATTTTCAAGACCACATCCTACCATGGGACAAGAAGAAGAAAAATCCAAGGGGAAGATGTAGAAAATTGGTTTCTTGGTGGAGAACTCCATTCTCCCATCACCATTTCTGGAGGCAAAATGTCTTCTTGATGGTTTATCAGAATAGAGCACTCTTTTCTCTACCTCATAATGGGCAGCATCTAAAACACTTCAACTATTGAAGTATCAGATCATTGCATCTATATATGTGTATATTTTAATAGTTTTTAATTCTATTTTGTTTTGTTTATTTTATTTTTTGATGCCTTTCATTTTTGGGTAGCATGACTCTATAGCCCAATGGTACACATGAAGACATTGGAGATTCTAGATTCTACTCCCTTCAATTATTTTTTCAATTGATATAAGTTCCCCAACTGGAGCCAGCTATTGTCCCCCAAAAATATCACTCATTTTTTGGACAACATTTGAACTATTTTGGTCTTATAGGCCAAAATTGTCTCTTCCCATTCCAAAATTTGTCCTAAACATTCAAATTCCTCATTTTTCAAGCTTCTCAAAAATCTACAAACTCTACGGGAAAATAAATTCTATGGACTTTAGAGGCCAAGTTCAATGGGATTCACAGGTTTTGCAAGTGATTTCAACCAAAAGAATAAGTTTCTAACACTTGGTCATTTTCAAGATTGGTTTAGTGCCTTGGTTCAATCAAAAATATCCATCAACAAGAATCTAAGCAAAGAAGGATTGAACCATTTAACCATTGAACCACTTTGGTTCAAAAGTTCAATGAGTTCAAAGTTGAATAGGTTCAACACTTTCAGTTCAATGACAGGTTCAATCAAAGGAATAGTTTAATGGCTTGGTTCAACCAAGTAGTTCAACACTTTATTTCACTCAGGTAGTTCATATACTTTGTTTTAATGCTTTGGTTCATCCTTTGGTTTAATCAAATGGTTTATCAGTTGGTTCAAGGCTTCATTTGAACCATTGACCCAAAGCTTGGTTCAACGGTTGGTTCAACATCTTTTGGTTCAAAGGCAGGTTCAAATAAATGGTTCAAAGGCAGGTTCAATCAAGTAGTTCAATGCTCAATTCATCCACTTGGTTCAAAGGCTTGGTTCATTCAATTGGTTTATCAACTTGAACCATTGGCTTGAACCATTTTGGTTCAAAGCTTGGTTTATCAGCTTGGTTCAACATTCGATTCAACCAAGCGGTTCAATGTTTGGTTCAGTCAAATGGTTCAACAGCTTGGTTTAACCAAGTGGTTCACTGTGATGATTCAAAGGAGTGGCTCAATGAAAAATTTCAAAGAGCCTCCTGAAGGAGAGTGCCCTTGTGGAGGGCACTTGGTCAACAAAAGTACCCTTCGGAAGGGTCTTTTTCAAAGAAGGCTGCAAAGGTAATTCTTTCAAATTTTGTTTAAGGAATTCAAAAAAGACTAAGAAAAGAAGTAATTCCTTCAAAATTTCTATTCAAAGGAATTCCTTTAGACAAAAAGTCTGAAGGAATTCAAGAAAGTGACTGCAGGAAGAAAACCCAAAGGAAATTCTCAAAGGCAAATGAAACAAAATGGAATAATTTTGCAGACTTTTTGTCTGCAAGAAATTTTCATTGACAATTTGTCCACAAGAAAATACTCATGGAGAAAGCCTAGGGAATTTGTCCACATACTTTTTGTCTATAGGAAAATGCCTATGGAAAAGCTCAGGGAAAATGCCTGTGGGGATTGTCCGCAAGAAGTTTATGTGAGAGACTGTCGAAGCCCAAAGGCTATTCAAAGACCGCTTGAAGGGTAGATACCCTTGTGGGGGGATCTTCTTGACCTAAAGCAGATCATTTATTAAGGCCTAAAAGGGTAGATTCTTTATGAGAAAGTGCCAAATAGAAAAGTTGAAGAAGGACCAAGGGTTGACGCGCCCAAAGACGTCAAATTCAAGACAGTGAACTAGCCATTGAAAACGTGTTGATGGGTGCATGAACGTCAATTTCAAAGCTCATAAAATAGCCATTGATCCTTGTAATCTATAGACCCAAATGCATTCATAGGCTTTAAGGCTAGGACTAGTAGGAAGTGAGGAAGGAATAGAACAATAAATTGAATCTAGGACTCGATTCACTTAACCAGAAAAGGAGGAATGATGAAGAAGGATCAGATCACCAGGTGGACATTGAAAGTTGCAAACTTTCAATAGTGTGATTTGTTTCTCTGCATTGAGAAAAATAAATGGGTAGATGCCCCTAATTTCTAGCCTATCTTCCTAACAGTTTTCAATGCAACATGATGTGTTACTGTTCTCGAGTCCTTCTTGAAGAGGCTATATAAGGGACTATCTTTTATTTTAAATGGATCTCTTTTTGACAATTAGAATGAAACTCTTCCCAAATTGAAAGGCATTACTGAGACTTTGAGCTCAATTTGTTGATCATATTTTGTTACTAGAATAAGAAAGCAAGTGACTTTTCAGACTTTGTGCTGTGATTTCTTTGTTGTTAGGGAAACTATTCTTATGTCTTTTTCCTTAATATATCTTCTGTTCCTCTAAATCAACTAGCAAAATTAGTGACAATAGTCAAGAAAGTGTCTTGAAGAGTCAACTATGGAGAAACTTTGTGCCCCCATAATTTCCTTTAGTGTGTTTTCTTTTCATTTCTATGTAAAGGACTTTGGGATGACTTTGTGCCCTCATTATCCTTTGTATCTTACTCTTGAGAAATTCAGGTGGAGACTTTGTGTTGAATCTTGATTTGCTGGTTACTACGTCCTTGGTTACATTTTGCTGTTACTACTAGGAGTACTCTTGTGGCTAGATGAATAGTACTTTTGAAAGAAGAGGAGTGTTGTCTATCATTTCCCTTGAGTTTTTCCTTTGATCCACATGTATCATCTCTAAAAAAAGAGAGATGGATGGTTTGTCCTACCCTTGAGTATTATTTTCTATATATATATATATATATATATATAACATATCTACAGGGAACCTCCCCTTGATGAGAGGAGAGATCAGTCCCCTTCTGATGTGGTAAACCTACACATTTGGATGAATAATCTTCCTACTTTGGCTGATCAGACCTATTTTTTTTATTAGTACGTTGATCGACAAAATATTCAACCAACAAATAAGACCCTTCAAATATGAATTTGGATGGTTTGTGATGGATGGATGGGGATGCAATTAAAAAAAAGCACCAATGATGTAGGCTTAGAGATGAAGTGAAATATTTCACTAACAAGGGTTTGGGATATTACAAGAAGAAATACCCCAAGACAAACAAGTAATAAATTACCACAACTATGAGTAGGTGGGATTAAATAAATGCAATCAAGAGAATAAATGATAGGGTTGGTTGGCTAAAGGATATGGTGTGTTTGTGGTGTGTGTGTTACCTATAGATGAATGCTCTCAAGCTAAGGTATACTCTTAGGATCCACAAAGGTGAGATGTTTAAGAAATTCCCTACCTTATGAAGGCTTTAGGACCAACAAGGCTCAATGTCCACTAGCCTAAATTTTAATAAGATAAATAATGGGATAGATGTGGCAAGGTAACAAGGTTGAGCTCAGGGGCATGATCAGATGCATGAAAATTTTCAAGTAGTGTAAAAAAAGGCTAATTGATGCTAATTAACAATAATGATAATCAATTTAAAGGATCAGCATGGATTTTAATGGCCTACCATAAATAGTATGGCCTACATGTTATTGTTATATGTGCCTATGATCTATCAAAGATTTTTGAGGGAAAATTGGAAATTTGTTTGAATGCTTATAGTAGGGGATTTAGCAAATTCATATGTGGATTCTTAGTTTTGATAGTGATGTGGCTATGGGTGATAACCCTTTTATGTTTTTTAATAGTCTTTGGTATTATTAATGGAAATTTGAATTAGGCTAGATGATCATATGGATTTTGATATTAATGTCAATTTGATGTATGAGAAAAGAGTAACTGAGGTTAACTTAACTCCTTAGTTACTTGGATAATTTTGAGGCATGAGCTCTTTTGTGATATATATATTCTACAAACCTTGTCTAATGCTAATAAACACATTGGTGATCATCAATCAACCAATCATAGTTTTTTTTAGGATAGGAAATGATATGGCATGATTATACTATGAGTAGATATGGCTATGAAATTAGGACCATGATATCTCCCTAGGTCAAAGGCTAAGTCAATGTGTACTAGTGACAATAGGACTAACTTGGATCAACCCATGTTTGATTTTGTGAAGACTGATCAATGTAAGAAGTCTGGTAGATTTTAGAAATTTGATCAATGTAGGAAGTATGCTAGATTTTAAAAATCTAATCAATGCAGGAAGCTTTCTTGGGATATTGATTGACTTTTGATTTTGGATTTTTTATGGGCATGCTTGATAAGTTTTATCTAAGATAGGTAGGAAACTTTTTTGATTTATAACTTTGAATAGCCATCCTTCAAAGGAGTGGTCTATGATTTTAAGATATAATTTTGAGTTTTATGAATAATTGTCCTTCAAGGGAGCAGTCTATGTTTATGAATTTTGGATAGTCATACTTTAAGGGAGTGGTCTATGTTTTGTGCCCCTTTGATTTAATTTTATCCCAAATTATATTTTTAGTCATGGGTTGACTTGAATTGGCCTAGGTCACATTCTATAGACAAAACTTTGACATAAGGTGATAATGTGATGCTAAGTGGTACAATGTTATGGATAATAATGATTTGGGTCTCCTTCCTATATATAGGTAGAGCATGTCTAGTAGAAAAATGCTATGAGAAGAGATGAGGTGCCCATATTTAAGATCATGAAGATAGTGCTATCGGATGACCACATGATTATATATCATTATAAGGTATATGCGAGGATTATGATAGATATAAGAAATGGTAAGGGTTGAGTTGATTTATGGATCACTAAAGATATTAAAAATGACAAGGTTGCAGATAAAAAGCACTAAGAGACTCATGCATTTAACTTGCCTTCCAAGGAAGTCAAGCAATATGCCCTAGATCCATGATATATGGGCCAAGCCAATTAGGAGTGAATTTTTTTCAACTAATCTTTTCCATATTAATGGCATGCTAGTTTTCTTAAGTAGGAGAGATGGGAGTGATGTCATTTGTTTTGAAAGGGGTCTTAGATGGTGGTGATGGGATATTGATACATAAGGGTGTCAAGAAAGGTGTTGAGTGCTAATAAATGATATTCACCCAATGAGATTTACTAAAATAGGGAACTAAATTATTTGTTATCATGGATATGAGGTAAAGGGATCATTGGACTGAAAGAGGTTTCTCCTATCCTTGGGATGAGAACATCATGGGATGATAGATAGGTTTGTAAATTTTAGATGGAGGTGGGTCTGGTGGGATAGTGTAGATTCTCTTTTCTTGGTTACAGATGGGATCGGGATCAAATTCCTTCTTTGAGAGGTTAGCATCCCATAAAAGATTCTAGACTATGGATTGAAATGCTTTAAAATTTTCAATATCATGTTTGAGAGTCTTATGATAAGCACACATCTTATCCTTCCTATACCATAAAGGTCTTCGAGTGTGTGGGTTGAATGGTCTGATACATGGTAACGAAATGAGGGATGTCTATAAAATTTTGTCAAGAATGGTGGCTTAAAATCTTCTCAATGAGTCTTGTTGCAATTTCTTAACCTTTTGTGTTATAGAATTTTGATCTAATTTAGTTTTAGCATTTTTTATATGGATATTATTAGTAGGATGCAATTTTGTTTTGATAGTTATGTTTTTAGTTGGAGTTTTTAAGTTCTTAGAGGTGGAAGGTTTGGTTGATGGTTTTCATGTTGAAGGGAGAGGAAGATATTTTGAGTGTTTATAAATGATATTCCCCTATCAAGAGTCATTTAAATGGGGAATCAAAGGATTTTTTATCATGGATTTATGTTAAAGGGGTCATCTAACTAAAAAAGGTTTCTCATATGCTTAGGATAACAACATCATTGGGATGATAAATAGGTTTGTAAATTTTAGATGGAGGTGGGTCTGGTGGGATAGTGTGGATTTTATTTTCTTGGTTAAGGATGGGATCAAGATCAAATTCCTCATTTAAGAGGTCAACATCTCATAAAAGATTCTAGACTATGGATTTAAATTCTTTACAATTTTTAATATCATATCTGGGAGTCTTATGATAAGCAAACATCTTATATATCCTATACCAAGAAGGTCTTAGATTGTGTGGGTTAAATGGTCTGATAGGTGGTAATGAAATGAGAGATTTCTATAAAATTTGGTTGAGAATGTTGGTGTATGATCCTCTCAATGAGTCTTGTTGTAGTTTCTTAGCCTTTTGTGATATAGACTTTTGATCTAATTTAGTTTTGGCATTTGTTTTAGATTAAGGTAAAAATAGGTTTTGAAGGGGCCCCAAAACCCTTTTACAGAATCAAGAAAGATAAAGCGTTAACATGCACCAGGAGAAGCATTCCTGAAACCTACTAAAAAGTAGCAACAACCTAAGGTTATACAGGGACAACCTAAATATTCATTATAAATTTAGCCCCCTAATTTCCAAGTAATGATTTAATAACTATTTTTTAGGGGTAAAATCCAGAATTGTTGCCTGCCTTCCATCAGTTATATTCTACTCACTTTCTTGCTCTCTAATTTTCCTTATGGATCTTCTTCCAGGTTTGTCATTTGTTATCTAGATAGGATTAGTAAGATTCATTTTTTTTTTTGATAGTTGTGTTTTTAGTCAGAGTTTTTAAGTTCTTAAAGGTAGAAGGTTTTGTTGATGGTTTTGGTGTTGAAGGGAGGGGAAGATATTTTTGGGTGGATCCTTTAGATGACGATTCAATGATGGTGATAGGTAGTGTAGATGAAGGATGAGGTCCTAAGATGGATGGCCTATTTTGGATTAAGGATGTTATTGATTTTTCCTTTTCAATTGTAGTTGATGTGATAGGGACATTGTTATAACTTTATTCAATGCTTTTTCCTTTGGATAGTGAAGGAAGCTCTAATCTTTTTATTGTATGCTAGAGGAATTTTCCTTTTAATAAATTTAGGCATTTATTTGGATTGATTGGATTTGTCATTTTATCTTTAGTCTTTGGAGTAGGGTTGTAAATATTTTTAGGAGATTACTCCTTTGGGAGATCCCATGTAATGAGATCAGGGAGGTTGGAATGGATGATAGGGGTGATTTGGATTGGCTCATGTTGTTGTGTTTCTAAGATATCTCCTATATGGAGGTTTGGTATTTTAGAGGATGAATTGGGAGATATATGGACTTTTTTTCGTAGAAGTTAGTTGTGGATAGTAATAATCACATGATCTCCTTGGGTTTGGGATTCTTCAATGTGTGTCTATAAGGAGTCCGATGTGGATGGGTAATTGGAAGAGAGTTTTTGGATAGTATCAAGGGATTGATTAAGGGGAGCATTTGGATTCTCTAAATGAAAGTCCCCTTTGTTGATGAGGTTTTGTACCAACCATTTTAAGGAATTTGCATCCTTTTATGTCGTGTCATATTACCCTATGATAATCACATAAATCATCCTCTTTATACCAAGTGGGCTTAGGACATGTATCATTGACTAGTTTAATTGGATGGAGCTAAAAAATGGCTACTTGTAGGAGTTTATCCAATACAAAAGTATAAGGCTCTCTTAAAGGGGTATATTTTCTAGGGGGAAAATAAGGCACTTAGGTGGCTGTGTTTGAGAAGTGGATGGTCCTAATTGATTGGGTGTTGTAGGGGGAGTTTTTTTTTAGAATAATAGAATTTACTAACCCTTTTGGTTTAATATTATTGTTATTATTTTTTGATGGTTCACGTTTGAAGTTTTTATTACGTAACTTAACTTCTCCCTCTTTAATGCCATGAATCTCAAGTTTACATGCCATGGTAAAGGATTCATAAAAAGTATTAAAAGTTTGAACTTGTAACATGGATGAGATATGTTTTGCATAAGAGTGTGAAATAATTTGATTAATTTAGAATGTGGCAAGGAAAAGGTTAACTAGTTCATTAGGCTACACCAACGAGTTATAAAGTCAAATATGGATTCAGCTTTAAATTATGTGACACCATACAAGTTAGTGAGGGTGATTTTCATAGAAATGTTTAAGTATAAGTGCTCTAAGAAGACCTAAGCTAATTGTTTGAAGTAAAATAATGTTTTTTTGGGGATGGAGTTGTACCAATCCAAAGCTATTCTAGCTAATGATATGAGAAAAGTCCTAAGTAGGAGAGCATCATCATGGGTTATAACGTAAAAAGCATGGCTAAGTTCCCTAAGGTGATTTTTTGGGACCTATTTACTTAACAATTTAATAAATTTGGGTAATTTCCATTGTGAAGGGTAAAGTATTATAGGTATGGATGGATTAATGGGCTCATTACAAATTTCCTCATTAGAGAGCAAATTCTTGTGTCTGAAGGTGGAGGCTTCCAAATGGGACATCCTATTCATAAGGATGTTCATGAGGTCTGGTTGGGTGGTATACTGAGGTACACCCCCTAGGTATTATTTTTCAAAGGGTAGTGACTTGATGAATGGTTACCACTAGGGATAACCAATGGTTGTGGTGTTAACTGATAGGGTTAAAGTAACATAAGGAGGATATGTTGAGTGTATGTATTATTGATAGGATGGGTTGGAAGATGATATGTAATTATATTAGGGAGGTATTTGATAGGATTGTGATGGAGGTAGTAAATATTGGGATGATAAAAGAGCAGCTGAAGTCAATTGTTATGAGAAATTTTACTGAAGAGGTGGTAGGAATTGTGGTTGTGAAGCCACAGTGGGTTGAGGTAGGATATTTTATTGAGATTATTGGACTAATGGTGGTGGATTCATGCCACCATGGGTCTATATAGGTGGGAGGTATGCTAGGATAATAACCAAGCTTTGGGGGGATGTAAGGGTAAGTATAGGTTGGGTTATCATGGTATTTATGACTATAGGAGTAGTAGTGGATGTGTTTAAGGGTGTTTGTTGGGATGGGTCTGGCCCTAATAGTGATGTATCCATATTAGTGGATTGAATAAGGTTTAAGACATGGGGTGGTTATGATGGTGTTATGACCACATTCACCAAGTGTGAACCCCTATTGGTTTTACCTTGTGGCATACCAAAAATATGAGGGGTCCTAGGAAGGAAAATGGGTGTGTTTTGTAAGGTGAGATAATGGTTAAGGGCCAATGGGTTATTATCTAAAATGGAGATAAACTTTGGATTCCCTTGAGTTTAATATAATATAAGATGAGGTGATCCAAAGGATTCATGGGAAGTGGATGGACTTGAAGTAGTCTCCATAGATGAGGATGTAGATGGAGGTCAAGTTCTTTATCATGATTGTTACCACATTTCAACCATGAGATAAAAACCAAAAACAAGCAAGAATTTATTTTTGAATTATCTCACTTTTAGGTGTGAATGAAATATGCACAAACTAAAGTCATTTCAAAAGGTTTTTATCTTTTTTTTTAAACTTTAAGATGTGAAAAAAATAAATAAAAAGGATAATGAGGATCCTAATAAATGGTAATTTAAGGATGGTTTTGGTTATTTCATTTTAGCACTCAATAAAATCTATATTGGTATTTATTCATGGCTTGGTACTTAGGGCTTTCTCCCCTCATATCATAATCCCATAGCTAGTGCAGGTGCTTAGCCAATATATATTGATGTTTCAGAGATTATATTCATCTAGATAACTAAGTTGGTCCTCCCCTTGGTGGTGAAATCCAAGTGGGATCATTGGGAAGAAGGTTACTATGAGGTGATGAAATCCTTGTCGATTTCCTTATATCAAGTGTTTAAATGAGTTTGTTATGATAGTAATTTGGCTTGTGTGTGAAATAGAGATAATTATGATAAATTTACCACCTAAATTATTATATGTGAATTAATTAGGTAGGCAAAAATGAATGCAATTTATTTTAACCTTAAAAGGGAAATAAAATGCAAACATAATGTTCTTTGGATGATTTTAGACAAAGAAAGGAAAAGAGAGCAAATTCAAGAATTTTTGAATTTTAAAACAAAAGATGAGATTGAATTCCCATCAAACATGCCAAAATGTTTTAGTATTTTTTTTCACTTTTTTAATATGGACTAATTAGCTACTAAAAACAAAGTAAAAGTAGGGTTTTGAAGATTATATGGAGACAAAGGTTAGTTTCACACCTTTGATCAAGATTTTGTGTGAACTCCTCCTTGGATAGGGAGGAATGACATAAAAATCATAAGTAAACACTTGGACATAAATGGATTAGTAAAAAGATGAGTGGGTTGCTAGTTACAAATTAGTTCTAAGAAGTACAATGCTTGATTGAATGGATGTCAACCCACTATTTTCAATTAAGATGGATAAAATGCTAAAAATGATGAAGATAAATAATTATAAGATATAAATTATGTGGAAGATAATTTGATAAAGATAAATGATTATGGATTATTCAAGATAATAGATAAAATATACACGATAATAGCTGCAGGTATAAATAAAACAAATTACAAGGTAATAAAGATTAAATAAATGCATATTATCTATGATTGAAAGATAAGATAAATGGATTATTCAAGGACAAGATGTATAAATGCTTTGCTAATTTTTATTAATGGATATTAGAAAATTAGGAGATAGATTTAGAAAATAGAATGCAGATTATGTAGGCTTTAGGGACCGTGAATTCAACCAAAAACATAATTTGGGTCTAATTTTGTGTTTTAGCAAGGATTGATGTCGATCCTGCAAGATCAACATTGATCCTTGCTAAAACACAAAGTTAGACCCAAATTATGTTTTTGGTAGAATTCATAGTCCCTAAAGCCTACATAATCTACATTCAAGTGAATTGATGTTGATTCTATGTCAACTATTAATACTCAAAAATGAAGGATGGAAAAGGTTTGAAAGGTTGATAAAATAATGAAAATAAATAATAGATGATAAAACAAATATAATAAAGGACTAATAAACCACAATATAAGCCATAACTAAGTAATAAAAAATGTAAAACTAACCTTTAATGAGTGAGGCAAATGTAGATAATGTGTGATGCAAGCATGGGATTTAAACCTCAAAAATGGATTGTTATCATATTGATAGAGGTATAACAAGGTATGTATGTAGTCTCAATAACAATTTAGTAGTGTTTTAGAGTCCAAAATTGTAGTCCTGAGCTGTAGAGGCTTGCTGTGTATATACGTATTGATGTCGATCTAGGAGAATTGACATTCATCATAGAGGATGGATGTTCATTATCCTAATTTGGTCAAAAGTTATCTTGGGTTATTTTCAACTACATGACAAAATATGTGAATGTAACAATAAGTTTTTTACACAAGTTTTTGATGAGGGTAAGTTGTTAGAAGGGTTGTTGGGAGGTTGGATGGATTTTTTTCCTATTTGTTTTTATGAATTTGGGTTGTTTAAAATATTTTGGGTGGTTAGGTATGGTAAATAGTAATTAATAAGATTAATTACCATGGGTAAATAGGGTTATATACATAAAATAAACATTTAAGTTGACATTTAACTATGGACATTTAGTTTCTTATACTTTAACTTACACACACACACACACACACACACACACACACACACACACACACACACACACACACACACACACACACACACACACACACACACACACATTCAGGTTGTTTGAGAGTGGTTTTAGACCTCTAGGAGTTAAGATGTAAAATATATATTTTTGGAGGTTTCCACCACATTTTAAACTTAGCCTATTTTAGGGTTTTAGGCTGTGGTGTAGACTGTTAGCATCTACATTTTCCCCTTTTTTTTGAATAGTTTGTAGAGACTATCCGCAAGACAAAAACCAAGATAGGTCTAATGCACCAAGTGTGTGAGAGGTATTACCCCTCAAATCAAGAGTTGGCATGGGATGATGAGATGGTGATGGGTTTGAAAATTATAGTGGATGGATGGATAGGATGAGGATCCAAAGGATAAAAACAAAGGCAAGTGATGTGGATATTTGAGTCAGCAACTTACTTGCACTTACAAGGAGAGGGTAATTACACAAGTAATGCCCCAATGCCAAAATAGAATACCACCAATATGAACAAGTGATTATAAAAAAAGGATACCAAGGAGATAAATTATAGGAAGGTCTAACTAAAGCATCCACTATGATAATGTTTAGGGAACTACATATAGATGTATTGTCTTAAGGTGAAATATGCTCTTTGGGATCTCTAAAGGTGAGATTTTTGGTGGTTAGGGATGGTAAATAGTAATTAATAGGATTAATTACCATGGGTAAATAGGGGTATATACATAAAATAAACATTTAAGTATAATAAATTAAATGTCCATAATTAAATGTCAAAACTAAATCTCCATAATTAATTTAATCATGGACATTTAGTTTTGACATTTAATTATGGACATTTAGTTTCTTATAATTATGGACATTTAGTTTTGACATTTATTAATGGAAATTTAGCTTCATATACTTTAAGTTATACTTTATGTATATACTTTTAGGTTGTTTCAAAGTGATTTCAGACCTCTAGGAGTTATGATGCAAAATATAATTTTTTATAGGTTTCCACCACATTTTAGACTTAGCCTATTTCAGGACATTAGGATTTTAGACTCAGTATATTTCAAGGTTTCAAGCTATGGTGTAAATTTCTAGAATCTATAGTACTTACTTCATTATCAATCAAACAATTATGTAATAATTAGTATCCAATGATGATGGAGAGATAGAGTGGAGGAATTTTATTCTTTTCTTTTAGTTTTGACTGACCACCCATCCTTCTTCACTTCATTTTTCAAAATTGCACCTCTTTCAGAAGTCTATCTAGGTGATACACTGAGTTTAGAGAGATAATTTTTTAGTACGTATATTTTTAAAGGAATGGATAGTGTTTCCCACATTGGTATACTTATATGGGCCTTATTCATCTTCTTAATAATGTTCATAGGAAAGCTTCCAACTTTCTCTTGCACTCTAGAAGCCATAACCCTACCACTAACTTATGTCACTTGATTCATAGGAGAAGGAATAGAAGGAGCTCTAATATTCTAAGTTTTTTGATGTACATAAACCATGGGGGATGTATTTTACATACCTGATCCTTGATCTACTTGAGATTTCATATTTGGACCACTAGTTTCCCCTTGGATTTCTTCAACTGCTCTCTTCTTTGACCATGTATTTGTATCTATGGAGTTTGATCCAATGTTTAGATTACATCAATATTTGACTACACATGATTTTCCTTGAAGTTAATTTATTAAGGAAACATTTGATTTGGCATCTCCTCCAATGCTCTATCTTACACTAGGCATCTCCTCTTGAGTCATGGAAGGAATTATTCCCAATTGAGATATATAGGCTTGATTGAATGCATCATTTGTGTAAGTAGAAGAGTCATGAGGTTGGTCACATGAAGGATACTCTATATTTTATTGTATAATATTTTTTTGTACAAGTAAAAGTGCTTTGAAATTAAAAGGAGAATTTTGATTTATCCATTATTTTTCCTCACTTGAGTTAGCTGCCCTTATCCTTGGTATTAACCTTGAAAATGTTGTCTAATAGCTTGATAAGATAAGTAGGGCTGGTAAGGGCCTTGAAAATACCTCACCTTCTACTACTACTACTACTTCCTCTTAGCATTTTAAACCTCTTATCTAATATCTTTAATCATATCTTCCTCCTTTTGCTTACTTGGATGATTAGGGATAACGTGCTTATGTTTGGGTGTGGGGATGGGAGAAATGGTGGCATATGAGATTACACATAAGGAAAAAATTCATGTTATTTTTATAGGATATCTTCCTATCTTGAATAAGATAATTCTCAGCTCTTATGGAAGTCTCATAGGCATTAGGCAAAGTATCCCCTCTCATGTATTAAATCATCATAGATATGTCACTACTGAAAGATTTGAGGTATTAAAAAAAAGCATGATGTGAATTAGGCCTTAACAATATTTTGATCTTATCCCAAGTATTTTTACAACCTATTTTTAAGTCTTGAATAGCATATTTAGGTGCTCTCTTTATTGTACTTAGTTTTTTTATCAAAGACAAGTGGTTAGATTTGTCTTCAAATATCCTTCTCAAGGAATCACCTAATTCATCCCATGTATTGATAGAGTTGGGAGCCAAAGTGACATACCAATAAAGTATATTTACCTTTAAATAAATAACCATCAACTTTATAACATCTTCTTCAGTGATGTTATGTATATTATAAAAATTGGTAATGTTTCTTATGTGTTCAATAGGAGTAATGGCATCTTCTCCCATGTATGAAGGCACACTTTTGAGGTCTGAGATATTAATATAATTATAGTGATCAAGTAATAAATGGATATGACCATTGAAGGAATAAAAGGTATGTTCCTTGGGTTTGCCATATTGCAAGTTGGACCCAATAAAATTCATGTAATAGGTAAATGAGAATCCAAATATTTATTGGAGTATGGATTGGTGTTAACAAACCTTTTTTCTCTAAGAAAATAGTAAGGTAACTCTAAAAATTCAAATATAATACCTTTATTATAATATATTGTGTTTAATTTAGGCATGAAAATGAATCAATAGTCTAAAACCAAGATCTAATTAGTGTTGGAATTGCTAGATACTGCATGAAGGAAACTTTACAACTTCAAATTTGTAAATGTCAACATATATGTTTGACAACTTCTTGGACAATGAAGTCCCACTGAGTGTGCCAAAAATTTTATCAATCAAATTTTCCCCCTAATTAGGTCTACTCCAACCTCCTTCAATTTGGTGTAACATGGAAACATCTCTCAAGTTGTGGGTAACCTATGGGAGAGATGAGTCTCTAAATTGAAGGGATAACTCCTTGAACCACATCTAAAACTAACCACTAATATACATGATTTGAATGAAAATGGATAAAAGTATATTAAAAATAAATTAATATAGGTTATGCACCAATATTAACTCTAAAAGACTACCTGAACTCACACTATGAAGGGTAATTTACAAAAATTGATCTCAACACCCAATAGTCTTCTAACAAAAATGTTCAACATGAAGGTAAGATACCATGTATTTATTAAGGTAGATTAATATAAAATATGATCATATACACTAGTACTATTAATTACACTTAAATACACATAAAAAAACTAACTATATATCACATGACCTTTTATAAGGTAAATTACTTACACAAAACATGTGAGAGGGAGATGAACACAAGGAGAGATAACTATCACTTACCATTCAACCATAAGATACTTAACACACTTAAACAAGAATTTGAGAATTTAAAACCATCTTAAAATATTTTATTCAAAGGCAAACTTAGTATTCAAACTATTAGTGTTCTCTGTACCAGATGTGGATATCTTACAAGGCCAAAAGTGGTTACTTATATAAAGAATTAGGAAGAGAGCAAGTGTGGTGTATGAGGAGGAGATTTCCATGTGTCCATGTGAGAGTTAAAAAAAATGAGGATATATAAATAGTCTAAACATACTTCTAAGGCCATGTGTCTCTTCTCTAAATATGCTCCATCCTCTAGTGGTATAGGAGTTAGAACTCATCTTGACACCTTGATCATCTTCTTGAGAACTATCCTTCCTTGTATAAAAAAATTGACAAATGGGATTATAAATCATAAATTCACCATGAATTATTTTATACCTTATTATTTGACACCCTACCTACACTTATACACTCCTCTAATTTGACATTTTGGTGGCACTCATCATTCTTATGCCTAGGTGTCTTAAAACTCCTCAGTTCCCATGCTTAGCTTTGTCCAAGTGGATCCAAACTTGAGTTTATATTATACAAGGCACTATATCTCCATGAAATTAATTAAAATACCTTATAAAACTTAAATAAAATAATTTTTCTCTTGGAACAACTCCCAAAACTCCATTTTGCTCCTCAATCTCTTATTAGGCATATTTTCCTTATAGCCATAAAAACTTGTAAACATCCTTGTATAGGGAATTTTATGTATGATAATGAATAATAATGGAATATTTGAGGAACTAATATGTATTTACATATATATACAAATTTTTAGGTCCTTAGAGTGGGTGTACGTGTTTGTTTCTACATTTATCTCTCCTCAATTAGGCCTCCTTGCCCAAAAGCCTTTTTTCTACTCTAGATATGTCCCACACATTTTAAATAACCCAAAATTATGTGATTAACTTTACCTATCCTATCACAAACATGAATTTCAAATTTAAATCCCTAAGACACTATGAAAGTGTGAGAACCATGAAATGGCCTTGAAACCTAGTCTCATTTTAGGCCTATTTGAGACTACCTTGGAAAAAGGAGTTTGTTTGATCACTTATAGGATGTCATATGTAGATTTTTTTGATGTAATATATTAAATAAATCTCTCATGATCCATTCTAATAGTTTTAAAGTTCTTCATTTCTCAAAACCCCTAAAAAACACCAAAAACCATGCAAACTAGTGCATTTGTTACAATTTATATAATTGTAAGTGAAAAAAGTACAAATGTGAAATATAATTAGAGCAACCAACAATGTTTATAAGGTTTTATGATAAAAATAGTTCATCTCATGTGATTAAGGAGTTCATCTCTCTCAATTGGTCACTGTTGTGGTTTTAGGCATGTTCTATTATTAATTATTGTTCATAAATAATAGATCTTATCTCTCTCTCATAATGAAACAATATTGGAGTTACGGGACCTCTTCACCACCTCAAAATTCCATTGGGTCCCATGTTAAACCTCATGAGAGTTATAATTTAAAGATGGTGTCTCTTTGGTTATAATTAGGCCATTGGAGAGGGGTTGACAATGAAAGTATTTATTCATTAAGATAATGGACATAAACCAATAGTTGATGCCATAATATTTAAGTATCTAGAAATTTTAACCTTTTATTAAATCCACCTAGCTCCATGCATAGGGTCATGACTGAACCAAGCAAGAGAAGACTAGTCTTGGATGACAGTCATGCATTAAGAGAGCTTGAGGTCATTTCCAAGGCTTAAGTGCCACTTTTATTTATTCTCCCATGTTTTTGATGAATTTTGAAATTTTTAATGTCACAATAAACCTATCAAATCCTTCAATCCATCCCTTTACCTCCAACAAGCCACTTTATTCATGATTGAACTTTATGGTCTATGTATGATATTAGGTATTTTTAGCCTAGATAGGAATTAACATCGTTCCATACTTATTGTTAGGTATAGGGATATAATAGGACCATATTATAACCATGAAACAATTCTAAAATGGTTTAACTTTCCTTAGGCCTCTCACAGACCTTTAACCCTCTCAAAAAAGCAAATACTTCTCATGAGCTTAGGTAGGCCTGTGTATCCATTTGAATGTGTGGGTAGGGTTTAGATATCCATTTAGTCATCCTTCTCATTTTTATTTTTATTTCTCATGACTTCAAATATTTTTATATCTTTCACCATTACTTGATCTCCATTCAAATGTTTCATATGCATTATGCTCCTTCCTCAGGCTTGAAACTAGCCTATTGACCTTACAAACTATAGGTGTCCATTAGATAAGTTTGAGTGCATTTATGGGTTCTATGAATCCATTAAAATTATTTTAAATATTAATTAATCCATCATATTATTGGTATTTTTTAACCCTTTCAATTTTTCACTCTTAATCCACCATGAATTCACATCATACAATACCCTTTTTACCCCTCTCTAAGCCTAACTGTAGGTATCAATTCCTGAGGTCTTGGCTATGTTATAGGAGTATATAATTTTTTTATAGTTATTTGACATAAAAATCACCCTAATTAGGGTTTATAACCATTAAATAACCTTATGAAACTTTTTCAAGGAACCACATCTTCATTGTATGCACCTATTAGTTTATACCTTCCAAGGCATGATTGTAGGTGACTATTGGAGGAGAGTTTGATCATGAGACTTAGAAGTTGATCGTATAAAATAAACCATGGCACATTGAGGGTATAAAAAATCATAAATATTTATCTATCACTTCCTCATAAGGTTCATTGGTTAATTCATGACATTTTTATACCTTTACCATCTTATTTTCATTCACAGACATGTGTATATACATTAATTCTATAGACTCTATCTTCTTGACCATATCTTGACATGTAAATGGTTTAGTTAATTTAAATAGTTTGTTTCCTCTCATATTATTTAATTTAAGTCATGTTACTTAATTTTACCTTATTCTTGTTTGGATGAAAATTAGCTTTTATCCCAAAATGAGGGACCATAGGTCCACCACTTATAGGTATTCATTTTAATTGCGTGTGTTATTAGAGAATAAAATTATTGAGTCTTGAAACTTTTATTGTTTTATGTAATTTTTTACCAATTTGTAACACTTCTTAATAGTCATGTAGACCTCAAATCAAACATTGTACCACTTTAACTTGTTTATTCACTTATATGGACTATGTATATAGTCAATTTGTATGCAAGTTTTATTTATGAGAGTTGGAGTTCATGAGTCCATTAATGACTTTTTATGATGTGAAAAGGTATATCAAGGTTAAATGAGTTCTTAGGAGTCTATTCCAAATTTATTAATTTCTTTAACACCTCAATATGAATCTTAGGATTCATGGATATTCACCTATAGGTATGCAAACCTATGAGTGAATGAAACTTGTCCAAATCCCTTGTTAGAGAGTACATTTAGTTAAATACACTTTTATTGAGTTTATAACATGTTAAAAAATGTCTTCCTTATATTATATCATATTTATTTATTTCCAATTGGATCAAACTTGGTATTCAAACTTGCAGAAGTCTGTTACTACACAGACCATGTCTCCAAAGAGAAAAACACTTTAAGAATGCATAAAATAATAAAAATACAATGGATAGTACATTAATATTATTAATTTGAGGAATAATACATGAAATATTATTCACTTTCAACTCCTAAAGGTGATAAACATCACAAACCAGCCAAAATTTCACTTACAATAGGGTGATATGCTCACACACTTGAGGCACCTTTCCTCTTATTAAAGACACTTAATATAGTTGAATTAGATAATGAAAATACCATTTAAAAGATATATTTTACCTCTAAAAACATCCCTCAGAACTATTATTCTTCATCAAATTCATAAGTGGAGAAACAAGAGCAAAATCCCCTACTTAGATGGATAAGGCATAGTGACTTGTTGTCACTCTTAGCAATTATTCATAAATAAGGGGCCATGAATATAAAAATTAAAGACAATAAATTTAAGATAATTTTGACCCATAACAATTTCCAAATTTTTAGCTCCCAAATTTTTCTCTTTTAGCCATACCATGCATTTTATTTTTCCCTTTCTAAGCCTATAAAGGCAATGACGGAGGAGGGAGAGAGTTTGATGCATTTGTATGACTTTAAACTTGATATAAAGACTAAAACTGACTTATAGAATCCTAAGGGACACTTATAAACTATTTCCATCTAAAAAATATCTTCTAAGGCCGTACAAGTGCCCAAAAGTTATTGTAAATGGATATTTTGCTAAGTTTAAGCATTGAAACTACAAACTTGTCAATCTATGACTATCTCTTACCTTCTATGACATCAAATAACATTGTGTAACTTATTGAGACAATTACCTTTAAAGGTGGTATTTATAACTCCTCAAAAATAGGCTCAAAGGTGACCAAAATGACATTTTAGCACATAAGAACATGATAAAAAATAATACATCATATTATCACCTTAAAGACACATTAATAAATTTTTATAATGAATCTAAACCATGTAAAACATTTTAATATATTTTAAAACACTACAACCTTATGAATAACCCCTAAGACTAGACGAGTATACATGAGACAAAACCTTGGACAAGGCTAAATAATGACTAATGTGACATATGGAGACCATTTAAGACCATAAAAATACCATATTCAAGTTTTTATAATCCCATAGAAAGTTTAAAATTAGAGGGGTTGATCTATTTTGGCTTGGGGTCAAATTTTGGTCAACAATACACTAATTAGACAAACTATTATGCAAAAGAAAAACATTATAGATATGCAATAAATGACATAAAATTATTAGAACTTACTAAATCTATAAATATAATAAATATTTAAATTACAAAGGAAAGAATAAACTTAGTTATAAAATTGAGATGAAAACTAATTTTAGAATTGAAACTATCAAAGATGTTGTGTTAACTAAGTGTAATCTTGGAGCAAGAGTTGGTATGGATTCTAGATAGGAGCATTGTAATTTGATAGTAGAGAAATGTGTTTTTATCCTTGGGGAGTGTCAGTTTCTAATAGGTAGCAGATATTTAAAATCTATGGGGTAGGTTCACCTTCGCTTGTGTTGTGTGGACTTTGTTAGAGCTTTTGATCAGATGTGAAAACTATTATGTAATTTATTTTCACTTTAAACCCTAGATCAATGACATAATAAGATTAATGAAATCATAGATAAAAAATGGGTTAGTGGTTTAATTTGTGATTAACCTCAACACCCATTGTGTTTGATTTTACCTACATACCAATACTTTCAATAAATATCAAACTCCATGTAGCTCTCCCAAGCTATGACGGTGTGTGTAAAAAACTAGTGAAAATGATAGATTTTTGTGTAATTTTGGTGTGATTAATTGCCTAAAACATGACTTGTGACCTTTAAATTATATCAAAACTTTAGATTAGGTATATTAGGGTTATATTTAATTATAATTAGGAGAAATAGAAATTTTTATCTCAATGTGCAATTAGATTTTTGGTGATTTTAAATGTGGAATCCTATTTTGTGTAAAATAGTTTGAAATGTGGATTTATAGTGGTATTTTTGGAATATATTTGGATAGGTACTGATAAAATTTTGGGTCAACCTTTTATTCATTATTTGGTGGGAGGACAAGAGTGGTGGATCCAAATACAAGAGTGGCATGTTTTTGTCTAATTAAGGAATTATTGTTCGAGAAACACAAAAAGATAGTCTAGGTACCAATTATAGGTTGTGGGTGAGCCTAAACTATTTTCCATGAGGAATAGTTACATTATTGGGTCATCGGCTTTCCTATAAGAATAGGTCATCCATGTGGAAAATAAAGGAAAGTGGTTGAAAGGACTTGGAATAAGTCATGAGCTAAGTGTGTAAAAAATATGGTCACAAGTACAATATTTTAGCTTAAATGTTATGTGTCTATAGAATACTCTTAGTGATAGGTTTGTAATTTGGGAAGAACAAGGTAGATTTTATAAATATGTAATAGTGTATGTACATGTTCCATATAAGTTTCAATTCCCATTTTAATGAGACCTTGATTTATTTATATATCAGTCCAATTGGGTAGTTTATCACACCACCAATATACTAGGAAAATGAGCAAACATCGACGTGAATTTTGATTTTGAAAAATAGCCATTGTTGGGAAAGGGAAAGTTTCAACCATATCAGTTCATTATTGATTGGTGATATTAATTAAATTTGTATAAATTGACATATGTACAAGTGAATTGAATTGGGAATCTAGATATGTCTATGGAGGATATTTAGAATGTTTGAGATAAACACAAGGTTCACATAGATGTGTAAAATCCAAATTAAAGGGTAACTCATAAGATAACATGCATGTGTGAGAGAATGGTAGATTAGGACATGATTTATGCACTCAAGTCATGTGTGATAAATGTGTGTCAATATTTTTATTATGAAGTACTTAATATAATATTTTAGTATGTATAATTTGATTGATATGATAAATATACTAAAAGTTTTCAATGGAAAATGACAAAACCATCTTGGGGGAATCGTTTTACCACATATGGTAGGACCTATGACTATTGTGACTTGGTTCTTAGTTTTCAAAACATTGGCATATTTGACATGTTATTAGGATGATAGTGGATACTTGAGATACATGTGATCCCAAATTTTTACATCAATGCTTAAAGTATATCCATAACTAAAAACTAGTTAAAATTTTAGCTGTTACATACAAGTACCCTATCTAGCTCAAGAAATTTCCTATTGTGATTCCAAAACAACATATTGTAAAACCTAAAAAGGTTATGCTTCAACAAAAAATGTATATTTCATTTTAGTAATAAGTGATTGATTTTCTTAGAAGACTGATTCTCAAATGGTCTTTATGCTTGCAACATGTTTAAGTTTAGTGTACATTATCTAGCTCATTATGTATTATGATAGTATTACACCAACCTTGTGATTTCCATCCATAAATGATATTGATGTATTCTCCTCACATAAAATATAGTAAATAGGTTATTTTATCCACTATATTTATACATCACATACATGATTATCAATGATGGATTCAAATATTCTATAACTTCTATCTATTTTTGGATTCTAAAATAGCTATATGTGTCACACCTCAACATGTGACTTTTAGATAAATTAATGTAAGGCCTCCACTTTAACTCCCCATTCATGGGATCATAGGTTTATTTTGACACAATTTATTATACATAACTTCTTATTATTTTCTTGTTTGATCACCTTATCCCAAGTTGACTAATTGTTTTTTCCATTAATATTATAGACACACACATTTATGGTTATTTTAATCATTTTTATATCCCTTGGATTTTATTTCATTATCATGTTTTGATGTTACTTAACCTTTAATTTTTTATCCCTATTAAAAAATACATGGTATTTATCCTATGATGACATATGTATACACATTATTTATAATAGTCTGATCTTACTTTCTAGTCTTTGAGGGATGTTACACCTCAATGTAATGTAGAACTTATCCACTTTTCCATATTAACTACTATTTTTTTTTTCATGGTACACATTAAGATTACAAAATCAAATTTATTCTATGCCTCCACACCTTATGACATTTTCACATTGAATATTTCCCACTAGTGACATGAACCTATTATAAGTTTTATCATATGTTAATTTGATACACAACTCTACTATATAACATAAGAATATCATTTAACTTATTGGCACTAATTTGATATTACACTAGGTTCACATTATGTGTTAACATATGTTATTAAATATTTTGATCCCTCATATTCATATGTTTTTCAATTTTTCCCCTTGGCCTTGATTCATTTACTAAGTGTTTTTTCATATTGATATTTCAAAAGGTGTAAATAACATTCAAATATTCAAAAAATACAAAACCAAGACCTAAATGTCTTGATTTGATGGTATACATTATTTTTTAATGTCATTTATTATATACATGATGAGTTATACATATATTTAATGTGTGCATGCTTTTTATGGTATACATGAGTTAGATGTTAGACATACAAATTACACTAGGGACATGGACATAAATATACCTAATGTTCATGTTGGGGGATTATTGGTTCAATTTTAAATTTTATATATTTTTATTCCATTCCATTTATTTATAAACTCAAATTTGGTATTAGACATTGTATGCACCCAATTTTTGCATGGTGTAATATTCTTGACACGATAAGTCTAATGATAATGCAATGACCTCCTAATAACACTCAAATAAGAAATATTTAAGAACCCTTACATTTCAATTCCCTCCCTCTCTTCTTGGTCCATAAAATCCCCCTTTTGTTATCCCTTATATCTCCCCTTATCTTATTTTCAAAAATCTCTCATTCGTGATGGAATCACCATATTAGGTGATGAAATTACCCTATGGGGTTACATAAATTCTCCATGAATGATGGGTTTATCAAAGTGGATATGTTCCCTACCCAACCCATTATATAAGTGTGGTTTTGTTTTAAATATGGGGTGGTTTCATTATTTTAAATGGTATTTTTATCTCCAAGAGTGGTGGTTATGTAACTTCCCCTACAAATAAGGGAAGTTCCATCACTATTCTCTCACCTTCTAATTTATTCTTATGACACTCATTATTTGATACATTTTTCATGCTTATTATCATTTTTATTTATTTTTATTCCTTAAGTTTTCCTGAAATCATTCCTAGCTCATTCCCTCTTCTATTTCCAATCATTTTTGAGTTCTTAAGTTCAACTCCTAGTTAAAATCTGTTAAACTCCAGCAACCTCCATTACTCCTCTACAAATAAGACAATTTTGGCTTGATTTTGGATCTAAAATTTGCATTAGGTCTTAATATTTTTTAATAATTTACATACATAACATGTTATAATTGCTTTTGATATTTCCTTTGATTACTTTCGTGTTTGACTACATAGTTTTAGATAGGGAGATCCATTGTTATTATAACCAGGCCTTTTTAAATGGTGTCTTCATCCAGATACATTTAATAGTTATTTGTTTGGAGTTGTTTTTCTCTTATTCTCCTCCCATTTATGATGTTAATTTATTCATCCTCATTGTTAAAGAGTTATATAAATATTTATTTGGGTAGAGGAGCTAGCACACTGAAGACCACAATATAAAAAATATCTTGATTTCAGTTGGTCTGCATTAGGATCAAGTTAGAGGTTCTGATATTATATTTATTTATTTTATTTAGTATATTATATCAAATTATAAATCATTTTTTTAATCATAAATATTTATATTTGGAAAAATCAAGTTCTAATAGAAAAATAAATTTTCTCTCATCCTTACATAAAAGCAGTAGTTAGTTCCTTTATTTATTTACATTAATTAAATAGATTATCTCATAACACAATATTACATATAAATCTTGAGTGAATATTAAACAATATACCATACAATTATATACATTGTAGTAATATCAGAGATCAAAGGACTTTAAAGCTTTGTTTCTACATAACTAGACACTCTCAATAAACACTATGACATTATAGATGTCTTTTGGTTCCATTACAAGAACACCTTACCACCACTAATTACAAATCTCATTCCAACTAATAACCAGCCTATCCATTACATTACTATGTCAACTTGACCTTAGGGAGTCAAGTGCATAGTTTAGCATGTGTTATTTACATATACAAAAATTGGTGAACCCAATGTGAAATACTTTCATTTTTTTATGTATTCCTATTTCTTCTCCTTCTTATTTCTCCCTTGTCTACTTTACCTTCTTCAATTTATTCTAAAAGTATTCATATACCCCTAGAACATGTCTTGATAGGACATAAGTAGATATTTTGGCCTAAAGGGATATAGGATAAGCCAAATCAACTCTAGTGATTTTTCATTGGTAAGTTTAAAAAAAACCACATTTGACACCAATGTATACTACCAATTTTATTATTAATTTCATCCCAATACCCAAACCAATAATGGGGTCTCTATCCATGAGATAAGAGACATATATAAAACAATGAATAATTACCTAGACTATTATGACCCTCACTATAAGAAGCATGATCACTTATCTCATAGACACTTTTCCATTAATTAGCATAAAAATCCTAAATGTGGAAAGAGTTTTTAAATATGGTCATTATCTAGGAAGGATCTACTAGTTGAAAGATGAGGTTAATCATATGCAAGTGACTATGCATCCTCTAACATGAGTCAAGACACCTCCAACCCATTAGTACAAATCATAACCACTACCTTTGGGGTACCTTCTCCAAACCACACTCTTAGTGAGATACATTCCTCCCATGCACATTCCCCTCCATAAATAAGATATGTTCCACTTTATGTAGCCTTGGGTTATGTGAAAACCAAATATACCTTTTCACAACAAACCACCACTCCTCCTGCATCTAACAATATTGATCCTTAATTCCATATGCATTACAAATCTACTCAACTAGATAAATATTTTTTGACTTATTCCATTCCACCTTATCAATCTTATACTATCCCTTTTAGTGGTTTCCAAAATAACCCCTATATGACCCCACCTTTCCACTCTAATCATACTTTGATAACAAAAAACTTTAACATGGGGACTTACACTAAGTACTTTAAAGAGCCTCTTGATCTCAATATATGAGGTGTTCTTATTAAATGTCCGCTACCTAACCTTCCTAAGTCAGAAGTAGATCCCAACAAACACATCAAAGATATCAGGGAACTCCTACCTTATAATGGGTTATTACAAAAAAATTCCCCAAAACCCTAGAGGGAATAACACTTGAATGGTATTACCACCTCCTTGAGGGGTCTATACAGTCTTTTCACCAAATCATGTCTTATTTCATCAAAGCTTTTGATATGAACAAACCCTTAAAGATTATCATATAGGAGTTATTACACATAAAAAATAACATAATGAATTAGTTGTCATCTTATCATGAGATGGTGGAAGGTTATATATCCTTTTTCTAGCACACCTCATATAGATCAATGGGGATTATGTGACCTTTTCCTCCACTCCCTTAAAAAGAAGCTAAGGGAGAATATCTATAAATTATTTTATTGATCCTATGAATAAGATCTTTAGATCACATTTTGGATTGACCAGATGACCATTGATAGTGGTCAGTGAGCTTAAGGGAATAACAAATGCATCATCACCCTAAATCAAAAATACAAGTCCAAAGAAAACCAATAACTAACATCCTTGTTAGTAACCTAGATAGTAATTATGCTTGAATTCTTGATAGATTTAACTCTAAAAGCTTTGGACCTAGACTACCATTGGAATGATCTGAGGTGTGGGACATTTGAGCTAAGATCAAACCTCTATATTTTGTTCAGGTTAGCTCCTCTAATTTATTAATCTACATTGTATTACTAATCTACTAATTGTGGGGATAAAAAAGGGAAGAAAGATACTAAAATGGAAATCCTACTTTACTATTGGTGATACAAATATATTTTTGATTCATCCACTATTTTTGAGCTCCTAAAACACTAATAAGACATGTACAGATTGAATCTACAACTCTAATTGACTACTATGCATCAATATTTCATGTAGACGTTTTATCAGTTGATCAAAGACTGAGGGAAATGAGGGAATAGGTATAATTCAAGGCACTAAATAGAAACTTATATCCACTATTAGATCTTCCAAATGACATTGAACACTAAACATGATCTGCATAATATGAAAAACTAGTAACTAGGTGAGGTTAGGACTTTTCAAGGGACAAAAATCTACCGCATATACAAATAATAAAACATAAACACACTGTACTAGAATAATGGAATTTGAAAACAATATTTTATTCATCTGAAAAGGTTATAAAACTCAATCTTGGTAGAGTTTGGTCACGCCAAGAGAGGGATAGATCAATCAAAAAAAGGCTAAAAAGCCTACCATATAGATAAATAGCAAAATTAGCCAAGATATTGGCATTGGAAAGTGAAGAGGATGTCAACTCCACTTTGTTTCAATTCAAACTTAAATTACAAATTAATATTAAAGATTTGAATAAATATCCTTTTCATGAAAAACTTGCATGATAATCTCCTTTGGTATTGGAATAAAAAATGGGCCCCATTTGACTAGTAAATCTCCATTTTCATGAATTATATGCCATTATTTTGTGTCTTAACTCCACTTTTAATTTGATCTTGAAGTGTTTGAATTTACTTTTTTGCATGATAACATAGGAGTATGCATGAAGATAGTTAGCTAGTCATGATCTGTCAACTTGGAGTCATGAGCCCTTAAGACTAATTAACTACCTATTTGGTCCTTTATTAGATGAAATGGCACTTTAAAAGATGAAAGTGTGCATGAATATCCATTTTAAGATCAGATATGTAGTGTGGAAACTCCATGTGAACTCCAAGATAGCCATTTTAACACCAACCTTCATTTTGATATTTGACCAATTAAGCCTATTAGGCCAATTAGGACTAATAGCCTATTTATTGCACCTAGAATCCATGGAACCTAAAACATACTTTGAAACTTAAAAAAACAAGGTGCATTAGACCTATAAAAACCCATCACACCATGAGACATATGATTTTGATGAATAAAATTTTGCCACTTGATCAACAGGGTTGACTAGGTCTATTTTGGTTTATTTCTATAGACTGGCCATTTTGATTGAGTTGGTTTGGTAAATTCCAAGAATATTTCTGACCAAAATATGATATGGGATGTAGAACAAGTCTCAAGCTTCAATCTCCATTGATTGGATCCCATTGAACTACCTTGTACGTCATTTTTCAAGATTTTATCCATAAAACACATGATTTATGCCCTAATATGTGTAGCTCCATATATAAAATTAGAGTTTATGGAATAATCTCTAATTTTAATTAGAATTTTATGTTGATCCATGGTGATTTGATCGCAAGAAAATCATTTTTTTGCAAAACTAATTTTTTGAGGGTTTGGGAGGGTTTTGAAGCTTGAAATTCCAAATGATGATTCATGAATTATAGACCTCAAAATCCAAAACTATTTACATATATGTGTAAAAAATTGACCTCACTAACATCTCTAAAAATATTTTTTTCCAATGCAAAAGATATGCAAATTTATCACACGGAGAAAAACTACTTGTAGGGTTTTACTTGTATTTTGGGATACCTACACTCTTAGAAATTGTCCATAAATTACATCACCTAAAATAATATTAATTATTCATAAATTATTATTAAATATAGTTCCCTAGATCATGATAAAATAATTTTACCAAAATCCTCACGTGGTGAAAGATACGAGCATTTGAATAGGTGGTTTAGAAGGGTGTCTAGCATTGCAAAAATTAAAATTATTCGCCTAGATGAAAATGAATCTTCCCGTAGTTTTAAATGAATTAAGATAACATTATGGTGTCTATAACATTTTAACAAAACACAATAAAATTATCTTCTTTATTGAAAAGTCAAATATGCCTTTTTGGCCTATATGCCTATTTGCTTGAAAAAACCTGTATGAGCATGGTTTGCATATAGTTTATATTTTTAAAACTCTTTAAATGTATTATTATGATGTAAAAAAATCATTAAATTATTTCCAAACTCTAACCTAGGCTGATCAACCTCTATGGTACCTCAAAACACTACCTGCTCTAATGATGGCCTCAAATAGACATGTTGATGACTGTGACAAAACAACAAGCACTTAAACTTGATGAATGGCCTTGAAACTTGTTTTTATTACTCCTAAACTTATTATTATTATATATACCAAACTTTAATACAAAAATCAACCTATAGATGCCAAAATCTTCACATTGCCTTCAAAAAAGACCCTTTTACATGATCTGATCATGAATTTGACTATGTTTAGGTGTTTGATCATGGTGTTTAGATATTTATAATTCACACTTTTATAAATAATCCTAAAATAATGTTTTAAATCACCCTTCACTCATTTTTCTATCATTTTGACTCCTCAATGTAAAATTTTAGGCCTCAAACCATCATATTCCGTACACTTGGTTATGTACTATCACCCTTGTGTCATGATCAAATAGTAATTTAGCTCTCTTGACAAGTACTTAATATATATATGGTCACTTTATATGCCTAATAACCTCATAGGTTATCCCTTGACTTGAAATATCTTTACCTCTCACCTTGCAAGCATATGATTATGTTTTGGATCTTGATCCTCTATGGTTGTAGGTTACCTCCTTGTGGTGAATCTAATTATAGGATTCATTATGGTGAACTATAGGTACACTTGTACCTAAAAAACAATTCAAGGTTTCATTATCCTTAAAAATCCATAACTTACTTACTAAAAAACCCTTATGAACTCTCAAACCCTTAGCACACAGACCTTACCCCCCTTCGATAACCTTTGGTTGTAGCTTGCATGAGGGTTTGGTTATAGGTAGAAAATGTGCTTATTAGCCCTATATATGGCCTATTTGAACTTGAAATAATTTTTTATTCCTTTTCATTAATTTATAAGTCTCCCTCAATACCAATCATGTCCTTGCTAATCAAAACCCAATTCTTTAAGCCTCAAATAGTCCAACTTATTACCAATTAGGCCTCTCGACAAGGCACAAGCCTATAGGTGCCTTTTAAGGTTGTAGGTGAGTTTTCTAAGAGTTATAACTCTAATGAAGAATTTAATTCTATGATTTTATATCTTTTTATCCATAAAATGTTTTGAATATAGGTGGTATGATTTCTTGATATACATTGATGACCAAGCTTTCATTCGTATAATTGAATACATCTATAGGCCTATAGGTGCATTCAAGGAACTGTATGTCAATATGCCTAAATTATAAGCATAAAAAGTCACTTCATATCCCAAAAATATTATGAGATTACTCACAAACAAGATGAACTTACAAAAGAGAAACTAAACTTCCTGGTACACATTTCAATCATGATTGGCACTATAGCTTCCTTTTGATGGCACCTTGTATGGACAATATCCTATATATAACCTTAAGGATATACCAAAGGTAGATTTGATCCTTATTAACCTTCTTTATTACTTGATAATTTCACCTAAATTAACCGTTATATACATAACCTTAGTAGATATATTTTGATGATTGATATCTTCATGGATTTCCTTTACTATTTTGTAGCTATTGTAGGTCTATATTGGTGTCACGGTGTCAAAATTAAAGGTCCAGTTTGCCTTTATTAGATATATGATGTATTTATTCTTAGACTATGAATTTATTTCTTACAATATACCTTGAGTAAGCTCTCTCTATCCTTTAAACTCCATTTAACCTTTATGGCCATACTATGACTATACAACCTATTATGAGTGTTCCTTTTCACTGTGCTTTGATGTTTCAACTGACGTATATCCTCCTTTGATGATTTTAAAGGTGTCATTATCAAATTTTATCTCCTTGATGGTGGTAACATGTAATGGATGTAATGTGAGGGTGTATGACATGTATGGAGAATGGAAACATGATGGAGGGTTAACAAAAGGCTTGAAGACACTGGGAAATGGTTGTGTTTGGCAGTGAGATGGGGATAAACAACATATAGGTGGAAAGGAGTGTAAGGGAGGATGCTAAGACAAACTTGGGGATTCATATTAAAAAATGACCAATAATAATTATACCACATGAAATTGGATATTATTGGAGGGGAGCTACAAGTTGAGAATGAAACATAGTTTTTTCTAAAAAACCTTAAAATATGCAATTTTCCTTAATCTATGCTAAACTAGGCCCTTGAAGACACTAGACATCATCAAGGTGAGATAAAAATGGATATTTTTTTAATAATTTATTTTATAAAACTAATTTAGATCATGAAAACATGGAGGAAAATGATGCCATGGACCAAAACAAGAAAACTTGAAAATTCACTCTCTCCTCAACCATACAACCTCTCTTGAAAGCATGCCATATTGCATATTTGACTAGTTATTTTTATTTTATATATTTTATATTTAAATTAATTAATAATATATGAATGAGGATATGAAAATAAATCTTAATTCACCAATATTCTAGAAAAAATTTAACTTTCTTGAAACTTTACCCAAGTGAGGAGAAATTAAAAAAAATCGGTTGCCTTTCTGGTTGCAAGGCTGCATAAATTAGCCTATCTTCAACCTGATGGTTCATGATAATTGTGGATTAAATTAAAAAACCACATGATCCATTATGAATACATATAATTTTAGTTTTTACACTCTAAAATTTAGACCTATTCCTTCCTCCAACAGACTGTACCATCAAAAAACCTACAAGAAGGTCACTTTATGCAAAGTTAGAAATTGGAAGGAGAAGACCAGTTTAGGGCCTGCATGGCTATCAATTAAAATGGAATTATTAATGAATTTTTTTCATGTAATATTCTTAATATTCCTTGATCATGGCCTATTCTTAATATTCCCTACCCATGGTGTACATAATTCATACAAGTTCGTACCTTTGCTTGTGAAATGGGTGAAAATAGTCTCATTTTGATCTTTTAAAGCCAACTAAAGCTTATAAACTCAAAATTTATGAATTATATGGATTTAAATGAGGATTAAACATATTTTAACACCAATATTAGTCTTTTTCATGCTTTAGGAGGCAAAAAATGACACGTGTGGGCTCAAAATGGCTCTTTTTGACTTAGAAAGTTCATTAAAACACCTTTTTAAAGCTTAAAACCTTAGAATTAGGATAATATAATATTTTAAAATATAAATAAAGTTATTTTAAGATAATTTAATTACCATTTAATCCCAAATTTGACATTTTAAAGACTAAAATTGACTTTTTAGGCCAAAATATATAATTTTAAACTAGTTGAAAAGGCTATTAACAATTTATGGAAAAATTAAAATTATATGCATTAGAATTTGTCCTTAACAATACAAATTACCAATATTCCAAATGTACTAAATTGAAATATGAATACCACTATCAATGGCATCACTGACTAAAATAAAAGTGCAAACCCTATGAACAATAATCATCCATAGCCCACAAACAATGCCAACATCCATAACAATACATGTGCTAAGAGCCAAGATCCCCATACTACCATTCACATGGTTTATTTTAATTAAAAAAACCATGTAGCATGTAGAACCAAAACTAGAATCAAAATTAGTATCAAGATGTCAAGCAACTCCCCCAGTTAGAACCAAACCTATTACCAAATAAATAATTAATAAAAGTTTGGTCAATAGGGGAAAAACTTGAGGCTTAAGGAATAAGATCTTTGTGTCTATTTAATCTTACCTTTATTTATTAGGTACGATACTTAGAACTATATGGAGTATAATAAATTTATGCAAAGGCTCTCATAACATCAAAGACAAACATTTGTTGACATGTTCTTAGGGAATGCTAGTACAAACCCCTAGGCCCTTTAAAATGGCTTGGTCTCCCCTCAAAATCAAAATCTCTAAATATATCAAAAACCTTTTCCTAAACAGAAGGTGTGTGTTACTCAAAATAAATAGTAAGATGGCATGTAAAACCACCCAATTCAACATAATCAACATATGATAGCATGTACCCATAATGTTGAAGCCTCAACCTCTATAAATTATAATACTAAAATTGCTCCCCAATTAGGAATACAAGGTAAAACTTTCATGATAATAGTCATGGATTTAGAAGTTGAAGAAGAGGCAACTATCATTATTCACACCAAAGTGTACTAGCTTATGAATCTTCATCCCTCAAATATTTTATAAACTGATTCTATCCCTAAACCCATGTGGAACTATTATTTTATCTCTTATTTAACAAATACATTCACCCACATATCATTTTTTATTAACTCAATAAATCCCTTTCACAATAATAGTCCTTGCTTGATTGCCTAGGGTTGGGGAATCAATTCAATATCACTCCTCTACCATGGGCGATATTAAGCACATTGATCTATACATGTTCCCACCTAGTAAGGACTCTTGAGACATTGGCTACTTATTTGAGTTATGTAGTCTTCTTCATAACTCTGATATGGAAAGGAGAGGCTATCTAGCCTTGTTTCTACATTTTTTATATCTATAATTATTAGGTAAAGAGATCCATGGATGATGATGGGGTGGCCATCAATATTGTCCCCTTTTCTTTCTTTAAAAATATTGGTTATGGGGAAACTATTATTTCATGAATCATAATACCCTATGAGATTATCATATCCTCAAATCTATTTCCATATAGCCCACTATACTCTCAGTCACTCTGGTTACCAAGATGGTGTTAACTAAGTTCTATGTCATAGATAAATATACAAACTATAACATGATCTTGGGGAGAAATTAAATACAGAGGATGAAGGTTATTCCTCTAACCTTATTTTAGTAAATAAGGTTCTTATACTTAGGGAAGGTATTTGTAGCCTAGGGGGTCTTAAGCATTTTGATATGCTACAAGAAACCATGCATAAGCAGACTAGGTTGTACATTTATTACCATCTACCTAATAATGGGGTCACAAAACACTTGTAGTGTGTCTATGTTAATGAACCCACAAATAATAAAGTGGTTATAATGAAGGAGGGGATAAATTTTTTAGGATCTATTAAAATATAAGTTAGAAGAGAAGGACATAGTGATGGTTAATAAAGTCACTAGTCTAGAACCAACCACCATTTCAATAGTCTCCACCATTTCTATAACCTAAATAATTAATCTCTTCAAAAAATACACATGAGGGATTACATAGTATACCTTATATTTATATGATATATGTGTCAAAGAAATAAGAAACCCACTTCATAATAACCTTTCTCATGATTACTATCATAATCATCCAATTCCTAGCCATACATGGGCAAGTCATACTTTGCATTCTACTCTAGTTACTTTTGAGCCTCTTTAGAGCATGCTCTTGGAACTCATTATGATAGGTCCCTACTAGTTTTCCAAAGTTCATGATCTATTAGGTTTTCTCCCTCTTGATATTTTGACCATCCTAATTCGGCCTATAATGAGGTGTGATTCACATTGTATGTCGATCTCCCCAATATGTAGTTACACGTTATCTTCTCCCTTGGTCATGCCAGTACCTAATTTTAAGATTCATACCTAAAAAATAGGTTCCATATATATTAACATTGGGTCTCATGATTATCCACACATTCCTACAAATATTCCTTTTCCCCCATCCTAAATAGGGGAGCCCCTAATGAACCACTCATTAAGTTCTTAAAAGCCTTCCCATATATAATGATGAAAAAAATAGAGTCACCAATGTCTTAATAGTAGTAACACAAGATAAATAATTACATTCATAAAAATTACACCCAAAAACAAATTCATAACTATGTTTAGATACTTTCCACATAGAAAAATCATCATGACTATGTAAGCATACTTCCCACACCAAAAATAAAGCCTATACAATGGCCTTTCAAGTTCCTAGATGTGTTTACTTACCTTAATACATATCTTAAAAGGAAACATTTAAAGCTCTTAGAGGTTCTTATTTTCCTTCATCTAGAGCATAACATCAGCCTTTCAAATTTATACAAACTCTTCCATTCACCCTATAAAAGGCAAAGGGCCATTACTGTTATGAGTCTCGAGACTAGGAACCCTAAGATGGGTTACCAAACATTATAAATATCAATATGGTTGAGATATTAGAATACCAAGAAGCTTTTCCAAATGATTTTCCCTCTTCTACACATGATCAGTGGGTCCTCTACTATGATCGGGCTAGGTTTTGTCTTGGTATTGGGGTAGGATTTATTCTCATTTCCCCTAAGGGGTGAATCATGCCTTTAAATTTCAAGATATACTTTGAGTGTATGAACAATGGGTTCAAGTATGAAGCCATTTTACTTGGCATGCTCATTAAAAAATGTTTATGAGTTCAAAATTTAAATATCTAAGGAAACTCATAGTTGGTTGTAAACCAAGTTTCTAAGGTCTATCATAATAAAGTTGAGCACCTTAATTTATATAAAGTTACTACACATGAGATTATGAAAGACTTTGAATTCATTTTTATAAAATCAATCCTTAGGGTAAATAAAAATCTCACTAAATCCATGGTTACTTCATATTCACACTTTAAGCCTCATCTCACTATACCAGAGTTTGATTTCATAGTTTTAGTTAGGATAAAACCTCCTGTCTACAAACATCCTAATGACAAAACCATTTCCTATATTGGAAGAGATGATAGTTTATTAATAGAGTATGTTAATCCTTGACTTAACTAAGAGTGATGAGGTTATTATTGAGTTCTTGTGAGCCTATGATGACATTCCATCTTTTCGTCATAAGAGAGGATTCATTCTTACTTACTATTCCATGTTTGCCTTAGAGGGTGAATAATTCAATTCTTATTTTTAGATTGAGGACTGCTTTTCCTCTAATGATTAACATGATTTTTGCAATATAAAGGGTAAATATCTTGAACTTCCCCTATCCCTTAACATGTTTTAGGAAGACAATTCCTCCCTCATTAAAGAAACCATTAACATTAACATTAGCACTGAGGGGAGTCATGACTCCTCAAGTTTGGGTCTTCTCTCTCTGTATAGGAATTGGAAGACCACAAGTGAATAATCATTGATCTCTCAAAATATTTTGATTTCTCTTACATAAACATGTTAGGTATGAAAATTGATGTGGTGGTTCATAACCCAATTACAATCACTAATGTAAAACCAATCAAAACTTAGTCCCATCAAGCCTAAGCTCATATTGATCATAAAAGAGGAATTTATCAAACTTTTAAAACATATATTTATTAATCTAGTAGACCATTCCAAGTGGATTTCCAAAATTGTCCTCATTATTAACAAGAATGGTAAGATCAAGATATGTATATATTTTCAAGATATCAATAAATTGTTTCATAAAGATGAATTCCCTCTCCCTTCTATCAACGTCATTTTTGATGCAACAATATGATATGATTTTCTATGACTCATGGATGGCTTCTTAGGATATAATTAGATCTACATTTCTGATGAGGATCAATGTAAGACCTCCTTTACCATGCCATAAGGGACTTTTTTATATCATGATGCCATTCAGTCTCAAAAATGTAAGGGCAACATATTGAAGGTCTATGACCCACATATTCCATGATATTATTCACAAGATATTTTAGGTCTACATAGATGACATTTTATAAAATGTGAGATGATAATTTGACCACTTATAGGTGTTACACACCATCTTAACATGTTTAATAGAATATCATGTTACTCAACCAAGGAAAATGTATGTTTTGAATTACCAATGGAAAACTCTTAGGGTATATCATCTCCAAATGTGGGATTTAATTGAAACTACTAAGATTTTATTAATCTTATAAAAGCTTCCTTGCACAGATGAATCAGGCATCAAAACATTCTTATGTAAGTTGAGATCCATTTGATGATTCATTCTTCATCTTACCTAGGTCATTCATCCTATCAATAACCTTCTTAAAAATAAAAGTGGATAAACTTGGAAAAATGATTAGCATGAATTAGTTAATGCTTCTTTATGTCTCCCCCCATGCTCATGACACCTAAACTAGATAATCCCTTGATAGTATACATTACATAAATTGAGGTATCTCTCACCTATATTTTGGCTCAATAATATGATATTGTCAAGGAAAACACCCTTTATGTCATTAGTTACTCCCTTATATATTATGAGATGTGATACACTCAAGTAGAAAAATAATTTTCAGCCATAGTGTTTGTAACCAAGTAGGTAAGACATTCTATGCTTAATCAAGAAACAAGATTTATCATGAGGTCTCAAGATTTGTGTGATTTTCTAATCTAGCTAGCTATCTCTAGGAAGTTTGGGTGTTTCATCATGATCCCAAGTGAGTTTCATTTAACTTACACCAACCAAAAATCTATTAAGGGACATATCATTGTTGATTGGTTGGTTGATTTTCCCTTCGAATTCAATGATTTTATTGATACCAAATTTCTCAATGACTTTATCTACTACATATAAAAACTTTGTATTGGATATTATTACTAATACATATATATCATCAATTATATAATCAACCACACTTAACCTAAAGGTACTAATTCACATTATAAATAGTGACTTCTTATCATCACATCCAGGTACGTTATTCTAGACATAGTCTTTTGTCATAAGGCCTTTGATGACATGCTATTCAAATATGTCAATATTAGAGAATTCATAAAGAGTCTTTTTCATTTTCATAGTGGTATTTTTGGTAGATACTTGGGTGGCCACATTACCACTCATAAAATCCACATAATGAGATTATTTTGAGCCACCCTAGACCATGATGTCATTGAGTATGTGTGAAAATGTGAGAAGTACTAAAATTTTGTAAATGATATACATATCCCCACTAGGGCACTACATCTCATAATCAATACATGGCCCTTTTCCACTTACATCCTATATTTAGTAGGTAAGCTCTCTCCCTACTTCCTTAGATGGTCATCATTTCGTTATCATAATGACTAAGTATTTTAATAAGTGGGCAGAAGTTATGCCATTAACAAGGGTTATAGGATCATTCATATTCATATTTATTCTAAGGAAAATAATTTATTGGTTTATGGTCCCATAAGTCATCATTAATTATAATGGGTGTCCTTTAAAAAACATTAAGATTCATGATCTATGTAATAAATTCACCATATCACACCATTCAACCTCTTTATATTACGCGTAGGCCAATGGTGAGGCCAAGGCCACCAAAAAAATATTGAATTCAATATTGGTCAAAATCATTAGATATTCTAAATGAGATTGACACTTACAACTCTATTTATCCCCTTGGGCTTATAGGATGACTATTAAAACACCCATAGTAAGAACTCCATACTCGTTCATGTTTAGATTTGATAATATTATCTCCTTAAAATTGGAGATAACTAGCCTTCACATTTTCCTCTAGGGCATCCTTAATCATGAAGAATACAAATAGGTGCATCTATCTGAGTTATAAACTTTAAATGAACATAGGATCACCACTATAAATAACCATATTAATTATATTGATTGTATGAGCAAATAATACAACAAAAAATTCCATGTGTGCCTAATTCATGTAGGAGACCTTGTTCTTAGGATTTATATCCAAATTGGAAAAATAAAACATGAAGGTTATTAATTTATACCAAATTGGTTAGGCCCCTACCTAGTTACCAAAGATTTCAATAATGAAGCTTATCAGTTATGCACTCTAGAGAGCAAGGAGTCTAGTGAATCTATGAACTCTTTTAACCTAAAATGTTTCTATATCTATTATTTTCATATCAATTTTACCTCATTTTCATGTCATTTTCATAGTTTGTATGTTCATTTCCATATTATATGTTTAGTTTGGTGATTATTTGGTTGTTACTTCACACAATGTGAAACTTTTACAATATAACATATCATATCATCCCATTCTCATAGTACATTATCATCCCATAGAAAACATTTTTCAAAATCAGCTTTACATTTGTTATTTCATTATTTCTTGTAAGTATATTACACATATTTTCCCTACATCTTCTTTCACAACTTACAAAATGTTAGCCTACAATTTATTTTAGAAGCTTGTCTATGGTATAATCTCTTGTCATAGTATTTTCTAAATCAAAACATTATCATGCTAAAAAATAGGTAACTTTACTCACCCATCTTGGTATATGGTGATGAGATCTAACATCGTACTAGTTTTATGGCACCAAAATTTGGGGATAAAGGCATTTCAAATAATAAAAGTAGAAACTCTTATGAAAAGCATAATCTTATGAAAAAACAAGATTTCACAATTCTCACACTACCAACCTTTGGTGTTGAGTCTTTGTATATTACTAGTTGCATAGGGTTATCATTGGATAGAGGTTCCCCTTACTCACCTACATCTAGCCTTTGGTGATGATCCCATGTGTTTTCCTAGTCACATGAGAGTAAGTGTATAGTGTCACAAATAGAAGATAAAATCTAAAAGAAAAATCACTATTAAATAATAAAGTATCCATGTTAAAATTTATTTCAAAAGCTTACCTATGCATCTATGCTAAAAAGGGTAATTTTATCCCACTTATTGATTATATAAGAGCCAATTATATCTAGATGAATCCAACAAAGTTAGTATTTTAAAAGTTCTATCAAGAATCACACTCTCTGCCTTTACTCATAACAATTAGGTCATCTTCCTTTTTCTTACAAAGTTTTTTATCTATGGTTTTTGTAATATATCACCTCATGTTTATCATATTACCATTTTCATTACCTACTATAGATATCTAGTCATGCATTATGTAAACAAAATAACTAGGTCATCACTTGGAAAATAAATTTTACCACACTTATAGTTTCATATGCCTATCCATCACACTACATCATCTACATACATTTTGTTCCCACATGTATAATCATTCTCCATAGAATTATAAATAAAACATAGAGATGTATGATATATCATCACATGTATAGTAATCTAAAGTTCATGAACTAAGAATCAAAACATATAAATTAAAACCTATGATACATGATGAAAAATCACTATGAGGTAGACCAAATGTATCCATATATATAGATATCATAAACATCAAATGTGTACAAAAATAATATCTAATACAAATAAATCTATAGAGGGCCTATGTGCATTAATTCATCTTAAAAACAATTAACATATACAATGTATGACTAAACATATATAACAATCCTTATGAACTTGTACTCTTATGAGAATGTTCTGATTTAGAGGAATGTTAAGGACTGTTGTTTTAGTGATGTATCTTTTTAGTGCCTCCCTGAGAGGCCTCTTACCCAATCTAATGTACAGGATAGTATGTTTTCCACTGATAACACCTCATCTAAGGTTGTAACCCTATCCTATGGCTAGAGGCTCAACCTCCTCCTCTACCTACCATTATAACCACTAGGGATTTCAATCTCCTCACCCTATCTAATAAGGTATTATTCTTTGTCCTCAGCATTGTCAGCATCACAAATGCATGGTACACAAAAAAGATATGTATATTATCCAATCACTATAGGGATTCCTTGATATATTAGGAGTTAGTCTCTAGTCATGCTAATCTTTAGTTGGAAAAGGTTGATCAAGGTGTCCCTGATCATAATCCTCTACTCACTCATATTATCTACAATTAGAAAATGAAAAATCAATATCAAGTCAAGTATATATAAAGATCTAAAACATGTAAAATCAATTAAACAACTAATATATGAATTAAAATAGAAACTATAAATGAAAATATGTAAATTAACATTTTACCTAGATCTCTTAATGTCAATCATGGTCAAAAAACCATTCACAACCTCCTCCTCATCAATGTCTAGGTCCTCATCCATATCTATATACTCTAGAGGCTCACCATCTCCACCTCCTATATGTTTTTATTTTTGAGGGTCATCTTAAGTAGGCCACTATGGTGGTGGTGATGGTAGACCCATCAATTCCACCCTATCCTCCTCCCATCAGCTAACTATAAAGGAGATCATTATACCCTCATTACTAAATTAGTTGAGTGATGGACACCACTCTCATAAGTGGGTGCCACGCCATCCATCCCAAACTCATAAATATCACCTCTTGTATGCCATTATAAATTATCCTAAGGATAGGAAGGTTTATTGCATAAGTCATGACAAACTACTATGTACATTATCTACATGAGGTACCTCAATATTAGAGAGCTTATCTCAAACCTGAGTGGCCCTGGTGGATGTTATAAGGTAAACTCCCTCATTGGCCCATTATGAAACCATGTCATGTTAATTCAAATAAATTAGGTTAGCTATTATCAAATTCCCTATTTCTTGGGAAGAAATATATAATGGTGCCACATTTGTCCATGTACTGACCCTAATATCCCCAGGCCCTCCAATCAACATTCCCCTTAGATAGGGGATGATGTGATAATATTTCTAACCTATGACAATCATCAGGTAGATAATTGAGAGGTATATTAGATGATCCACATGATAGATATCCCTATAATTCTATGTCAATAGCTCCTATCTCTAAGAGTAATGTATTCCCCTATCCTTAATATATCACATAATCAGTGACTAACTAAATAGTAACCTATCAATACCCTTGTCTCCCACTAGATAAGAGGTAAATATACCAATAATGGCCTTATATAGGTTGGGGATCACTAATCCCTCAACTTGAAAAATAATCATGCTACACTTCACACTCACCTCAAGTGTGTTTTCATATCTAGAATTATTTGCTTAACTATAGGCCTCATGACTACTCTTGAAAAATCAAATAATACTAACTGGCTAGCCATGGGAAGGATTATGATCCAATAAATTTCAATGAGAGTGATCATCACCCAATATTCTAGGGCCTATGGAAACACAAATGTATTTCTATAAGGATCCCAATAAGTCAATATGTCATAAATCATCCAGCTAGATGTCAGGATGATCCTTTTCTATGTAACTTAGAAGATCCTAATTCAATATAGGAATTTTAACTCATCAACTATCAGGAGTACCAAGACTCATGGGAGTTATTCTTACTCCTAAGCTCTGATCTAACATATATAATTTCTATGAAATCAATAAAATAACTTAATATAACCTATGGACCAATTCCATCCTTTAAAAAAGGAAAGAATATCAAATTCTAGAGCTTGATTCTAGTGAATAGAACCACCCCTATTTGTAGGTGGTGGTTACTAAATACCTTAGGTGTTTACGTAACTATAGATGATACTTTTTGATTATGTATCACCTTAGTCTTGTACACTTGGAAAACACATGACCCTAGATATTCCTCTTAGTTCTACACATACTTTACATTTACAAGCATTGCATGTACTATATATTTTATCCTTTAGCCTATCTATTAGGTTGACCAACCTTTATTGATGATAAACATCTTATCTTATCCATAATGTTAAAAATATACTTATCTTACACCTCTACAAGTTCTAATCCTACTCTAATCTCCTTCTCCCTAGATACTAACATCTGGGTTAGATAGTAGCATCGATGTTACTAACATGGCCTAACCCAAGCATCCAATGCCCTAAAAGTCATCCCATTTGAAAATGAAATGTATTATAATGGTCAGTCTAAGTTATTTAATGTGAATTATCTCTTGATAGGATTGGTATAGATATAATATCAACCCTCATTAACTCCTCACATAATAATTAGATCAAAATATCACTCAAGAAATACTTAGGTTACCAAAATCTTTCCTATTCTACCCTATTATGATATCAATCAATAAAATAGCTCAAATAGAGGTCTTAAGTACTAAAGGATCATCCATAAGGTCATACTCTCCATGTTGAAATCTACATCACTATTGTACTTTATTTATGCATGAAATGGTTCACACACAAGCCAACATATAGGGGAGAAATACATGAGTCTAAGGCCTTCTTATAGAGTATTGGCTATGTAGGTAGAGCCCTTTTATAATAGGGTCATTGCAAGTCAGCTTGACATCATGTGCCCACTAACCCATTTTTCCCCAAAGGTCACATTAAAGATGGAAATCTAGGGTTTTCCATTTCACCAAGAGTGGCATTCCATGACCTATAGCTGAATGCACCAGAGTGAAGTTGAAGCTAAACCTAGAATCATCCATGTGGTTGCATCTTATTTGAGTGCATATTCTATATATGATATTGACATTGAACCTAGACACTAGAATAGATGTAACTATCCTAGGATAACATAAGTGTCTAGAGATCTAGAGTCCCCACATCTAGAATCTAACAATTATTCCAAAATTGTCTTCTTGTTTGCTTTGTACCTATACCAAATCCAACACTGTACTAACATCAATAATAGCTAAGTTCTTTATTTTATCACATTTATATATATATAGTATATATATACTTTATATTAATATCCTATCTTAGATTTATAAAATTAGTAGATGGTACATCTGAGTTTAGTGAATTAATTGGCTAACTGTAGATGTGATATTCACCTTGTGCCCTATCATTTTTATATCCTTAAACCTAACCAATAAATAGGATCTATATGAAAATTAGGGTTAAAAATTTGGTGAACCCAATCCTTGTCAATGCATTTTTTTCTAATTCCCATGGTTCTAAACTAGTTAGGGTTTTAGATTGCTATATTTTTTAATTTTTTATTGGAATTATTTTCCATGCATTTTAAGAATATCCCTATATTTGGGGGTTTATCTATTGAACAATTTGAGTATCCCCTCAATCCATCCAAGATGTCAAAAACTAATGAGGGATCTCATACCTTGGATCATGATGATGCCCATGTTAACAATGAAAAAATACTGATAGGATTATCATCTAAGAAGATTTTGATAATGAAAATATGGAAACAACTGACAATGATCAAGTTCATGTAATTTCACTATTTCATGAGTGCATTTGAAAAAACCTTGAATATATTGATAATTTTTTTAAAACTATACTTGAAGCTAAAAATTCAAAAACATTAGTGGATACATCCATCCCCTTGAACACATTATAACTAAATACATCTAATGGGGGCATGGATTAGGTGTTCCAACCTTTGTTCCTAGAAACTACCATTCACACATCTATTCAAAAATTACATGTTGTTTGAACAAAAATACTAGTTTCAATGCCTACGACTACTCAAAACATGTTTCTAGCCCCTATGGTAACCATTCAAATTGATAATCAAAATCCCACTGGACTAAATTATAATCACTCTAATTTGTAAAAACCTTATAAGATAAGATTACAAACATTAAAATAAATGCTTAAAAGTCTTTACATGTTATAGATTCATAAGATGTGTTTCATAACACTTTTTCACTTGATATCTCTTTGTGCCCTTTGCCATCTAGATTTATTGCACCTAAGTTCACATTTTGTGATGGCAAGGGTGATATTAAACATCTTCAAACATTCTATGTAACATGCCTTGATTATGTTTCAAATGATAAACTTTTGACCAAATTATTTCCAAGGAGCCCCAAGGACTATGATTTGAGGTGGTTTTATGACTTACCTCTCCAATTCATGAAAGCATTCAAACCTCTTGAATATTATTTTTTGGTACATTTTTATATTAAGATTATTAAAAATTGTTCTTATTCTCAAATTTCAAAAATCAAACAAGGAACCATTGAACCAGTCAATGAATGTCTTAAGATACAAGATAATGCTAGCTAAAATGGCCAATCTTATGGTAGACAAAGAGTTGAAAATAATATTCAAGAAAAGTTTTCTTTATCCTTTACATGACTCCATTATTTTTAAAAAGTTTCAATATTTTAATGACTTATTCCATATTGTACATGACTATGAAATAAATCTTATGTCATTGAATAATCTCAAGTATGTAGTAAACACACCATCTACATTTACATCTAGTATAAAATTTAAAATTAAACCAAGCTATAAGGTAAAACCTCCTAAGACTTAAAAGGAAACAACCACCATAGTTGACATAGTTTCAAAACAACCTAATTGACTTTTCCTATCTATTACACTAAGGAGAAAATTTACATGTTTACCTGAGCCTCCTGCTTAATTACTCCCATGGTTGCTAGAGTGTCATATTATATCTCTCCCTTATCCTATAGATATTGATGTAAAGAGACCTATACCCAAAAGATATGATGTAAATTCTTATTGTGACTCAAGTCCCTGGTCATTATAAAAGTAGATATTTTATCCTAAATCATTAGATCTAGGACCTCATCAATGACCAACAAATTACATTTGATGATCCCCCAAAGGAATTAGGTGCACAACCTAGTGATCACATATATAAAAAATATTTAACAATACTTTTCAATAGCATTACAAAATGAAATCATAAGTTCAAATGGCATATAGTGCACATCCTACCCCATCATATTATAGACACCCGCTAGATGGGGTTATTAGTACTTACATGAGACATATACCTCTAATGGTTCATAAACCTAATATTTCCTTTGACAATAGTGAAATTAAGGATTATGACTCTAATATTCATTCTATATTCATTTGAGCATACCATGATAAAAACCCCATATATAGTGTTATAATTGATAATGGTACAATAAAAAATGTGTGCACCATGACATTACTTATGTATTTAGGTTATACTCATTATGATTTACACCACTTTTCTAGATCAATTAGAGCATTTAATGGGACATACTATAAGGATCTTAGGGAGATTAATATACCTTTATAGGATAGTACCACACACATGATTACTAATTTATCAATTAGTCCCACACACATGGTTACCAATTTATAGGTTAGTCCCACACACATGGTTATAATATTATTTGACATGTTGTGATAACATTAAATACACACTCTTTGAGTAGTACCTTCTACAATTTTAGGTGTGTTAAGTACATTCATGTTAATTAGGTAATTATAGTTTCCATTATTCTATATGAGCATCTTCTCAAATAAGAGAAATCGATACCCAGGTAGATAATTATAAAGCCTAATAAGGCCAATCCATTACAAAAGGGTAAAAAATAAGTAATCCCCTTTACTAGGTAGCCAATACTTGAGAGACTTTTACATCAGATATAGATAATGTGTTATATGGAATCTTTGTCTTCTAAACACATTATTTAGATACCCATTGAACCTAAACATGTTCCCATTATTTTTATTCTAAATAAATCAGATCATATATGGAGATGGGTTCACCCCTGTTCCTTTTATTTGTACTTCATGACCCCAAAGTCCCATTATACATACATCAAGCATCATAGATACTACAATGAAAAATTGTGAATATATACATGTTCCTTGGTAGCACCACTAGTCTCTTAAAAAGGTTATGAGTGTGGGAATGCCCATGATCATCCTTTGGATGAGATTAGAGGAAAATCTTTCTTCTTTGGTAAAATACCAAAAAAGTCAAAAAACATTAAAAAATCCAAAATACTTACATCACCTACATGTTATATTGGCATCTATGTGTTAGTTCCATATTGAGGACTCACATATTATTTTAATCATACATATAAATACATAGGAATATATAGATACATGATACCTTATAGGTGTTGTGACTTCCCTCTAAATAGGCCATTAGGATTTTTGGGGCATCCATATTTGATGATCTTGATATACATAGGATATATGATTTGATGATCACTCTACACTATCATGTTTGGCTTACATATGTACTTACACATGAAAATTATCCTTGATTATATCTAATAGATTGTACTTGATATGCTATGTAATGAACATTTTTTACCAACATATTTGATCCATGAGCCACTATGTTATTTTTATATTTTTTGTTTAAGCTTTTCCTTTACACACTTCTTTGAGTGTTTTGCCTTGCTATTGCCTTGAATTTCTTGAGTATTTGAATATGCTACATTGTATGTGACCCTTATGCCTATGTTTATCTTCTTGGATATTTTATTATTTCATTACATTATTATACATTTTTATATGTCATTATTTAATTTTTTTGACATTTGAATATGTCATGTCCATTTGATTCTGTGACATTTGAACATGCCCCATGTTTGTAGTCTCCTTGGACCATTACAATTTGACTTATTTTTAAGTTATCTTATGTGTGTTTTTATTTTATGTTTTATCTTATAGTATTACTATCTAGATGTTACCATGATATTTATCATTCATTGTAGGCCTAAAAATGACCACATTATTTTTATGTGCTTCATTGTTACATCTACTTAGACATATTTCCTTCTATATGTTACATGGTTACATTTGTATATTTGTAGTTGTCTTACCCTTTTGAGATGAGATAAATACTATGTAATATATTTAACTCACATTAAATGGGGTTCATATTAGTGGGGGAATGTCATGGTAACATGATTTCCACATTTTTACATGGTTCCCATATTATAATTGGGGCATGATTTAGAAACATGTTCTCTACACTCAAATAGTATATTTTACTTACACCAATTTATAGATTTAGTGGGGTAATGTTATATGTACATGGATTCCATACATTCACACTTTAATATTTATTGGGAACATGATTTGGAAGCATGTTATCTGTATTCACTTAGTGTGGTACTTAGAATTCATAGATTCAATCGGGGCATGCTTGGGAAGCTTATTCTCCACACCTACTTAGTTTTCAACATCTCTAGTTTATAGTGGGGATGTATTTTTGAAACATTTTGTCCACATTGGTAATTATATGAGTTGTATATTTCTCCATATATGGTTGGGGCATGCTTTAGAATCATATTTTCCACACACAATTTTTTGAATTACTCAAAACATACAATTATATGATTTTGATACACATTTGTGCCATAATTATATAGATAATACCATTTTTACACATAGTTTAAACATGGACAAAATCCTAGGTAAATATTTTATGCAACATATGCTTAAAATTTAAAAATCCAAATCAAATTTAGGTTCTAAAAATATTGCACAAACTGATAGTTAACAGATTTTTATGAACTTTAGTGAGCCAATCTAATGTGGTATTTGGTTCACCTTTTTGGTATGGTTGGGGTGATTAAATAACTCAATATTTATAAGTTTTTAGTTTGGAATTGATCATCCAAAATCACTATGTTATAATTATCATTAGGTTACATAATTGAGCTAATCTCAAGTTCTAGGTACCAACTCACTATTTCTCTAAATCTAGGAGAATGTGCCTTATAATGTGTGTGTGTGTGTGTATATATATATATATATATATGTATATATATATATATATATATATATGCATATATATATATAAATATATGTATATATATATTTATATATATATGTATATATATATATATATACATATATATATGTATATATATACATATATATATATATATATTTATGTATATATATATATATATATACATAAATATATATATATCAATCTCTTTGGATATATGAACCATAAATAATGTATATGTATTTATATTAGTATTAATTTAAAAATATTACAATGATTCATATTTATGAAATAACTTACCAATATAAAAGGTTGTTACATTAACACACAAGTTTACTCTTAAACCTTGATCATTAAATTTAATTCTATTTCAAGTACTTTTAACTAGATTATATTCCCTGATTATAAACTATAGCCTACTCTTGGTTGTATGTCAATCACTAGAAAATCACTCAAATTCAACTTAAGCAAAGGCAAGGAGTGCATACACACACAGGTACATATTCATTTCCTTTAAACTATAAATTTAATTACTAGATTAAATGGGGAAAATGTAGATAATATTTTGTGATTATGTAGCACCTCAATATTGTACACTTAGAAAACTAATGACCTTGGTTATTCCTATTAGTTTTACACATGTTTTCTTTTGCAAGTCTCGTATTTTCTCTATCTTGTGTCCCTTGGATTATCTCTTAGTCTGATTAGCCTCATATTAATGACACAAATCGTATCTTGCCTAAAATTCTTAAAATATACCTATCTTACACCTTAGAAGGTTCTAAGCTTATACCTACTCTCCTTCTCTGTAGACACTAGCATCCAGGTCAGATAGTGGCATCAACATTACTATCCTAACTTGATGAAAATGTTGAATTCCATAAAATTCATCCAATTTAAAAATGAAACATATTAAAATGGTCAACCTAAGTTATTTAATTTATGTTATATCTCGATTGGATTGGTATAAATATAATACAAACCTCATTCATTCCTCACCTAGTAATCTAATTAAAAGACCACTCAAGTTACCAAAAGCTTCCCTATTCTACCTTATTTTGATATCAGTCAAAGGAAAAACCCAAGTGTATGTTTAAGTTACTAAAGGAGTAGTCATATGGTTATACTTTACAAGTTAAAAATTAGGTCACTATTTTAATTACTTTACACATTGCATGATTCACACACAAGCCAACACATATGGGAGAAATATATGATTCTAAGGCCCTATTATATATTATCATTTTTACCAAAGGTCACATTGAAGATGGAAAGCTAGGATTTTTCCATTTTACTATGAGTGATAGTCCATGACCCAAATTTGAATAAGTAGAGAGAATGTGAATCCAAACCTAGAAGCATTCATTTGGTCACATCTTATTTTAGTATATATTTTGCATAGGACACTAGTGCCAAAATTAGAAACTAGTGTCGATGTAATTGTATTATGTTGATGCAAGTATCCAAAGAGTCAGAGACAATAGATATAGAATTTGATGACTATTATAGAACTATCTTCCCACCTAATTTATACATATGCCAAATACATATCTACATTAACATTAGAACCAACTAAATACTTTATTTTATGTCATTACTATATATACCATCATTTTAATTTCCATTAATATCCTAACTTAGTTTAATAAATTTAGCATATGGTACATCTAAGTTTAGCATATTAATTGGCCTTATATAGATATGATCCTCACCCTTAGACCATATAATTTATATATCCTATTTATCATCCTCTCTATTGATGGGTATTTTGACAAAATCAATAATAGGTATGGGTTATTAATAATTATATCTCTTTAAAGGAGAATCACATGAGAAAATCTCCCCAAGATATTGGTTACCAAGTCTTGGTACATAGGGTAACCCATTTGGATCATTGTGACCATTTCATTTCAAGGGCCTTAATGAGTATTTTAGACTAATAATATGCATTCTAAATATAGAACTTATGCCTTAAAAAATCAATAGAATAATCTAACTATGAATTGAATATATAATTAAAAGGAAATATATATTGTTTATATGTTCAATAGTGCATACATGAGTAATAGATAAACAAAGGAGCATGCATTTAAGGTAAAACATTAGATTCAAATTGTAACTTAGAAACTAAACTAAAAAATATAATAAAAGAAAAATAAACAAGAAAGAAGGCAATATATAAAAGAGAAAAATGAGCTCACTTTCTAATGTATATCAATCTAATTTTTTCAAGGAGATAAATCCCTAAATAAACCAGTCTTTAGTTAAGCCAAACCTATCACAACTCCAACTAAGGATGGTGTAAGAGTCTATGGAATGAATAAGTAAAGATAATGAGGGAAATAAGGTCACCATATACATTCAAAAACCTAGTCTGTCAAATAATAAAACTTTTAGATAAATATATTTTCATTAAAGGGAGTAATTAGGATCTCATCAAATACTCATGTGGGCTATATACATGGATTTTAAATAGACTCAACTTAGAAAATTAATATAGAAAATAGTAAAAATACATGAAATAAATTGATTGGTCCAGTAATATAATGCTAATACTAAAAGGATCCATCTAGACATAGTCTCATTAACTCTAAAAATACCAACCCTTATTACAATGCAAGAATTAATCTTATATAGACATGAAGGTCCATGAATTTTCAAATTTATATTCACCCACTAATGGGGTATTTACAAAGAATCAATGTGGTGGATCCAATTAAGATAAATTTTAAATGATCCAACTTAATTCCAGCTTGAATATATCAAGGATTATGCTTGATTGAATTGGAAATGAATGTCTACAAGATAATGTAGTTAAGATTGCATTTGGGTTTCCAGCCACCTAAATATTATGTAGTTAAAACCATTCCTATGATAATTATAATCCATGCCTATTTGAGTAAAATATTCATTCTTTGTGCTTTGTACTTGATCCAAATGTGCATGCCATACCTTAATTAATACTACCATAAAGACATGTATTGAACTATGTCATTTCTAATAATTTTTTTGGGAAAACAGTTTGAAACTTGATTATACAAATTGAATTGAATGCATAGTCCCATTTCATATTTTGACAAACTTGACGACCACATAGTACATCAAATTTAAACCATATCTTTCTAACATCATTGCCAGTGTGTCTTATATTGGTAGGGCCTTGCCACATGGATTTTTCATGTTCCTTTGCTGATAATTTAGGGTTTGATATGTGATGACTATCACTTTGTCTATGATGAAGTGGTATTTATTCTCTACATGGAATCATTCCATTTATCCAAGAGCTCTGAGGCATTTAGAGATTATAAAGACTACATTGGCACATTGGGTTATTAGAATCACACCATATGGTAGTATCCCACTAATCCACTTCCCTAGAGGATGTTGTTAAGTATAAAATCATCCATAGAAGTAAGTAATTAGGATCATGCCACATGGTAGCATCCCATTAATAATCTCACCTAAAGAATCTTGCTAAGTTGGAGGGTCTCGATCAAATATTTTGAAGTGATTAAGTCCCATAGAGTGGACAAAATATGCCACATAGATATAGGACATTTTTGAAGATTTGGCTAAGTTATATAGAAGTGAAAACATGACACATGGCTCTAATAAAAATTACCAAAAATTCATTATGTATCAAAACATTCTTTTTAGATAGGATGGGGCCACTAGGAGCTATGAAGGGGTACCGATTACCATAATAAATGCTTTGGGGTCAATTTAGCTACCTATGGGAAAAAAAGTGAATAAACATAATCAACTAATTTTAAATTAAATATCCAACTATTAAGAAATTTCAAATGAAAAAGGATAAGGAAAAATCCAAAAAATAACTAATTATAAAATAATTTATTTGTGATAACTTAGTCATTTGATTGATCATAAAGTTGATTTAGTCCATTTTATAGAAAAGAGACTAAGAATAAAAATAAATATGTATGAAAACTTTATCACTTTAAATCAAAATGAATAATAAATGGATTTAATTTCTCAAAAAAAGAATCATAAAACTCTAAGATAGATAATTTAAAACAATCCATGTCAAAATTGTTTAAAAAGGAAGATTTAAATGTGTTTAAAAACACAAGTATGAAGATATGCCAAGACTTAATAGAATCATGAAAATTCAAATTTTTAAATCAATGTAATCATAGATGTGATTTCTATCTAAGTGCTTATGATGAAAAATATTTATTATTTAGATTTGGATAAAACAATGAAACAAATTCAGAGTTTATATAACAAAAATGCACTCCCAATATGGATATTCAAACAAATAAAATTATCAAACTCCTTCAAGACATAAAAATATACTCCAAAGCAAAAAGAGGTCCTTATTTTTAGTTTGAAAATGGGGTGTGTTGTGAAAGAAACAACACTCTCATCTTCTTCTTCCTACTAATTATTTTTTCTCAAAACTTTCACAATAAATCTAGAGCTCAAGAAATCTCAAAAGTGATTGGCATAAATTAGTTGTTTTTCAACAAGTTTTTGAATATATTAGACCTTGATTTAATCAATTTAGTTTTAAAAAATTCTTATTTTTGTATATTTTCACATTCTACATATGTTTTGATGTTTACAAATCATTTTTTGCCTAAATTCTTCAACTTATGTTTTAAAATTGATTTTTTAATGTCTTTCTATCTTTCATAGTATATTTTTATAGGTTTTTAGGTTTTTAACTAATTAATGTCAAATTTAGTCCCCGGACAAGATCATCCAGGTAATATGATCTTCCCTATACATATTATATATATTCTTGTCCATAATTTAATTACATAGTTTTGTTTTCTATTTTCTCATCATGTCTCAATTGATTATAATATTTTGATTGTAGGTTGCATAGAATCTCGACTGGCTTTGTTGTGCCACCAAGGTAAGTATGGTAAGAATTTATAACTTCCTATTTCCCTTCCACATCTCACTAATTAGGACTACACCTTCATTAATCCATGATAAGGTGTCCTCTTAAGGGGTAAATATGTATGAACCCAAATTTTTTACATTGTAATATTCTTGACATGATAAGTCTAGTAATGATGATGTAACCTCCTAATAATGTCCAAACAAGAACTATCTAGCACCCATTACCCTTTTTCTTCTCTCCCCCTATTCTATGTCCCTGAAATCCCACTTTTATTATCCATTACAACTCCCCTTGGATTATTGTTAGAAAACCCTCATTGGTGATGAAACAACTCTATGGGGATATAAAACCATCCCATGCATGATGATTTTATCAAGGTAGTTGTGTAAAATTACAAGATGAAAACATTATATAAGGGTGGTTATATTTGAAATATGGGGTGGTTTCATAATTTAAAAGGGGTTTTTTTTGTCTCCAAGAGCAGTGGTTACATAACCTCCCCTATAAATAGGGGTAGTTCTATCACCATTGTCTCACCTAATTTAACTTTTAGAACTCATTCCTTTTGCATTTAATGTGATTATTGTCATATTTACTTATTTTCTACCTTAAATTCACCCCTAATTAGGCCCATATCACTCCTCTCCTATTTCTAATCATTTTGAGTCCCTCTTAAGTTTAACTCCCAACTTAACTTAGTTAAACTTCTTCATGTAACCTCCATTGCTATTCTAAAAGTAAGCCAATTTTATCTTGATTATCGATAAAAAAATTTCATTATAGCTTAATATTTTTTAAACCTTTATATCATAACCTGGTATAATATCTTTAGATCTTTGATTTAATGTCTTTCATGTTTGACTACATAGTTCTAAATAGGGAGAGCCATTATTCTTATCACTAGGTCTTTGTAAATGGTGTCTTAAACCAATCACAATCAATTTTTATTTATTTGGATTTGTGTTTCTCTTCTTTTAATCCAAATTATGACAATAATTCATTCATCCTCTTTATTAAATAGCTCTAAAAATCTTTGTTTGGATAAAGAAGCTAGTACATTGAGGACCATATTATAATAAAAATCTTACTTTCAATTTGTCTACATTAGGATTAGGGTAGAGTTTATTATCTTAGATATATTTATTTTATTAATTAGACTATATTAGAATATAAATCATTCTTTTATTATATTAAATATTTATTTTTGGAAAAATCAACCTCTATTAGGAAAAATAATTATTCTCTCTCCTATCCTTAAATACAATTAGTAGTTAGCTCATGTGATTATTTGCATTCATTCAATATATTATGTCATGACACAATATTAATTATAAACCCTAGGAAAATTTTAAATAATATATCATACATTTAAAACAATTTAAGTAATAAATTTTTGGTTTTGAAATAAGTTATTTTTACTCTCAAATAAGTAGGTTGTGAGTAACAAAACCTTAGACAAACCAAGGCGAATAAGTGGTAATATTGTACTTTTAATTTTCATTATTTAGATCAATTATTAATTTTATTTTTAATTAATTTATTAAGATAAATTATAATTTAAATCATTCATTTTCATTTCAAATTCATTGTTCATATCTAATGTGCAACACCTAGAAAGGTTAAATATCAAAAAAAATAACTTCATATATCTTGCATCTAGAAAAGTTAAAAATCATTAGCATAGCTAGAGTAGATCTCTCTCTCTCTCTCTCTCTCTCTCTCTCTCTCTCTCTCTCTCTCTCTCTCTCTCTCTCTCTCTCATGTTTCATGAATTAAAAAATAGTTAGAAAATAAACAAATAAATAATAATTCATTTTATTTTAGTTTTCTTATTTCTCTTTAATTTAATTTTTTTCATTTTATCAAGTAATTAATTTCTATTTTATCCAAATATTTATTTAAAAAAAAAACATTTCAAAAATCCTAGTCCAAACGTACAAGCCAAAAAAAACCATACATATAAAAACTCAAAAGGTCCTCAAAAAATCCACCCAAACAAGATCATACACTTACACATTACCTAATCCCTTTTCAATGAAACTTTTGAAAATACATAATCTTTTGTTAGAGGTCTTTTCCCTAAGGTTAGGGAACTTAGTCCCATGGTTAACAGAACATTTGGTATCAACACCAAGCTTAGGGGAGATGTTTTCCATTCCACCCTAATCCCCTACCTCATTATTTACCCTCTCAATGCTTTAAATGAATAAGAACAAATTATCAATCCACCAATCATTGTACTCCTTTAGAATATAGGTCAATAATATAATGGGATCCAAGCCTAGATACTCACCTTCACCCCATTCCTTCTCCTTAGATCTATCCTCAGCCCATATCATTCACATTTATGGATGACATTGACTAGGCATAGCCAACAAAATATAATTTATCTCATCATGTGAGTCATTCAATCTAATTTCCCTCATTCCCTGATCCTAACATTGATAAAGAGATTCACCTCCTTATATTCTCAGAGAGTGAAGGATCTTCAAGATATGTTTCCACACAACTAGATGCCCTCATTGAAAACTATGATGTTATGGAGGTAATCTAGTTCCATTATGAGAACCCATTACCACCACCCATTCCAAATCCTATTCCACCTAATAATTCAGCCAATCCATAGTCCATACATTATGCCAACCACCTCAGTTTGAACTTAGTGATTCAAATGCATAGTTTAACATGACTTATTTGTGTGTACATAGACACTTGATAATTTTATATTTTACTAACCCTTAACATACATGACTCTTATGTACATAATTAACTCTTGATCACATTCCCTCTTAGCCATTATCTATATATGATCTTGGTCTTCCCTATTTTCCATCATACACATATATAATATCCTAATATGTGCCTAAATGTTATATCATCATGAGCATACTACTACTATCCTATAGATCACTGATTTCTCCATCTTATATAATTCTAAAAATAGTCAAATAATATTGATTATTAGTAGCATCAAACTTCACAATAGGTGTCCCAGTTCTATTCTAGTGTCTACTTATAAAATTTAAACCCTTCCTTTAGGATATCATATAAATTTGGCATGTCATTTATAAAGGCAAATTACATAAAGAGTATTTTGTATATACACATTAATCCTAAGCCTATTCCTATCTAGAAAACATCTAGAACTCACATATGAATTTACTTACACACTAAATATTACATCTATATTGTTACATCATGATTTCACCTTGAGATAGATAAAACCTTTAATCTATTGACTAGTATGGTTAGTATCTTGATACTATTACTTTTATTTTGAGCTTTATGACTTATATGACAAAAGGATTGTAAAATTATTGATTTGAGTACATGATGTGATAATTGCATGTTATATTATATACATTATGGGTATGTATTAGTTAGTTTTGCATCATTAATATTTATGATGACTTAGACTAACTATATAGTTATTGTAAGGTGGATATAGGACAAATCCTACCCTCAAAGCTTGATGAGGAAGAGCATCATTGGAGAGGATCATCTAGATCAAGCAATTGGGGGAATACCAGTGGGAAAATACTAGTGACCCTACACACACGCATAGTAGATTTAAATGACATTTATGTTGAAATGTTAGTGCATATTGCTTGTGATGATTTGTGTGTGTTTAAATTAGTTTAGTATGAATTTAATTTATTTAAACTTATTAACTTGGTTTTTTAATTTAAATCCAAAAAATAATTATTTATTTGTAATAGAAGTAGTATTGTCTTAAATATGATTATTTATCAAATAAAAATAAATTAAAGGCATAATTATCCTAGTGAAGGTTATTTTATTAAAATTAGAATTATGCATGAAAGTTATTTGAAAATTTAGAAAATGGATTTTATTGTTAATAAAATTTGCATGTTAGTTAATAAGCTTTAGATAAAGAAAATAAATTAACTAATGTTAATAAATTTAGAACATGAGTTGAATGTGATCTTGATTAGCATGCTAGATTTTACTTAAAATTATAAAATAAAGATATAATTAATTATTGAAAGAATTTAAGTTGAAATGGAGTAAACAAAGAATGGGGTAGTTATCTGAAGAACATGTTTCAATTATGATACAAATAAGAGTTTACATACAAGGGAGGGTAGCACAAAAATTAGGAAGAAGTTTGTATTATAAATAAGAAAGGAATTCGGGAAATAAAAACACATAGATAGGGAGAAAGAAGGAAGATAGAAGCTAAGGAATTGAGGAGAGAAAAAAAAAGACTATCAAGGAGTTGGGCATTTTACCCAAGTTGGTTATGTTATTTTGTTATTATTTCAGTATGTTTATGAGTAAAAATATTTTTTAAAACCCATGTGTGTTTATAGAAGACCTATATATTAAATTAAGCTTGTGTTTTATTGTTATTTTCTATGGTTGAATCTTGAGTCGATGTCTATTCTCCTTAAATGCTAGCATATCCATATTTACACATGCATCTCAGATAATAGACCCAATATAGTAATCTGATGATCTATATTATAACTATTAAGCCTATAGATTATGTAGCAAATGTAATTATAGTATCATTGGTTGAAATCCACATCCCAAATAAGTTTGTGTCCTAAATCTTTATATGTGAGTTTCTTTTCAAAAAATCAACATAGTGTATTTATTCATATGCTTGCATGTTAATAAAGACTTGAGTTGTAATTTCTATAGAACTACACCATATTCTAAAGGTTTTATTTTAAATCCAATAGCCTATGTATTTAATTATGGTCTATATGTGTTATTTTATATCATCTCTTGTAATTACCTTGTGTCTTTAATTGAGAAAGAGAGACCTGCACTTCTCGTTCTTATCAATAATTAATTTGATCTAGGTTATAGTTGATAAATCTCCATTTAAAGTTTTAAAGGTAGTAGCCTCTTTTATTTACCTAGTGTTAGTGAAGACATTTGGTTGTGTTAGAGACTATTATAGAGGCTACATTACAATTTTTTATTTTTTTCTATGTTTATATTCCTTTAAAAGACTTGAATTTCAATTTGTTGGTACTACATGTTTTTCCCCCATTTTAGACCATGCCCAGGTATTTTGGGTAGCATTTAAATAGATATATAGGGTGTTATATATCTATACTTGGAAATTCATATGCCCTAGACCTACACCTAAATTTATCAAACCAATGTATTTCCTTGGAAAGATTCTAATTGGTATTAATGAAGTAGCATCTTATTTTTTATCTTTGGCCGTGTGCCATTACTTAAGCCAACATCTTTATCTTAAATGAACTATACTTATTCACTTATTTATCAATAGTTGATTTGATAGAATTGAATTAAACAATGCCACCTTTCTTTATTTTGTTTAAATCTATGTTTGAATCCATATAAGAGACCAACATCTCAATTGAGGAGATGGAATCCAAGTGGCTATGTTTAAATTCTTAAAACTGCATTCCACTCCTTTTTTGAGTGATAGTACTTGGTTGTGACTCAATTTGTTAATCAATGTTTTATATAGGCTAGATTACGTTTTATTTCATGAAGATTGAATTTAGACATAAAATTTTCTTTATATATATATATATATATATATACAAAATTAAGTATAGTTATGTTTTAGTATTCCATAAAACTATGTCTTAATTATCTTTTAAATTATATCATGTGAAATAGATAATGAGACAAATTTATCCCTTTAATGTAAAATGAATAGCAATTGAATTATACTTTAATTGTTATATTCAACGTGTAAATATCACTAGATTAATAAATGAGCTTTATTATTTATATTTAATTAGGGAGCAAGGCTAGTTTTATTTAATTAATTAAATCTATATTTTTTTCCATTCCTAAATCAAATAAATAATGCATGTGTTATCTATAATTACTTTCCAATATTTTATTATGAATATTTCAATGAAATATATAGTGTAGTTAATAAATCTATATTTAATTTCAACATGCATGCATAGATAGCCTTTAAATAGAGCATACCCAGAAGGTATGACTTGGCATATGGATGTATTATTATCAAAATGTTATCTTGTGTTAAAGTAACACAATGTAGGTTCATGTCACAATTAGTGAAATAAAATGATTTTGCAAGATTGTTATATTCTAGTATAGGAAAAAAATTGTATGAACCTTGAAATGTATTATTTATTATAAATATGCTTATTTTACAATACGTATTGATGATGGTAATAGGTAGTGAGATAGGTTCTACTAGCGTAGTTAATACCACCACTAGATTATTTGATCAAATGGTGTGCTATGAAATTGATTTCTCTAAATGATTGTATATTATTTGAAAACTTTGGCCAAAGTAATATAGATATACATTGCCATTTCATATGTTTGATTTCCATGTTGTGGGATATCCTGCTAGAATGAATTAGTTTATGTACACTATATGTTATTAGACATCTTACAACACATGGGGTAATAACACATATAATTGGATTCTCACACCATTTTACATACCTATCTTTGAATGGAGGGCCATTTCCATATAATATATTGTGTGGGGGATCATTGGTCTATGGTTGAAGTGGTGAATCACTTGGATGATGCTCTCTCTCCCCACTATAGTACTACTTAGAGAGATGACATTTGAGATTATCATAAATGCATGAGTTGGCATGACTTGAACTCTTAATATCTTGGTATCTATTATCATATTAGGTTGTATGTTAAAGGAATGTAATTATATTATGTACGTGTTTATTAAACATTAGTTTCTATATTGTCAGACTAGTCATGGATATGTCTTTTGATAATTACTTCCCTTGGAATTATATAATATGTATGTTGTATGTAATATTTAAAATTGAATAATTATTATTCTTAGATATGATATAGATGTTGTATTATTAATTGTTTTTAAAAAATAACTATATTTTATTAAGTACAAATTGAAGGGTTGTCATCTTTGGTATCAGAGCCTAGGTTCAAACTCTAGGATTGAATGAGTTTGTTAAAATTTTCATATTATTCCTTTTAGTGAGAAGGAAAAATGGTGAAGATAAGAGCATCAAGTGAGGGTCCATCTTATGTCAATAATAACAACCCTAATTTTGATCCTAATGTAATTTTTTTCAAACATTTAGCTAAGATGGATCAGATCCTCACATCCATAAATGATACCAAGGATCAAATTACAACCCTAGAATAAGAAGTTCATGGCCAAGTTAAGGAAGAACATAAGGAAATACCTATTGAGCACCAAATTAAACAAGAAGACCCACTTGATGTAAGAGCTCAATTGGTTATAGAATTATCTAGGGACATGAAGAAGGTGAATCCACCAAAGTTTGATGGAATTATTTTGTGTGATGGAGTTGAGCCCTAGTTTATAGAGATGGAAAAGTATTTCAAGATTTGAAATTACTCAGAAGTCACCATAATAGCTTGGGGAACTTACTAGCTAGCTAGTGAGGTAGCTACTTGGTGGAATAATAAAAAGATGGAAATGAAACTTAGCTCCACCACCACTACCTTGGAGTAGTTTGTGATGTTTTTTAGATCATTATGGTTACCTAAAATTTAATTTTATCATAAACTCATAGATTTCTAGAATCTGAGACAAGAGAGTTGTCAATAAATGAGTACGAGGAGTAATTCACCAAAATTTTAAAGTACATACCACAATACCAAGTAGGTGAGAGATTAAAAATTAGGAAGTTTATCATGGGACTAAAACCCCATATAGGTGGTGAGGTAGATCTGTATAGACCTCCCACCATGGGCCAAGTTTTTGAGAAGGTGGTAAAATAGGAATAGAAGCTAAAGTCTCTTACTCAAGTTAGGGAAATGAACATGAAAAAGTTTGGAAATTCTGAATCAACATATTATAATAAATATAAGTAAAGGAAAGGAAACATCAAGGGGAAACCAAATAACCAAAATTATAAATTTAATAGGGGTTTCAATAACAAAAAATCAAGTAATGAATCTAAGGGCAACTTTCACAGATACACTCAATCTAATAGGAAAGGACCACCAAGAAATTATTTCAATTATGGAGAAAATCATTATACTTGTGAATATCCTCAAAAAAATTAAAATAACAAAGGCCCTAATCCTCAATATGGAAATTTATAGTAGCATATTCATGCAATGATTGATAATCGACAAGAATAATTTCAAGCAACACCCATATAACTATCAAGTATTTTATTGGGCATCCAATTTCTATTTTAATAGCTACATGGAATACTAAATGTTTTATATCTCCTAGAATTCTTAGAAAATTTCCTATAAAAAATTGGATATATGGAAAATACATGGCTTGTGCAATATGGGAATGACTCTAAAGTCATGGTTAATCAATGTTTGGTTTAGGTAGTAATTGAGTTATCTAAATTTTCAATAGTAGTAGATTTATATGTAGCACCACTAGGGTCATATGATGTGATCCTATAAGTCAACTATATTGCTAAACATAAGGCCAATGTCAGCTGCTATTTAAAGATATTAGAGTGTTTTGATGACCTTGGAAATCAAACATAAATTTATGGAGAGAAAAGAGAGTTGACTCAAGAAAATTTATACAATTCAACTCAGGAGGGCTCAAAAAAAAGGGTGCCAATTATTTATCATCAACATAAATGAGATGAAAGAATACATGGAACCATCTCTCAAATATTATCCACACCTCAAATATTGCCATGATGTGTTTCTATAAGAACTACCAGGTTTACCTCTTAAATGTGAGTTTGATTTCACTATCAACATCATACCTAGGTCAGAACCATAATCTAAGGTACCATATAGGATGAAAAACACTGAGTTGGTTGAATTGAAGGCTCAACTCCAAGAAATATTTTTAAAAGGGTTGATTAAGCCTAGTGTGCCACCATGGGGTGCTTTAGTTATTTTCATGAAGAAGAAGGATGGTGCTCTTCAACTATACATTGATTATAGAATATTGAATAAAGCAAATATCACAAATAGGTATATATTACCTCATATAGATGATCATTTTTATCAAATGAATGGAGCAACGATATTTTCTAATATAGATCTTATAGTAGGATATCATTAGTTGAGAATTCAGGATGATGATATTCCAAAAACAACTTTTGAACTCGCTATGAGCATTATGAGTTCATGATGTTACCTTTTGAGTTGACCAATGTACCAAAAAAAATCATGAATCTCATGAAAAACATTTTTAGGGACTATTTAGATCACTTTGTTTTGGTCTTTTTGGATGCCATTCTTATATATTCTTTTTGGAGTTGGTTCTGTAAAGGTTGTGAAAGCATAAGTTGTATGGAAAGTTGTCTAAGTGTGAATTATTTCAGGAGAGAGTGCAATATATAGGGAATATTATTTATGAAGATGGTATTTTTATAGATCCATATAAGATAAGGGACATTATGAAATGGCCAACACCTAGAAATGTGAATGAGGTAAGGAGATTTATGGGGTTAGTAGGCTACTAGAGGAAGTTTGTTCCAAACTTTTCTAAGATAACTAATCCAATCACCTCCTTACAAAGGAAAAATAAAAATTTTTTTTGGTTTGATAAATGTGAATTATCTTTTAAAGAGTTGAAAATAAGGCTTATGTTAGCACTAGTATTGAAATTTCCTAATCCCAATGGTTAGTTTTTAGTGATCACAGATGCATTAGGAGAGGGAGAGGGTTTAGGTGGAGTAATTATGTAGGATGGTATAGTATTGGATTTTGAATCAAGGAAGATGAAAATGCATAAGGTGAATTATTCCCCTCATGATATTTAACTTGTAGCAATCATTCATGCTTTTCAAGTTTGGCAACACTATTTGTTGAGAAAACCATTTAAACTCAAAATTGATAATTTGTGGTTCAAGTATATCTTCACCCAACCAAATCTAAATTCTTGTCAGAGATGGTGGTTATATATTTTTTTTAATTATGAAATTGATATCAACTACATCAAAGCTAAAGAAAATACCATAGTTGACTCTTTGAGCCTTAGAAGGTACATGGCATATATAGCTTCTATTAAGAGTAATTTTAGAGAATAAATGGTTAAGCTTTCACCAAGAGATGAATACTATGAATAGGTTATAAAATAATTATCTAATAATGGTTAGGATACTCGATATAGGATTTAGTTTTTAGAGTGATGGTATTCTATGTTTTAATGGGAAAATGTATATGCCAGATCAAGAAAATCTATGGATCATAGAGTTAAAATAATTACACAATGGTCCTTATTTAAGACACTCAATATTAAAAAATATCATGGTAGAGATTAGACCTTTGTATTTATATAAGAAAATCAAGAAATATGTGGTATATTTTGTGTCATGTTGTCTAGAATATCATTAAGTTAACTTTAAACATGTGCACCTAATTAGATTTATATATCCACCTAATATACCAAAGTGGAAATGGTAGGTGATCAATATGGAATTTGTCCAAGGCTTATCAATGTCATGGAATAGGCATAATATGATCTGGGTAGTTGTGGATAAACTAACTAAGGTGGTTCATTTCATACTAGAGAACTTGATAGATTATGCACCTACCCTTTCCAAGAGGTTCGTAAAGGAAGTATATAGGTTGTATGGGTTTTTAGAGAAGATAATTTTTGATGGAGATTCAAAGATGACTTCCAAGTTTTAGGAAACTCTAAACTCAACTTTGGGTACTCAATTAAATTTTAGTACTACATATATCTAGATACTAATGGTCAAACCGAACAAGTGAATTAGGTTTTAGAGGATATTCTATGAATGTATTTTATGGATCAATAATATAAATGGGAAGATTATCTTTTATTGGTTGAGTTTGCATATAAAAACTCATATTAGTCAGCATTGAAGATGGATACTTTTGAGGAACTATACAAAATGAGGTGCAAGACACCAATCAGTTGGGATAGATTAGAGGTCAAGGTAGTATTTAGGATAAAGATGTTATCTAAAATTGAATATCAAGTTTTGTTAATTAGATAGATATTGGCTAAGGCTCATGATAGATAAAAGAGTTACACTAATCTAAAGATGATAGATAGGAAGTTGCCTATTGGTGACAAAGTGTTCTTGTAGGTTAAGCTACAAAAGAGCTCAATTAAGTTTAGGAATTTAGTGAAACTATCATCAAGATAAGTGGAAACCTTTGAAATGTTAGAAGTGGTCAATCCTATTATGTATAGGCTTACATTACCACTATCCCTAGCTTTGTGACATAATTTTGTCCATGTATCTTATATTAAGAAGTATATAGCTAATCTTTCACATGTTTTGGATTGGAATGCTTTGTAGGTTCTAGATCTTAGGGTGGTCATGGTAGAACAAGTCAAAGTAATTGACACTCATAAACTTCATTTTTGAAATAGAGAGGTGTCTCAGTGTAAGTTATTATGGGACCAATACTCTAAAGATAATACTACTTGGAAAGACTATGATGAGCTTTCTAGGCTATTTCCACATTTGTTTTCATGATAGATACTTGATACTATGTTTTTAATTATTGTTGGACACTTTTGATATTTAAAATTATTGTTTGAATAAGTGTGATCAAGATGATGACTAGTCTTAGAGGGGAGGATGTTACATCTTGATTTTACCCTAAGATAAATAAACCCTTTAATCTATTGATTAGTATGGTTAGTATCTTATTACTATTGCTTTGATTTTGAGATTTATGACTTATACTATAATAAGACAGTAACATTGTTGATTTGAGTACATGATGTGATAATTGTATATTATATTTTATACATTATGGGTATGTATTAGTTAGTTATGCATCATTAATACATTTGATAACCTGAAATAACTATCTACTTACTATGAGGTGGATGCATGATAGGTCTTAACCTTAGAGCTTGATGAGGGAGAACATTATCAGAGAGGATCAGCTAGATCAAGCAATTGGGAGAATACTATTGGGAAAATGCTAGTGACCCTACACAAATGTACAGTAGATTTAAATGCAATTTATGTTGAATTGTTAATGCATATTGCTTGTGATGATTTATGTGTTTGGAAATTAGTTTAGTATGCATTTAATTTCTTTATCCTAATTAACCTAGTTTTTGAATTTAAATTTGGAAAATGATTATTTATTTGCAAAGAAGTATTATTGAATAAAATATGATTATCTAGAAAATAAAAATCAATTAAATGCATAATTATCCAGTGAAGGTTATTTTATTAGAATTATAATTATGAATGAGAGTTATTTGAAAATTTAGAAAATGCATTTTATTATTATTAAAATTTGCATGTTAGTTGATAAGCTTTAGAGAAAAAAAGGAAATTAACTAAGGTTAATAAATTTAGAACTTGAGTTGAATGTGATCTTGAATAGCATGAAAGAATTTACTTAAAATTAGAAAAATAAGATATAATTAATTATTGAAATAACTTAAGTAGAAATGGAGTAAACAAAGAATGGCATAACTATTTGAAGAACATGTTTTAATTATGATAAAAATAAGATTTTACTTACAAGGGAGGGTAGTGCATAAATTAGGAAGAAGTTTATTTTATAAATAAGAAAGCAAGTTAGGAAATTAAAACACATGGATAGGGAGAAAAAGGGAAGATAAAAGCTAAGGAATTGAGGAGAGAAAAAGAAAGACCAATAAGGTTTTGGGAATTTTACCCAAGTTGGTTTTGTTATTATGTTATTCTTTTAGTATGTTTATAAGTAAAAGTATTATCTACAACCTATGTTTGTTTATAGAAGACCTAAATATTAAATTAAGCTTGTGTTTTATTATTATTTTATGTGGCTGAATCTTGAATCAATACCCATTCTCCTTAAATGCTAGCATAGCCATATTTAAGCCTACATCCCAGATAATAAATCCAACATAAAAATTTTATGATTTATATTTTCTTTGTTAAGCCTATAGATTATGTAGCAAATGTAATTGTAATGGTGTTGGTTGAGATCCACATCCTAAATAAGGCTACATACTAAATCTTTATATATGAGTTTCCTTTCACAAAATTAACTTAATGTAAGTGTTCATATGATTCCCTATTAATAAAGACTTGATTTTTAATTTCCATAGGCCTACACCATATTTTGGTGGTTGTGTTTTAATCGAAAAAGTTTGTCTTTAATTAAAACCTATATGTATTCTTTTATATCAGCTCTTGTAATTACCTTGTGTCTTTAATTGAGAAAGAGAGACCTGCATTTCTTCTCTTTCTTATCAGCAATTGATTTGGTCTAGGTTATAGTTGGTAAATCTACATTAATATTTTTAAAGGCAACATCCTCTTTTCTTTAGCCAACATTAGTGAAGACATTTGTCTACATTATAAAATGTTATAGAGGTTATGTTATATATTTTTATTTTTGGCTGTGTTTATAATTCTTTAAATGACTTGAATTTCAATTCACTAGGACTACATGTTTTTCACCAATTTTAGATGATGCCTGAGGATTATGTGTAGAATTTAACTAGATATATAATGTGTTATATATCTATACTTTGAAATTCTTATTCCCCCAGATTGACACCTAAAATCACCAAACTAATGTATTTGCTTAAAAATATTCTAATTAGTATTAATGAGGCAATGTCTTATTTTTTCTTTGACTACATCTCATTACTTAAGCCAGTATCTTTATCTTAAATGACCTGAGCTTATTCACTTATTTATCACTAGTTGATTTGATAGAATTTAATTAAATAATGTCCCCATTTTTATTTTGTTTAAATCTATGTTTGAATCCATATAAGAGACCAACGTCTCAATTGGGGAGATGGCATCCAAGTGGCTTTGTTTAAATTCTTAGACCCCTATTTCACTCCTTTCCTGAGTGATAATATTTGGATGTGACTCAATTTGTTAACCAATGCTTAAATGGGCCAAATTATAGTTTACTCTATGAATATTGAATTTAGATAGGGATAATGTTTTCTTTTTTATATATATTTATATATGTGCCTCGATATACACACACACACACACACACACACACACACACACACACACATATATACATATATATATATATATATACATATACATATACATATATATATATATATATATATATACATATATATATATACACACACATATATATATACATATATATATATATATATACACATATATATACATATATATATATATATACATATATATATATATATATACATATATATATATATGTATGTATGTATGTATGTATGTATGTATAATTATGTTTTAAAGTATTTGTTGACACCTAAAACTCTCATTTTAGGTTTAACAGCCTCATATGGGAGGATTTACAGGTATGGGAACAAATTGTAGTCTCTAAAACAACCTCTAGGATTTTAGAAGTTGGCTCTTCATTCAAAGTTAGGGATGAAAATGGGAGAAATAAATGTAAATAAAACTAAACGTAAAACTTACTAAGGTGATGAACTAAGTGATTTAAAAAAATTAGACTATAATTTCATAAAATAGATCAAACCTGTAAGCACTACATACCATAAAGGAGCATAAAGCATGAATTAAGATCTATAATGAAAGCAAAAAATGATACTATAGAAGCAAGAGAAAAGAGATAACAGATAGAGATAGTTTCCCATGCAAATTGATGTAGAATATCATGCCCTCTTCATTGTTAGATGGAGAAACAAATATAAAAGGCCTCAAGGGTAGATAAAAAATGTCTAGTCACACTTATGAGGGGCACCTATTAAGTTCAAATAATGATAAAATGTTAACTACTATTACTTCAATTCTATTACAAATGGTGGTATATAAAAATAGATAATACAAGAAAAATAGTGGCCAAACCCTTCCAAAAGGAAGGATCCTAGAATATATAGGTGAGATAGCTTCTCATAAGGATGACACCTAGAAACCCCACCACTCATGCCCATGATGATGCTATTGTAGCTAAAGAACTTGGGCTCATGAGTGTATTTAGCCTCTAGATCTTGAATATTGCATGACCACTCTATATTTTTAAGGGCATGACACTTAAGAGTGATGTGGTAATGCCATCTATATATCTTCAAATCTATTTATGATATGTCATTGGGTATGGGGATCCACTTGCCTTGGCTAATGATGTAGCTCCTTCATTTGAGAGGATAACCTTTACCTTTAAAGAGTGTACAGGTGACATGTGAAAAGGTTCATCTCTTTCTCTCTACAACTAACTAGTGTGTCCACTTTAATCTTATCTGGCTAATGCCTCTACTCCAAATTTTGATAGACCCAAAACTACTCCTACATAAACATAGGGATGACACATGTCAAGCTAGTGATTCTTTGAGGAATTTGGGCACTTATTTGGAAATTTTGAGCATGGGGGCACCATGTGTAAATTAAACGATCCTCTTGGGGGTAACTAAAAATTCCTTTACAAAATTGAGCGCAAGAGTACCGCATGTTAGAACCATGATCACCAAATAAACATCTTAGTGGGGCCCATTTATTTATTGACTAGCCAATAGTGATACATGGAGGTTTAATCCAAAAAGAAACGGCTTTAAAGAGTATGGGTCCACCACGTATCAAGTTAGAGCTCCTTTTAAGTGAAATAAGAGCCTCCTTAATCCATAAGAGCATTATGTTTCCATGTGAAAGAAGTGGATAGAGGCTAATACTTAGGAAAATTTGAAAAAAGGGGGCCCAAGAGAGGAAGAGGTTAAAAGGAGAACTATTGGAAGGTGTCAAGGAATTGCTAGTTGCATTGAGTGAGTCTGAAGCCAAAGATGAATTGCTCCAAAATATCAAAATGTGGATGAGAGAACCAAAAAATTTGGTGTGAAAACTAGTCAATAAAATATTTAAAAATAGGAGGGCTTGATAACCTATAAAATTTTAAGATACACCTATAAAGGTATCCACTCTTCCTCCTTAGGTTGGGTCTTCTTCCTGAGATCCTTGAAGGCTCTATCTAAATCCATAATCTCCTTGAAGGAGATGCTTCCCAATTCCTAAAGAATTATTAGCATTTAAAATTCAAGTTAGGAAAGCTATTGAAATATTTTCTCCACTTCAAAAACACTAGGTGACTGATTGAGAGATGTGAAAATGGTCTGGTCATACTACTTTGGATCTAGTAGTGCTTTGATCTAGTCTTTAAGGAGGATGCTATTATCTACCAAGAAATGGTATGGGAGTCCTAGTTAGAATTGTTTTTCAATGCACCCTAACCTATCCTAGACCACTTTATCTAAGGCATTAAGGAATGTCTTGCACTTTTTGGCTACCTTATTGTATCTTAGGAACTAATGCATCTTTGCCACCCTTTTCCTTTAGTCGGTCACCCTCATTACTTGTAGTGTTTTATCTAAATCACTATAAATATTTTGTATGATGAGATATGAATTTAAGACCTTAGGAAAAACGAAGGTGATGATATAATCAATATACATGCTCACCTATGAGCTCATATTCTATGAGTCTATTATTAAGGTGAGGGTTAGCTTCAATTTTGTGGTTATACCCTTGATCATATCGTAGTAAGATTTGTATAGTTGTTGGACCATAAGGAGGATTTATGTGGCCTATAAATGGGTGGTAAGGTCATTATTTAGTTTCTCAATCTCATGGTCCTTGATTGAGGATTCTTATTATGCCTACTGCTATTATTTTTAAAAATATTGATTAGAATTAGAGAGCTTTTGGCAAGTCTACACCAGTTCAATCTCTTTTTCCTATAGTTTGGACTTAGTGGCCACTCATAGATTGGATTCCACTTAGAATATCTTACTAGAGATGTAGCTCTTAAGGTCAAACTTTACTCTTTTTGTCTCTATGTCTTTGGACTTAGCCTTAGTAGTGAGGCAATCGATTGTAGCCTTCTCTTTGGTGAGCTCTAGCATGGTCTTTTCTAGCTATCAAGTCACCTTAATGTAGTTTATGCTTACAAACTTCTATGTCTCTTCCATCAACTCAACCTTATCAATGGGTCTATCTTGGATAAGGTTTAGGCTAATGACTTGCATGAAATAGTCCCCCAACTGTATGTATTCTTAGTACTTTACTACTCTAGGGTCTAAATGAGCAATCATGAGAGATTATTGTGTAGGGTCATAAAATGACCACATGTGAGTCTATGTAGGGGCTTTGGCCTAATTTACCTTTTTATTTTCCATCTAGGTCTTATGATCTCTCCTTGTTGAGTTCATCTACTGATGTAATTACTTTGATACTTGAATGCTCTCCCCTATGATGGAAATTCCCTATGGCAGTGCAAATAGAATGGTTAATTACTATTATGAAGAAGTGGACCCTATCCCTATAAATGTGAGTGAATGGAGGGTGAGGGTGAAAGGAGAGAATAGTGAGAGCCCATGGGGAAGGGTGATTGGATTTTTCACCATGATAGAGGATGAGGTGGATGATGAAAGTAGAGATTGAGATTGTAAAAGAAAGTAGTGAGAGTTTGATGGTGGGTTGAGTGGATAAAGGGAAAAATGTGGCTAAGGAAGTAATTGGTTGGGTAGAAAAGGGTAACACAAACTAAGGCAAGATGGTAGATGGATACATGGACGTAATGAGGGAGGTAGAGGTGGAAAGAATGGGATCTACTAAGAAAATATTCTTCTATGTGGGCTCTATTAGAGGGCTGTATTTGGGTGCCTTAGGCTACTTGTACTAGAGTGAACTAGTCATGAGATGCCTAGAGGGGGTGTGTTGCTATTATGGGGCTATTAGATAAAAATACAGGGGAGGAAACCAAGTTGAAGGCTTAGAAATCTCTAATACTTTGGCTTATTTCTATTATGGTGCAACAATCGCTCCCTATATTGGGGCATCTCTTTTTTATTATTCTTATTTTTATTATCCTCCTCTTAATACTATCTAAGGGGAGGATTTTACTTCTACTAAAAAATACTATAGATTATGTTCATCCTAAAGCTTCTCAAAGCTCACATATATGTCTTTAGCATCATAATTAAAGTATGGCTTTGTAATTTCATACCTATATTTTGTAAAGGTAGTTATCTTTTCTTTGATCCAATCTAACTAGGTGAGTTAATTCTTCTTCCCCTTTAACAATTTTTTAGATGGTTCATATTCCTAAACCATATAATAGAAGGACTCTCATGGTTTGAGGGCATCCAATGAGATCTGAGATAGATCCACATAATCTTGGAGGATGTCCTCCATGAACAACTTATTCTATTTAATATATGGATGGTTATGATGCTTGGGAGCACTAGTGGTCTTTAAGGATGTTATGCATCTATCTAGATCATAGTTCCATCTATCATCTATTAAATTATTTCCAAGTTCTACCATCATGGATATGAGCATGCATCCCTATTACCTCTTTACCACTATGATGCCATCTCTTATAAAAGAGACATCATATAGACCCTTCTTCTTCTTCCTTTCTCTATAGATGGAGTCCACCACATCAAGCTAGTGAGCCAACTCTAGGGATAGGGTCTTATATATTAACATACATGAGAGTCAAAAGGGTTCCCCCTAAAAACTATGCACTTGGATGAATTTCAAATGGGTTCCTTAGAACCAATCAACTAGGACCTTACTCCTGATGAGCCATGAAAACCACTTGTGCATCATTCTAAATTTAAATCCCTCTAAGATGAGGTTGATGAGAACTAGAAACATAAAGAGCTTTGAGAACTCATAATAGTCCCTGGTGATAGATAAGGCATGGTTCCATATAGTGACTAGGGTTACCATGCTAGGAAAAACATCTATGTCATTGGAGTTGAGATTGAGGTATGAAGAGAAGAATTGGGAATGTTGGTAAGAAATGAGATGTAGGAGGATGGATGAGTGCCAAAAGGTACCAAAAGTTATAAAATTTATTGGGGATCAACCAACAAACTTGATTACTATGTGAAATCAATAAAACATAAAATTGAACCAGAATGATAAGTAACTAGAATAAAAAAATAGCAAACAATAAGAGATACAAGAAACCACCCTGAAAACTTGTATTAAACTCTTTACAGAAGGAATACAATTGACAAAAATTCTTTTCTTCCACACCTCTCTTAGATGTATAGATCTCTTTCCAGATCTCTTTCCCTCAAGAGTTCTCTCTCTCAATTACAATCAATTCCAACAACCTGGATTGATACACATATATCATTCTTGTACTATTACTCTACAATTACAATAAGCTATGAAGATATATCCCTATTATATAACTTTAGGGATCATGAGCATACAATCACAACCATTAGATGCACCTCCTAATCAAGGGCTCAAAATAGTCCTACTAAAGATAGAGATGTGGACTTAAGACTAACACTTAATCCTACCATGCAAACATTTTGTTCTATCCACAAAAATAGATTCTAGATGCACAGGTGACTGATGTCAGTCCCTGCCTATCTACCTATGACTGACATCGGCCAATCCATGACTAACACCAACATCTCCTAGTCAACTCTTGACAGACATCAGTCACTCCTGATCGACGTCGATGACTGCGTAGTTACAGCAACCTGCAACTTGCTCATTTGGTGAAGCTTTTAGCTCCACACCTCAACAATCTCCCACTTGGAAATAAATAGCTGCACCAGTACCTGTACAAAAACATCTTCTAGCTTCTCCATCTTCAAACTCAATCTTGAAGACCTACAAAAGTTGAATGAAGATTCAACTTCTCCTTTGTTACCAGCTTGGTTAACATATCAGTAGGGTTCTTATCTGTATTGATCTTCTCCAGCTTCAACTCACCATCCTCCAATACCTATTTAATGAAGTGGTACATAAGCTGTATATGTTTGGTTCTTGAATGAAAGGCTGAATTTTTAGCCAAATGAATTGCACTCTGACTATCACTATATAATCTGCAACTCTCTTACTCCTTTCCTAGCTCTTCCATGAACCATGTCATCCATACCATCTCTTTGCTAGCCTCTGTGACTGCAATATATTTTGCTTCTATAGTTGACAAGGCAATAACCTTCTATAACTTTGGAATCTAGCTAACTGTCATTCCACCAACAGTGAAAACATATCCTGTGGTGCTCCTTCTACCATCCAAATCACCTGCCATATCTAAATCTACATATCCATGTAGAGAAGTGTTTGACCCACCATAGCACAAATGCCTACTATTGGTCCCTCTTAGATATCTAAGGATCCACTAAACTACTTTCTAGTGTTCCTTCCCTGGATTGGCCATATACTTACTAACAACTCCCACTACTTGGGCAATATCAGGTCTAGTACATACCATTGCATACATTAAACTCCCAACTGTGGAAGCATATGGAACTTTACTCATATACTCTACCTCATCATGTGAATTAGGACACTGTTCTTTACTCAATTTAAAATGTCCAGCCAAAGGTGTGCTTACTAGTTTTGCATCCTGCATATTGAACCATTTCAACACCTTGTTCACATAATCCTCTTGAGACAAAATCAACTTGTGATTTTTCTTGTCTCTCTTAATGCTTATCCCAAGGATTTTCTTTGTTGCTCCAAAATCCTTCATGGCAAATGTGTGAGCTAATTTCACCTTAAGCTCAGAGATATCTTTCTTGCAACTAACATATCATCTATATACAGCAATAGAATAATATATCTACCATTATCCAATCTCTTAAAATACACACAATGGTCAGATTGACATCTACTATAGCCATGCTCAGTCATAAACCTATCAAATCTCAAATACCATTGTTTAGGAGCTTGATTGAGACCTTACAAGCTTTTCTTCAATCTGCACACTAGCTTCTCCTTACCTTTAACCTCAAATCCTTCTGGCTGATCCATATATATTTATTCATCCAAATCTCCATGAAGAAATGTTGTCTTAACATCAAGCTACTCAAGATGTAATTCCTCAATAGCAACTAAAGACAATACAGTCCATATAGAAGTCATTTTAACTATAGGAGAAAAAATATTACCAAAATCAATACCTAATTTTTGTGCAAATCCTTTCACTACCAACCTAGCCTTATATCTCATCTATCCATTCTCACCTTCCTTCAATCTATAAATCCATCTGTTCCTCAGTGTCTTCTTTCCCGCTGGAAACTCAACAAATCCCATGTTTGGTTCTCTTTCAAGGAATCAATTTCCTCATTCATGCCTAGCTCCCACTAATTCTTGGATTCCACCTATATTGCTTCATCAAAACTCTTTGGTTCTCCACCATCAGTAAGCAATAAATAGTATAATGAAGGGGAATATCAAATTGGAGGTTTACTTACCCTTTATGACCTCTTGATGGGCGTTTGAGACTCATTCACAACATGTTGTCTACCCAAATTCTCTGACAGTGACCAACCTCGATCACTTCTAGGCCTGTAACTGGTCGATGTCTGTTCTCTCTGACCGACGTCGATTCCTTCCTGGCCGACATTAGTCACTGTATGACTGACATCAGTTCCTATATTGCTGACGTTGGTTCCTTCCTGACTGATGTCAGTCTCTATGTTTTCTTGTCTATGATAATTCTTTCCTATGAGCTCATTTTGGACTGTCACCTCATCCAATTCTCCATTGCTCTACCCAAATTGATTCAGCTTCTTGAGCTGATCACTATACATCACTTTTTCATTAAAAATAACATCACAGATCCTAATTATTTTGTTAGTTCCTAGATTCCAAAATCAAAATCCAAAATCATCAGAGCCATAACCAATAAATGTGCACCTCATAGACTTAGCATCCAACTTCTTTCTATTTTCCTTATCAATGTGTATAAAAGCTTCACAACCAAAAACTTTGAGAAATGAGAGATCTACCTTTTTACCTATCCATGCCTCTTCTAGAATTCCACCATCCAGAGCTGTAGAGGGTCCTCTGTTAATCAGGTACACTACAGTATCCACAGCTTCTGCCCAAAACTCTAAGGGCAAACCAGCATGCAACCTCATACACCATGCATGCTCCATTACTATTATGTTCATCCTTTCAGCAACTCCATTTTGCTAATGTGTCCTTCGAACCATCTTGTGGCTATGTATTCCATGCATATAACAATACTAGTTGAACTTGTGGCTGTAGAACTCACCACCATTGTCAGATCTCAGGCACTTCAATCTCCTACCTATTTCATTCTCAACCATAGCTTTCCAAATCTTAAAAGTGTCAAAGGCATCAGATTTCTTCTTTATACAATAGACCCATACCTTTCTTGTAGCATCATCTATGAAAGAGACATAATACTATGATCCTCCAATAGAAGCAACCTGAGCCAGTCTCCACACATCTGTGTGAACAAGATCCAATTTGTGCTTCTTCTTTGTTGACCCAGTCTTGAGAAAACTTACTCTCATTTATTTCCCAAAAATACAGTGCTCACAAAAATCCAAATCTATGCTTTTCAAATCTGAAAGCTTACCTTTTGACTTAAGAATAGACATTCCCTTCTCACTCATGTGGCCAAGCCTAAAGTGCCACAACTTTGCATCCACATCTGAAGTAGATAATACATAAGGAGAATTATCAGTAATACAATTACATAAATAGAGAGTACATACTCTCTTACCTCTGGCCAATACAAGTGCACCCTTGGTCACCTTCCAAGATTCAGTTATGAGAGTTACTTTATAACCCTCATCCCCCAACTTTCCTACAGAAATCAAATTCCTCTTCAAGTTGGGAACATGCATGACATCTCTCAACACCCATGTGTTGCCATTCTACATTTTTAGCTGCACTTTTCCTTTGCCAACAATTTTACAAGGCTCATCATCCCCTAAATAAACTATTCCAAAATCTCCATGGACATAGTCACTAAAATATTCTCTATTTGGGGTAGCATGAAAAGAGGCACCAAAATCTAAAACCCAACATTCTATATTATTATGCAAAGAGAATATAAGAGCATCTTGTGCAATACCTACAACTTTTGCTTCTTCTTTACCTTCATGCTGATTGTCCTCTTTAGGTTTTGACCAGCAATTTTTGCTTATGTGCCCTATTTTTCCATAATTCCAGCATTGTGGCTTCCTACCATTTCTAGATTTGGATCTACCTCTCATCTTTGACTTATACCTTGATCTCCCTTTCTTGGTCTGCTCTTTTTGCCTTCCCATGCTCTCAAAACTTAAAGCATTCCCTGATGTTTCCTCTATGCTTTTCCTACGAATTTCTTCATTTAAGATTACACTAACAAAATCATCTACTTTTAAAATATTTGAAGCAGATGCAGTATTACTAACTACCATTACCAAGATATGCTAGCTCTCAAGTAAAGAGCATAAGATTAATAGATCTTTAATTTCATCATCAAACACTATTTTGGCTAAATTTAATTGATTTACAATTCCATGGAAATCATTTAGATGATTAGATACAAATCCACCTTCCTACATTTGCAAATTAAATAACTGATTCATAAGATATACCTTATTTAAAGCTGAGGGTTTTTCATATAAATTTGCTAAAGTAGTCATTAACTCTACCGTTGACTTTGCTTGTGATAAATTAGATATCATAATAGATGCCAGACTTAATCTTATAGATCCAAGAGCCTTTCTATCAAGAACTTCCCATTCTTCATCTTCCATGTCTGTGGGCTTTCTTGACACTCCACCTAACGGTAAGTATAGATCTTTCTGATATAGATAATCCTCTATCTGCATTCTCCATAATTGGTAATTCTTGCCATTAAACTTCTCCATTCTCAGTTTACTTTCTTCTACCATTGCTTCTCCCACTCAAATAGAAATCCCTGTGAGTAACTTGTAATCAATACACACTAACTAGATCTAAAAGACATGTTAGTCAACCTGAGCTCTGATACCACTTGTTGGGGATCAACCAACAAACTTGATTACTATGTGAAAGAATGATAAGTAACTAGAATCAGAAAATAGCAAACAATAAGAGATACAAGAAACCACCCTGAAAACTTGTATTAAACTCTTTAACAAAGGAATAAAATTGAAGAAACTTCTTTTCTTCCACACCTCTCTCAGATTTATAGATCTCTTTCCAGATCTCTTTCCCTCAAGAGTTCTCTCTCTCAATTATAATCAATTCCAACAACTTGGATTGATACACATATACAATTCTTGTACTATTTCTCTACAATTACAATAAACTATGAAGATCTATCCCTATTATATAACTTTAGGGATCATGAGCATACAGTCACAACCATTAGATGCATCTCCTAATCAAGGGCTCAAAATAGTCCTACTAAAGATAGAGATGCAGACTTAAGACTAACACTTAATCCTACCATGCAAACATTTTGTTTGGTCCATGAAAATAGATTTTAGATGCACAGGTGACCGATGTTAGTCCCTACCTGTCTACCTATGACCGACGTCGACTGATCCATGACCAACACCGGCATCTCCTAGTCGAATCCTAACTGACGTTGATCACTCCTGACCGACGTCGATGACTATGTAGTTCCAGCAACCTGTAACTTGCTCATTTGGTGAAGTTTTTAGCTCCAAACCTCAAAAAAATTATCCAACTCATTCCTCATGATGGTGGCTAGGGACTCTACAAAATCCATCCTATTCACCTCCCCCTTTTATGCCATGGTCAAGAGAAAGAGTACCCACAACTAGAAGTTTTCAATGTTATCATTAGAGTCCATCCCTAAGATGAAGGCTAACATGGATAAAGTTCCCTTCAAGTACTATGAGTGGAATCTCACCAAGAGGATGGGTAGATATGACATCTCTATGATGTCACTCTTAAGGAGGAAGCTAAAGAAGTGCACCTTATTTTAGACGTAGGAGTCCCAAACACTCTAAAGGATATCTATGTTGTTAACATCAATATTGGGATCTCTTGAGAGCTAGAGCATCTCCCTAATGCAATTTTCACTAATTTTCACCCTCAGATGGGCATTATCAGCAATTATGTTACTATTGGAATTATACCTTTACTCATAGAGGGCAATGATCTCTAGGCAAAGATATATGTAAGGAACCATTTATTGTGCTAATGTGCAGTCCCACATCTTGCATCTAAAAGAATCACACTCTTACCTATGGACCCTTTCAAGAATTTAGGCATTGGCACCCTCTCTCAAAAAAATTATATGCTTGGCCAACTTAGGATCAAATATATCATCTATAAAATAAGTGACTAATGCTTGGTCTCTATAGTCCCCTTTATCCATCTTCTTGACAATAAGTAATTTCTCCTTTTGTTAAGTAGGAACAGAAAAATAGGATTTGTTCATAATATACCTAGGAGGAAGGTTTCCCTAGCTACTTGAGCCATGGGTTCTCTATCTTGTGGAATACTTCTCTCCCATAGAATATGTGGAAGGCTCTAGCTCAATAATTTTGCTCCAAAAAACACTTTATGTCTTATGAGATGCTTATGGATTAATGGTTCTCTACTCACCTCTTCTTTTTAATTTAGGCTCGACTTTCTCTTCTCTTTTCAATTTCTTAATACTCTTGAGTATCTTAATGTGTCAAGTGTTTATATTAGATGAGGTGAGGGTACTTATACACTGATGTTACTAGGTGGGATCATTATGGAAAATTTGAAATCAAATACCCCACAAATAATAAGGGTGGCACATATGCTCAAAACACCATTCATAAAACATTTATTATGATCATTATGGGGAGTTTTGTAAAATGGAGAATTTGATATTAATGATAGGTGAGGTGAGTAGATAATTATATTTTAGAGAATGTTTTTTAAAGATTTGGGACAACCAGGGTGAGGCCACATAGAGTCTAGGTCAGCCACTTATGCCAACAACACTTATTCAAAGGAAAAAAGCAATGGAAAGGGAAATAAAGCTAAGATAAACAATAAAAAGGGATAGGAAACACACTAATAGAAAGGGAAACTAGATAATTATATACAAGGGTGAGGCAATAAAATTAGTTAAAATGTTTCAAATTGATTCCATTGATCAATATCTCTAATATATTGCCATATTCATATTTTAACTCAAAATCATTCCAATACCTACTACCAATGATGAAAAATGGTCCTCTTTAAATGGAACCAAACTTCATGTGCTAGCCTAGATTTATGTCCCTCTAATCATATATGATAACTAAATCCTTGGGTTTGAATCCTATGTTTGATTACTTCTTGTCGAACCACCACTTGACCACTTATTATTAGGTTATTTTTGTATTGCTTGCTTACTCCCTCACTTCTTTGAGGCTAAGTAGCTTCGCAATCTAATCTCCATTACTTCATTTTTTGCAATCTCAACAACTTTTAGAAGTTGTAAGGCAATGCTTTTTTATGACACTAGCATGATTACCTCCTTCCCATATATAAGTTCATATGGGGAAGTTTCCAAGATCTATTTAGGAGTGATGTATTCCACTCATAGGGCCATTCTCACATGCACATACCACTCCCTTTATTGTTTATATCCCATACTTTTGATCAATATTATCATATTCTTATTTGTTGACTCTGCTAGCTTTTTTCCATACAAATAGTAATTGGATAAAGCTTTTAAGAAGATACCATTCTAGAGTGCAAACTCAAAAATATTAGATCCAAGGAAGGATTTTTTGTTTTTGGAGATGATTGTCTTAGGTAGGTTTAACCTATTCATGAGATCTTCCAAAAAGCTAAGGATTAGATTATTTATCACCTCTTTTAGTAGGAGAGCTTTGATCGACCATGTGAAGTAGTCAATGGTTGTTAATATCCACTTGTGACCAAAACTAGAGATGAGATTTATCATCCTAATGAAGTATAAGCCCCATTATACAAAGGGTTCATTGATCATAATTAGGTTCAGTGGCATGGATAAATTATTCCTTTTCCCCATAAATAATTGGCATTTTTTAAATTTTTGACTACCTTATGGTAATCTACAAACATGGTCAACTAGTAATATAATGTGTACATGATCTTTGTGATAATGTTTTTTTTTGAGAAGTGACTACATGTGGGAGTGAATTACATGTCTTGAATAATCTTCTCAACTTGGTGTCTTTTGACACATCAGAGTAGGTTTCTATCAAAGTTCCTTTCAAATAAGATTCACTAGACTAGCATATAGCTAGACCCTTGGAGCCTTTAGAAATGACTTTTACACACAAGAAGACTATTTATATATTGATTAGTTTGCATGATATAGATCCAATCAGTCACCCAAGATATGTTGGTCTTGAATTTATTGAGTAGGACTACTTCCAGCATGTTTTATTCTCCTAGTAGGACATTTGTGTATTAGGATAGGTACTCATAGATTCCTCTTCCTCTAATCACATTTGTTGTCCTAACCTTGATGTCATAATCTAGGATCTTGGTGATCTAGTTGGCTTGTTTTTCATGATCTCTCCTTCCATTATGTATTCATGGATGTTGGAGTATGTCACGTACACCATATTATTACTACCTGTGACAAGATTCTGGAATCTCTTTTGACCCTTGACTATGGTAAAAGCCTATATTTACATGAAATTGTATTTAACTTCATCCTATGCAATGTTCTTGAAAAAAAAATGATCAGGTAAATGTGTTTTTTCCTCTTCCTTTTGAGTTAACATAGCCACCAAGTTGTGTTCATTCCTATAGATGTACATAATGAAGTCTTAAGAAAATTTGGGTTTAAAAAGTAAAAGTATGGTAGATATCACATCCTTGATTTCATTAAATGTTTCTCTTCCTTTGGGTGTCCACTTGAAGGCTTAGTCCTTCTTTAGCATCAATGTGATTGGTCTCACCAATCTGACAAAGTTAGATATTAACCTATTGATGAAATTAGTCTTTCCAAGGAAATATTACACTCCTTTCTTATTTACTAGTAAGGCTAAGTCTCAGATGACCTTTATTCTCTCTAGATCAATGGAGATACCTTATTTAGATACTACATATCTAAGTATCTTATTTTATAACTTTGAAGACATATTTCTTGGCATTAAGGGACACCCTAAATTCTTGACACTTTTGGAAAACCTTCTCCAGATGGTTGAAGTGGTCTTCCTTCTTATAAAACATAATAAGGTCATTAAAATAAATAAGGATTATATTATTGATTATAACTTTGAAATTAATGTCCATTTCATACTGTAATGTCACCTTGGTGTTAGAGATATCAAAAGACATCTTTGCATATGTGAACATTCCCCACTTCATGGTGAGGGTGATCTTCATTCACCCATACCTGATTGTACCTAGATAATCCATCTAGTAGAGAAAATATATCTTCACCTATTACTATTTAGAGGATTTAATCCATATAGGGAAGGGGTTAATGGCCCTTTAAGGATGCCTTATTTAGGTCCTAAAAATCCATGCATAACCAAATCTCTCCACTCTTATTTTTGATAAGAACTAGATTAGACACCCAAGTTGAATGCTTAATTGGGTATATAATCTAGAGTCAATGAGTATCCTTAGCTCTTGGGCCATTGAGGATTCAATCTTTAGGTTTACTAGCCTTTATTTCTATCAAACTAGTTTAGCTCCTTCTACCAAGTCAATAGTGTACTAAATGACCTTGCGATAATATCCCTTTAAGTCATCATAAGTCTATGTGATGATTCCTACATATTTATCATAGAAAGAAACCAACCACTCTTTATCTTTTTGGGGAACTTCTTTTCCAACATTTAGTTGCCTTCTACCTCTAACATTGAGCTCAAAGTAGTCACCCTTATCTGTGACAATCTTTTACTTTTTTTTCTTTCATCATAAGAGTCAAAAATATTTTATAGGGTGATGAGGCCCTTTGGCAACTTGTTGGTCTTTAACTACATGATTTTGTCCCCATAAGCCTCATTAATTTTTGGTTGTAGTTACTTCATGAATTTGCATGATTGATGGAAAAAGATGGAAATTTGAGCATTAATTTCAAAAAATTCCAAGTTTTGGTCATTGTCTAGGATAATGGACCTGATGATTACCTACACTACTTTCTCATTGGTTAATAGTTCTATTGTTGGGTCAAATTAGGAACCAATCATTGCCATTCTATCAGCCTCCACATTCATGGCCCTTGGGATGATTTAAATGTTGAAGGATTTGAAGGCTTCAGTTATATCTCATATACAATGTCAATATGATCTCATACACATGTTATTTATCACAGTTACCCCTCTTACTTTCCTTACTACTAATTCAAAATCACTGAATACCTTCAGCTTTTTGATGCCCATCTACTTAACAAGGATGAGGCCATAGACTACTACCTCATATTTATCCTCATTATTTCTAAAAATAAATTAAAATAAAAGGCTTAGAGGGTATCTCTTTTAAAAGGATATGTTAGTTAGATGTTGGATTTGGAGTTAGTCTTGCATTTTTCACCATTAAAATATAGAGTCTAGAATATGGATTCATCTTCAATCCCTTTACTCTGATCTCCTTTCTTATTTACAATTTTTGGAATGGCTTGGTATTCATCATGGATCATTTAGGTTCCAAGGTTGGTGGTGTCAAATTTTTCAAATGGGTTATTCTAAATGAATTAGTTCACAAGGGATTCTTCCTCTAGATTTATAGCATCTACGACCTCTTCTCCTTTGAGCATATCCATATAATGTGTCTCTATTCTTGAGAAGGAGGTGTACATTGCTTCAAATTTAATCATAATTTTGTCCATTATGTGTTTTGGGTGAAGTGGTTCTAAAACACTTTCAAATTTAAACCATGCTTAGTCTTTATGATTAAATGGGACTAGTCCAATGATATGTACTCACCTATCTTGGTGATGAAGTCTCTTGACAAAACATAGCACAAAAATATGTGAGATGTCTATCACTACAATGTCCTATGATATAGTAATTTTATGCTAGGAATATAACATTAGTGGAAGAACCTTGATGATACCTAAGGTTTGAAACTTTATCCCATCTAGTTTCATCACTCCTTTATTCAATAGATCATACTTCAATTGAAGTGTATCTTTTATTTTTTATGCATCACCATCATGCTCACATCCAAATAAATCATGGAGTTATGTAATAATTTCTTCCCCATAATCAATGTCAAAGAAAATGGGGTAGGTTTTTCTTTGCTTACCCACTTTTTGGTATTGATGAATCTGGAGGGCATATGGGGTTGTGAAATCATGCTAGCTTCCTTCCCCTTTGTCTTTGAGGGTTCCAAAGTAAACTTTCCTTGTGTGGGATTTTATTTCTTCTTTAAGGCTTCTTTCAGTAGAGACTTCTACTTAGCTTTTGATAAGACATCTTAGAGGGAGACATTGTTTGGAACCCTCTTTAGTTATTCCACCATATTATATGACCCTTGAGGTGATACCTTAGAATCTTTTGCTTTGTTTTTAACTACCTCACTCTACTTTTGGTATGTTTAATGTAAGGACTAAGGCATTAAACATTTCTTAAAGGTCACTTTGGGCCTTATAGTGGCTTTGGGTCTTTTAACTAATCTTTTATCTAAGTGAATGTAATAGTTTGATTGAACTTATGTGGCTCTATACATGGGAAATTCACTCATGTAGACTGCATCTTTGTCTTTGACCTAGGAGAATAGTGCATGTTATAGGGTTATTTCTTCTTCTTGTTCTAGGGACATCCCCTACATTTGTGCCATCAAGATAGCCTTTTCAACCCTTAGAGACTAGTATGTGTAGGCTAAATCAAGGGCATTACTTTATCATAATTGTTTGATAACCTTATGATGTAGGTTTCCCTTTGGAGAATTTCAAGGTCCATGAGTGTCATTATAGGGAAAACACCATGAATTAGAGTCATTCACTAAGTCTTTTTGGATAAAAACTAGCTCTGTATTTGTATTAGCTTCTAACATATGTAAATGATCTATTACTACAATGATTTAGTTCATAAGTTACATCTAGTGGTTTGGCATTTGATAATTTAGCCTTTATCTCTCTTGGTACTAGCTCTATTGGTATGGTGCTCTTCTTTCTTAGTAGTTATTAAAATGGGGATTTAGAGGCATAGGCTACTACCTTTTAAGACTGGTTATCTCATTGGATAAGTTTCATAAGATACTTTTCATATCATACATCTCCATCACCAAGGAGGATTGAGTGGATGTGCTTGCCTAAGTGTGTGAATACACATACATAGAAGGCAAGTTTCCTAAGGTATTTAGGGCTTCTTCTTGTGGGGGAATTTATATCTTTGATAACATCAACATTAGTGGATATGGAGGTATTTTTCCTACATCAATCAGATTATTCTTAGCCCTTACTTCCAAATAATAAGAATCTAATAGATCTAACATCTAAGTAATTAAATCATAACCATAATGTCTAAATTTAAGGCCTTAAGATAGAACATAATAGTCATTATTACAAGTGGTCTATCCACTATGGGATCCTTTGCCAATACTTTTCAAACTGAATGTTGAAATTGATAATGGTTTCTTGTGAGCCATTTTTAATGGTTATTAGTTATTTTAGGAGGGATGATCATTCTACTTTCTTGTTGAACCACTCAAAGGATTTTTCTCCCAAGTCATCCTAGGTGATGTGGAATTGGCTAGCAAAGATCAATGCCAATCAAAATCCCATCCTTTGAAAGATGTTGCTAGTATTCTAAAGGCTACATTTTGTAAATTGATGTAGTACATAGTGCACACATTTGTAACATCTTGGAGATGTTCCACTATGGTCATGAAATTGTCTCTTGAGAACTTAGGAAGCACCTTTAAGGCATTCATAGGAATGGGGTCCCATGTAACTAGGGGTTTTTGTGGAATAAGTGGGATGCCATTATTGTATGATATGAAGTTCTTCAATGGGCCTTAAATAGCCATTAATTGTTGTTGAGTAGTACTAGACCCTATGGTTCTTTGGTGAGTTGGATCTCTTAGAGGTAGTGTTAGTAGGATCATATTATTTTCTATTTGTGACCTTGTTACATGCCTTTGGCTCATAAACATGAGCTCCTAGTTGATCAGATTAGTAGATCCATCCCATCGAGCATGCCAAAAAATAAAAACTATTGATGCCTAAAAGTCTCACTTTAGGTTTAGCATCCTCTTATGGAAAGCTTTATAGGTGTGGGACCAAATTGTGGTATGTAAATCAGCCTCCAAGATTTTAGAAGTTGGATTTTCATTTAATGTTGGGGGTGAAAAGGGCAGAGAGAATTACAAATAAAACTAAACATAAAACTAAGGTAGTGTACCAAGAGATTTAAAGCACTTAGACTATAATTTCATAAAATAAATCAAATCCTTAAGCACTATATACCATAAAAGAGCATAAAGCATGAATTAAGATCTATAATGAAATTAAAGTTGATATTATATAATTAGGAGAAAAGAGATAATAGACAAAGATAATTTCTCATGCAAATTAACATAGAATATCATGCCCTCTTTATTTTTATATGGAGAAAAAAATACAAAAGGCCTCAAGTGCACATAAAAAATGTCCAATAACACCTATGAGGGGAGCCTATTAAGGTCAAAGAATGATAAAATGCTAACTACTATTACTTCAATTTTATTACAAATGGAGGTATATAAAAATATATAATACAATAAAAATGGTAACCAACCCATTCCAAAAGGAAAGGGCCTAGAATATATAGGCAAGATAGCTTCTCATGAGGATGACACTTAGAAACCACAATAATTACACCTATGATGATGTTGTTGTAACTGAATGAGAAACTCAAGCTCATGAGTGAAGTTAGCCTTTGGATCTTAGATATTATATGGCCACTCTATATTTTTAAGGTCATGATGATCAATAGTGATGTGGTGATGCCAAATGTATATATTTAAAGCTATCTTTGCTATGTTATTAGGGATGGGGATCCACTTGCCTTGGATAATGATGCAACTCGTTCATTTGATAGGAAAATATTTGCCTTTGAAGAGCATAGTGGTGACACATGGAAAGGTTCATCTCTTTCTTTATAAAACCAATTTGTGGGTCCCCTTTAATATTCTCTAGCCAATGTCAGTACTTTGAATTCTAACAAACCCAAAATTGCTTTGAAATAAGCATGGGAACAACACATTTCAAATGGATGCTTCTTTGAGGAAGTTGGGAACTTATTCGATAAGGCTAAGTATGGGGGCACCACATGTAAAATAGATTTTCCTCTTGAGGGAATTTGAGCATTCCTTTGAAAAATTAAGTGTGAGGGTGCCATGTGTTGGAATTGTGTTTACCGAGTAAATGGCTTAATAGGCCCCATTTATTTATAGACTAACCAATAGTTGTATTTAGAGGTTTGATCCAAAAATAAATGGATGTGAATAGTGTGGGTTTGCCACATGTCAAGCTAGCACTCCTCTAGAGTGAAATAAGATCCTCCTCAAGCTAGATGAGCATCAGGTTTCCACTTGGAAGAAGCAGACGGAGGTAGATACTTAGGAATTTTTTTGAAATGGGGCCCTAAGAGAGGAAGAGGTTGAAAGGAGAACTATTATAATTGTCAAGGAACTACTAGTTACATCAAGTGAGTTTGAAGCCAAAGATGAACTGCTCCAAATTATCAAAATGTGGATTTTGATCCATAATATTTCATAAAACTATGTCTTAAATTATACCATGTGAAATAGATAATGAGACAAATAGCTCCCTTTAATACATGAGCCTAATTTTTTATATTTAATTAGGGAAAAAGGCTAGTTTTATTTAATTAATTAAATTTGTAATTCTTTGCATGCCTAAATTTAAGAAATAATGAATTTTTTATCTATAATTAATTTCTAATATTTTATTATGTGTATTTCAATGAAATATATAGTGCATTTAATAAATCTTTAGTTACTTTCAATGTGCATGCATAGATAACCTTTAGATTGAGTACACCTAGAAGGTATGACATTGTGTGTGGATATATTGTTATCACAATGTTATCTTTTGTTAAACTAGAAAAATTTAGGTTCATGTCACATTTTTTGAAATAAAATGATTATACAATATTGTTTTATTCTAGTATAGGAGAAAACCTGTATGAACCTTAAAATGTATTATTTATTATAAGTATGCTTATTTTAGAATATGTATTTTTAATGCTAATAGGTAGTGAGATAGGTTCCACTAGCCTTGGTAGAACCACTAATAAATAATCTGATCAAGTGGTGTGTTATGAAATTGAATGACCTAAATGATTGTATATTATTTGAAAAATTTAGCCAAGTTAATGTAGATGTACATCATCATTTCATATGTTTGATTTGCATGTTTTGGGCTATCATGTTAAAATAAATTTATTTATAGTACTATTGGGTGAATATTTTGTCATTAACTAACTGATGGAAAAATGGGTATATCAACCATAGCACAATGAGATTTATATGGCAAAATGGGTGTGGTGACCATAGCTATAATGAGATAAATCTCTCTTCTCAAGAAGGGGAGGTTCCCTATAAACTATAATATACTAATATAAACTAAAAATAGACTCAGGGGTGGAATCATACCATCCATCTCTCTTCTTTCAGAGATGATGTTCAAAAAATAAAGAATAATTCTTATGTAATTAATGAAAGTATTTCTCTTCTTTTAGAAATGATGTTTATCAAACAATATGGATTCTTCCTAGGTAGTAATTGGATCCATAAGAAACCCACAAAAGCACAAAGTCTTTCATTGTTTCTCCTACTGATTTAGGACAAAGTAACATAGTAGAATGAAGTGCAACACAAAGTCTCCACTGAAAACTACAATAGAGTAAAAGATTATGAAGGATAAGGGGAGCTCAAAGTCTCTCCAATATCTTGAAACATAAAACACACACAGACTAAATACAATTATGGCAGCACAAAGTCTCCCATAGTTGGCTTCAAGACATCTTCCAAATTATTTTCACTTGTTATGCTTATTTGATTAAATGGACAAGACTATATTTAGGAAAAAGACATAAGAATGATTTCCTAGATAACACAAGCTATTTCAATATAAAGTCTAAAAGGTCACTTGTTTTCTCATTCACTTGATAAAATATGATCAACAGTCTGAGTTCAAAGTCTCAGGAATGCATTTAAATTTTGGTAGAGTTTTGCTTCTAATCAATGAAAGATCTCTCTTATTAAAAATGAGAGATTACAATATATAACATCCAAAGAAAGACTTGGGTGCTTGTTTTCATGAAATGGCCCATGCTGCATTGAATGCATTGGAAATTCCATGAAGGGGCCATGATGGAATAGGTTATTAGCCTTAACTTTGGCATTCCAAATCATCTCAAATGTCTCCTCTGAAGCATGGGTTGGCTAGTCTTCTTTATGATGTTTACACGACTGTCCATTCACCTTTACTCAATGAAGAAAAATAGGCCATGCCATTAAATGTTGTGCTCTCTGAGGTCTACCTAGTGGATTGCTCCACCTACTGGAATAACTCTTCCACAAATATTTTTGGATTCTTTGTATCATTACCTCTTTCCTTGCTACATTTTGTCTCTTCCTAGTGATCTGAGCTCTTGGGGCTATTTTCTCACTTTCTACTGGCTCCTTCAACTCCTTTTTAGTGGATCACTGAGTTTGTCTTTGAGTCTACATTATTTCAAAATCAATGGTCATTCCATTACCTTGAATTTGACATTCATGGGAACATCACCAGTCACTTGATCCATTTTGAACCTTAAACCTTGAACCTTTTGGAGTTCACTAGTTTAATGGTTCAAGGTTCAAAGTTCAATGGTTTGGAAGTTTAGTGATTCAATGTTTTGTAAAGAGCCACATTCACTTAGTCTTATTTATGAGTTCAAGGTGTCATTGAACCAATTGTTTGTGCCATTCACTTGAACCTTTTTTTGGAATCTTTTGCTTGAACCATTCACTCAAACTTTGAACTTTGAAATTTAAACCCTTTGATCCTTTAAATCCATTAAACTAATTAAACCTTTGATCTCTTTCAAAGGTAGAGTTCAATGGTTCAATGGTTCATTCCAACTCTTTAAACCCCACCGTTGAATGCTTTTGATTGAACCTCAACATTGAACCATCCTTATAATTTTTAGGAAATGCCTTTAGTGTTTTGAATTTCCCTTTGAGAAAGCCCACCTATTGAACTTGTGATTTCCTTAGCTAAAAAGGCTTGATTACTTGAAAAACTTAACTACTTAAAACATTTTAAAGAAAGAAAGAGACCATTTTGGCCTGCATGACTGAAATGGTCGACATGTTGTCCACAAAAATAAGTGATGGATTTTGGGAATAATAAGTACAATGCATGTTATTATAAATGTTAGAACACATGGGGTATTAGCATGTATCACTAGATTCTCATACCATTTTATCTACCTATATGTGAAAGGAGGGCCATTTCTTGATTGGAGATTATGCAGGGGATCATTGGTCCATGGTTGGAGTGGTAAATCACTTGGATGATGCTCTCCCTCCCCACTAAAGTACTACTTAGAGATGACACTTTATATTATCAGTGACACATGAGTTGGAATGACTTGAGATCTAGAGATATTGGTATCCTTTATCATATAAGATTTTATGCCAAAGGAATGTAATTATATTATGTACTTGTATATTAAAAAATAGTTGATATATTGTCAGACTAATCATAGCTATGTTTTATGATGATTACTTTCCTTGAAATTGTATAAGATGTATGTTGCATGTAGTATTTGAATTAGAAGAATTATTTTTCTTAGATATGATGTATATGTTGTATTGTTAATTCTATAATTTAAATGTTAAGTTGATTATTTAAAAAAATATGTTGTATTTTCTTAGGTATAACTTGAAGGGTTGTCACATGCACATCCTTGAGTAACTACCTTGAATCATCCAAATATAAAAATTCCCCAAAGGATTAGTTAGTAGGAAAAATCTCAATACTATTGTAAGATTAAATTTATAGATTTTCAAGTTTAACCCACATAGAGGCATTGCATACTAGTATATCATTGTTGAGTTCACACATAATTCGTTAGGGGTATTAAATGTAGTTTGAGCTCTCCTAAGAATATTGAAACATATGAAATGTTTAACCAGTTATTTTAGGGTGGTTAATGTTGTCCAACCCATCCCATCTAACCATCTTTATAGGTTAAAAACTGTCGAAATTGACACTAGGGTTTCAAGGTGAAGGGAAGAAAATTTGATTTTGTGTATAAGACCATGCCTCTAAAATTTATTGAGAATCATCTTAGCATGTATGAAAAATTATATATGATGAAATAGATCAATAAAAACACAAATGATATTTTTAACCATCAATAAACATATGTAATTATCACAAGTTTCTAGGCATTATATGATCCTTCTAGATATCTCATGATAGTTATCTTCATAATTTGAGTGATTAAATATAATTTTTATGTAATTGGTTATAATTTTACACTTTAATGTATCAAAATTAAACAAAAAAAGATAAGTACCCTATCTTATTTTCCATTTCTATGAACAATAAGTTTGATAAATCTATCTTACCCTACCTTTTACATTTAAAACTATGTAATTTTTTCATACCATATATAATCTAAATTATTCAAAAGTTTTATCTTGTTTGGACCACTAAATCTAGAATAAGATAAAATATATATGTGAACCCTTCATTCTTTGTGAAATATAATCTAAATTATTCAAAAGTTTTATCTTGTTTGGACCACTAAATCCAGAATAAGATAAAATATATATGTGAACCCTTCATTCTTTGAGTTCCACAAAACTTAGGTTTCTCTTAGTGTTTCATTCTACCTTATTAATATTTTATATTTATGAATTATGGTTTTAGATCTAGTTTCTTCTTACATGTGTACAAATATAAAATATTCCCATTTTTCCTTAGGATCTCCTAATTAATCTCATATTATGATTTTTAAAATTACATTTATGGCTTGTTCTCATACATCTTCAATTCATATTTTATTATGAACTACTATATTGTTTACATGCTCAAACAAAATTCTTAGCTGCATTGATTGGATAAAAAACCTTTTTTTGTTCACTTAATTTTTTTTATGGATTTTCAAGAATCAAGGTTTTAATATTTTCAATAAAATCAGTCTAATGGGTAAGTGACATACTTATTTTAGAAATAAAACATTATTTTTGTTTATCTCTTTATATTTAGCTAAAATTTATTTTTATTTCCTATAATTCATCATGATTTTCTTGGGGTAGTCAATTATTTTTTTGGGAATTATATCATGACTATAATGGATATACAAAATTTATACTTCTTAATTCAATCTATTATTTTTATAATTACATGTCATTACCCTAAAATATGTCACATCCTTCACAACCATGTAATGAAATGGATCAAATTAATGTGTAATGAAATTAAATTTAAAATTAATAATAATGAATTCTTAGTTCTCCTTAGTAATGCATATTGTATAAATGTGGAATCAAAAATGATCCCATGTTTGACTCCTTTCATTCCTCTTAAAATTATTTATAGATACCACCCCTACCTTATTATTTTTCCAAGGCTTATAATGGATAAAGAGGTCCATATTATCATAATTTCAATAGATAGGGTGTGTCCTCTTGTATAATTTTGTATGAATATAGGATTTGGGAGGCCTAGGGTTTATGATTGTAAAGTTACATTTTCCTAAAAACTGAGTAGTATTAATCTAATACAACCATCCATGGTGCATTTATTACTATGATTCAATACATAGAGGTGTTACAAAATAAAATAAGAATTTATGTGTAATAGTCTAATCACTTTAAGATAAAATTACACATGCAAAAAAAATGTTATTGGATACTTGGCAGTCATTTTTTGCCTACCTTCACCTTACATGAATTTTCCATACACATATGTATATTATTTGTCCTTCTATCACATCCACATGATTTTCATGGGTCTGAATTTCTCAATTTGTTGTCAATCACCTACAAGAATTCCCTAGTATATGTCTAACTTACTCAAAATCATATTCAAACTATTTCAAATCATTAGATAAATTTTCATACCTTATGGATATAATTTTTGGACTTAGATAGTGACCAAATTATAGACTCATTCCATTCCAATCAATAGTTAGTTTTCAAATTCCAATCTTTCTTATGCATTGGCCTATATGTTTCAAATATTGGTGACATGAGAAAGTACCCAAATATTTCCATATAAATACATAATAATTACAATATTATTTAATATCTATAAATCACTTATAAATAATTCTCAAAAACATGCACATTTAATACATTATCCCATTAGTTATCATTCAACCATCAATCGTAAGGATCAATTCCTAACCAAATTTAACGTACCTCAAAGTCAAGCCAAAGTTGATATTTTCCAAGTATAAAAACTAGATCATAGGTTGTATTCATTATAGGGTAATTATTGAACACATACACATGATGGAGAGAACTACATGCAGTTTTAATTCCATCTTTAGAGTATTGGATATGTTGACACTGCTTAGTAATTCAATGAGGAGTGGTTGGGTTTGGATCAACCCACCTTTCCCATTTTATAGATTAGAACCTAATGTTGAAAGTTGATTTAGGGTTTCAAAGATGAGACACGTTTATGTAATTGTACACATAGTTAGAATATGAAAATCACAAATAGAGACATCTTACAAATGGGTGTAGTGGCCTACATGGCAACACATAATTAAGTAACAACTAGATAGAATAGTCATACTCATAACATTTAGTTATTCAAGACTATATAGGGCTAAAAAAATAATCTTGCATGCTTAAAAATCAATTCCTAGTATTATAAACTCATAATATATTCTCCTACCTTTATTTTCTTCTAAATTAAATCCTAGACCCACATAGAATATGAAAATGCTAAGTGTTTTGATTATCCTAGTAATTTCCATAAAAGCTAGTGCATTTATCAAATCAAATTTTACCCTTTACATTCAGATTAGTGTTTACTTATAACACATCATGTGATTTTAATTCATTTAAAATTTTATAATTTTTTAGGTAAAATAATAAAAAATAAGGTGAAACATATTTTTGAACTCATATATTATCTTGAACATAGCCAAAACATATGTTTTCCCTTAAGGTTTAATCCTTCTTTCTAGGGTTTAAATTTTGATTTATGGTTTTCCCTTATTCACAAATTACATATGGCTATAATGGATGTACATTTTTTTTATCAAGATATGATATAAACTATTTCATGTTTTCATTTAATATGTAAAACTTGTAACAATTATGTAATTTCATGGATCAAATCATTGTAAAAAAATAAGGCTGAAATTAAATAATGAGTAATCATATTTTGGTTATATTTAACGTTATGTGTTTATTACTACAACCAAACACCAAATGGTGTGCATGACTCCCTTTATTCATCCTTCCATTCACTCTCTTGATGGAATTTTTGTGATTATTGAATGTAAAAGTGACCATCAAACAATTACTATGGATACTAATCAAGGAAATTAGTACATGGAATTTATTGATAGATTTTTTAAGATATATTAAATATAATAGACTCAACTTATTAACATAAATATACAAGTTCATGATGCACTACTATATATAATAAGAGAGTAACATAAAAAGTTAACTAAGGCCAACATAACTGAGGAACATTATGATCCCTTCAATGATATCAATAAACCTTTTGGAGGTACCAATTCCACCATATGTGTTTATACTACTACTATTGCTATTAATCCTACATCTAATCCTCTTTTTATAAATGTGATTCATACCTAAGTTATGGGTGTGTAATTACTCAAATCTGGTCATGAATACTCGGTTATGTTAATTTTGGCCCTATCGTACTTTAATTGACTTGAGACCTTAATTTAGACCTATTTTGTCACATCACTCTATCATAAGAACATTTATAGACTTTTTATTTTCTAAGATATTATTTAACACCTAAAAATATGTTTTGATGGTTAAAAACTCCTATAAGAATCTATATGGATATTCCAAATCCCAAAAATCACATGTTTCCTCATATGACAGGATCAACTAGTTGGATCAATAGTGGTAGTCAATATTAACCCCTATGGGTTGATCTTGACCTTAACCCTTATAATGATAACTTGTAAAATTTTAAACCTTCCTTACATTTTGATACATATCTTTAGGATAGGTAGCATGAGGTTTTCCCCCTTTGTATTTTTATAAAGGCACATTTAAGTAACTTATTCTACCACTTGGGAATTTCAAATTAGAGGCATATTTAAACTACTATATATTGATAGAATATTCCATATTATTATTAATTATGATTATAATCACTTGAAGTAGTCCTCAATCAAGTTAAAATCTTATTTTATCCAAGCCATAGCAAATCATGATCAAGTATTAAATTCATAGTTAGATGTACTTATATATTCCAATGATCACAATCATACAAAAAACTCTAAGTTGGATAAATACATGGGATTTATTTCCATATTTATATTATTGGATATGTAGATAATTTTTATTCATCATGAGGGTGATTAGGGTCAGCTCTACCTATTACACTCCACCATTTCTATTTGAAGTTCTTAGTCATTGTAAGCCTTATTAGGGTTTCAACCTTTAATAAATTATTTATAGGTCTTAAACAAACCTTTAAAGGTAAAATATCTAAATAAAAAAATAATTTACCTATTCTAAAATGATCATGTCTTGAGGTTTTTTAATTTTTAGTAGAGGTCAAGATCAACCAGATCAAGTTAGTAGTGGCAGTTAATCATTAACCCAATTGGACAATTTTGACTTTTACTAGTTTTTGTTCTATATCTTAAGTACTTATAGATCCATATCCAAATTTTAAATTTAAACCTTATGTCATATTCACATAGTCAAATGTCATATATAAACAAATAAGTTTATCATTTCATTTGTAGTTAGTTTTATTTCATTCATTTATACTTTATCAAATTTAGTCCTCTACTTTCATTATGCTTGTCAAAGTTCATTTACAACATTCTATTATGTTCTAATTGATTTATATTATTAGGATTAATTCATTTATTAAATATAAATTTTGATAAAACATATTGTTGAACCTAAGATATTCACACACCTTTCTCATTATACTTTTCATATGAGTATTATGTTCAAAAAAATTACTCTAAGGTTTAGATAAATTCTTGAATATCTAACACTAAAAGAAATTTGGTTTGATATTCTATCTAAATTTAACACTAAAATAATTTACTTTTGACCTTATATCTAATTATTGAAATTAAAATAATTCTATTTTGACCTTAAATCTAATATCTGACTCTGAAATCACCTTCTTGTGACTTTGATTTTAGGAGAATTTACTAATGTCCACACACATAAATTTTGCCTTTTTAATTTTTAGGATCTAAATTTTATTTTTATATTAATCTAATTTATAAATATTCTATTGATTTATTAGATTCATACTTCTTGTTTCAAAATTTTCTAGTTTTTATTACATGTTTTATTCCCCTAAGAATGAACATCATTAACACTCTTTTAATAAAACAAATTGAATCATAAGCTAACACATCATACACACTCTTAATACAAAAACTTGTAAATTCAAGAATGACTTGTGAACAAGAGTGTTTTTACATTAAATTTGTTATGAGTCTTACTTTTCATCCCCTTGATGGAATCCTTATGATAATAAAAAGTGACAAAACTTAAGAATTTGATCTAGCTAAGAATAATAGATATGAACTTATTGATGTCAAATATATTATTGAATACCTTGATACCCATCCTGAGGAAGTTGATTATTTATTATTTATATCCCAATAATAAAAAAATAAAATTGATTAAGATAGCACATTTGAATAAACAAATGACTATATTGAGCCATATATTGTTAACCCTACTACATGTATTCCTACTTCTAAAACTGATATTGTTATCATATCTACACCTTTGTATTTAGGAGAAATATTAGGCTTCCAATAGATCTTTATGTATATACCTAACCAAATTACTCATATAAGATCTGTGATAGCTACACATAATACATCACATACATTGCCTACTACATAATCTATTGTGTAAACTATTTCACGTTTACATGCTAAGGTATTATAGTTAGATCAAGGTATACACAAAAATTGCTAATCATTGGATTCCCAAGCCTTCATAATCCATAAGCACCTAATATTGCATCATAACATTTAATTTTAAGATTTATAGCTCCTAAATTTCCATTATATTAAGGTAAAAGACATTCATAACATCTTAGATATTTTCATTCAACATATTTAGATTATGCTTTCAATGACAAGTTTCTAACCAAGTTACTTACAAGAAGATTAAAATATTACATCTTGCATTGGTTTTAATATTTAACTTTTAAATAATTCAAAGCATTTGATCCACTAGTAGATCAATTTATTAAGCATTTTTATATTGACATTAATAAAAGGTTTTATTTTGTGCAAATTTATAAGTTTAACCAAGGAACTAATGAGTCTACTAGTGATTATGTACTTCATTACAAGACCATGATTTCATAAATTTAAAATAAATTTGAACCTTTGCATGAGTCAATTATTTATGAAACAAATAATAATTTGAGTAACTTTATCATGAAATAAGAGAAAGACAATTTAAGCTTCTTTTTTTAAACAAACTCAATTAGGAACCCACATCTACATCTACTTCCACAATGATGTTTCAAAGTAAACCATCTTACAAAGCTAAGCCAATAGATAATAAATTTGATACAAATATTACATTTAATGATGTTTATCAACATTCTAATAAGGTTGTTTTATCATATCAACCAAGGAGGTAATTCTCTAGATTACCAAAACTACCTCATAAATTTATACAAAAGTTACTTGAATGCAATATTATTATATACCTTTACCATTTGATGTTGACATGAGAAACCTCAAAGTAAATATTTTTATATAAATACATATTATGATTATCATAGATAAAACTATCATTATATTAATATATGTTTCAATCTCAAGAAAATTATTTAGGGTCTTATCAACAACAATGTTATTAAGATAGGTATTTTTATATAATAAACTAAGCCTTAATAGATTGAATATGCCAAATTGAATATTTTTATTGAACCATTTAAAAATTATGATATCAATAAGGATAATTTATTAGTGCATTAGAATTATATTTATTATCCACCACTTGATTTGTATGCTCATCTAATAAATAGAATTATTGGTATAATTATTTGAACTCCTAGATACTAAAACTAAATATTTATATCATCCTAGTATTGTACATTTGAAAAGTATAAATCAAGATTATACCCTTTAGTTATAGACCTCCTTATTGTCAAAATATTTTTATTCACCATCTCATTTTCCAAAATTATTATCTCTTAGTATTATCCATATGATTCTACTGACCCATGCCTCATGTACTACATAGAAAGCTTAAAACCTAATAAACATCCTTCATTATCAATTTTAGTTTCATACCTATTTTATATCCCTATAGATACTACCAACCACATAGGGAAATTATCACTAATGTTAGTGTTTATATCCTTATGTAATTCCACTGGTCAAACACCATCCAAATTACAAATTGATCATAACCTGTGGGTCGACCTAATTATCTTATTGAACCTTATCATGAGATATTTTTAAAAAGTGTGGTATAAATACAAGTCTAAGTATTCTCATTAATCATCTAGAAAATACCAAACAAGCACTATCAAATTTAAAATAATAAATTTCACAAACACTCCATTATACCATATTCATACCTATATTCATATCAAGGGTAGAAACAACCATGACATAAGTTTGAAGCATTCAAAGAACAACTCATGAGAGATATTTGTCAAATTACAAGTTATATAAGTACATGTATCTTCATATAGTATATTGTACCCTTGTGCACACACTTTTACACACATAATGGTACTACATAAGTTTAAGGACCTCCTTAGAGTATTTGATATGTAGGTATCACCCATTGATAAATGGGTCTTTGGGGTAGCTCAACACTATGAGCCTACTAACTTATTTTTCAACAAACTCATTTTGAGGGTGAATAAGGCTGAAGAGTTAGGGTTTGATAAATTAATCAAGAGTGATATTATATATCCTATATCTAAATACATCAATATAAATGTGATAGAAAACCTAGAAAAATTAATTTGGTTGAATTCTAATCCAAGCACTATTATATACTAGACACCTACATCACAATCATGATGATTGATCTATATTATTGATCCTACATATTTTACACCTCCTTTTAGTCTAAATTTGTTAATTCATAGTAAACCAACTAAGTATCATTGTTTATTATCTACTATAATATCATTTAATATTTATAATTTACTATTTTATAAATCTCAATTGTATAAATTTATAATATTGTTTATCTAAGTTTTCTCTTAATTGGCTTGTTATAGATTAGGTTTTTAGCTACTTGTTAGAATTACATATATATTCTTAACCACAAATACCACATATCCAAATTTAGGGTTAAACATTTAGTGACATTGACTTTTATGTCTTTTTATACAAACCCTAACTTGACCTAGGGTATTCAACCTCCTAAGGTTTTTCCATGCTTATCAAATTTATTCTATTATATTTGTGCAATAGAAGTGTATCCTTAGATTAGGTGGTGTTTCTATTGAAATTTTAGATCTTATTACTCAACCTAAGATTTATCAAACCAATGAAACATCAAATCCTATGCCTAAAGAAAGTAAAAATAATGAAACTAAAAATAATAATGAAGAGGTTATCATAGAATATTATTTTGATCATGAACATAATGCATAAAATACAAATAATGAAGATGAAAAAATATATCAAAAATAAGTAAAATTTAATGCTATTTTTCAATATTATATCCATCAAAACCCTAATATCTTGATGAGATGCTCAAAACCATATTGGAAACTAAAAAATAAAAAAGTATAGATGAACAACTAGGTATACATATTCATCATGATATTAGAGATATGGGGCATCCTCATATTCCTATAACCCTACCCTTGAATAGATCATTACTTCCCACATCCAATGGTGGCATGGGTTATATATTTACACCATTATTCCTAGAAACAAATCTTACTATTACTAAATCCTCCATGGGAACCATTATCACCTTAACCCAGTTACTGGATTCAATACCTATATCAACTCAAACCATAAGTACCCCTCCTTTTGTGACTTATCAAACTTCAAACCTTAGAGATAAAATTTTGTAAGATCTTATACAAAATATAAAAGATTTGAAAGATAAGGTTACTAATATTAAGCAAAATTATATGAATTCAATTATGTTATTGATTAATAATAGGTGTTACATAATAGGTTTTTCCATGTTGCTTTTCAAATTTATTGTATTATATTTATGCAACCTAGGTGTAGCCTTAGATTAGGTGGTGTTTCTATTGAACTTTTATATCTTCTTATTATTCAACCTAAGATTCCTCAAACCAATGAAGTATCAAATCCTATGCCTAATGAAAGTAAAAATAATGAAACTAAAAATAATAATGAAGAGGTTATCATAGAATATTATTTTGATCATGAACATAATGAATATAATACAAATAATTAACATGAACAAATATATCAAAAATAAGTAAAATTTATTGCTATTTTTCAATACTATATCCATCAAAACCCTAATATCTTGATGAGAGGCTCAAAACCATATTGGAAACTAAAAAATAAAAAAGTATAGATGAACAACTAGGTGTATATATTAATCATGATATTAGAGATATGGGACATCCTCATATTCCTATAACCCTACCCTTGAATAGATCATTACTTCCTACATCCAATGGTGGCATGGGTTATGTATTTACACCATTATTCCTATAAACAAATCCTACTATTACTAAATACTCCATGGGAACCATTATCACTTCAACCAAGCTACTGGTTTCAATTCCTATATCAACTCAAACCATAGGTACCCCTCCTTTTGTGACTTATCAAACTTCAAACCTTAGTGATAAAATTAAGATCTTATACAAAATATAAAAGTTTTGAAATATAAGGTTACTAATATTGAGAAAAATTATATGAATTCAATTGTGTTATTGATTCATAATAGGTGTTACATAATAGGTTTTTCCATGTCACTTTTCATATTTATTGTATTATATTTATGAAACCTAGGTGTAGCCTTAGATTAGGTGGTGTTTCTATTGAACTTTTAGATCTTATTATTATTCAACCTAAGATTGCTCAAACCAATGAAGTATCAAATCCTATGCCTAAAGAATGTAAAAATAAGGAAACTAAAAATAATAATGAAGAGGTTATCATAGAATATTATTTTGATCGTGACCATAATGAATATAATACAAATAATGAACATGAAAAAATATATAAAAAATAAGTAAAATGTATTTCTATTTTTCAATATTATATCCATCAAAACCCTAATATTTTGATGAGATGCTCAAAACCATATAGGAAACTAAAAAATAAGAAAGTATAGATGAATAACTAGGTGTATATATTGATCATGATATTAGCGATATGGGACATCCTCATATTCCTATTACCCTACCCTTGAATAGATCATTACTTCCTACATCAAATGGTGGCATGGGTTATGTATTTACACCATTATTCCTAGAAAAAAATCCTACTATTACCAAATCCTCCATGGGAACCATTATCACTTCAACCCAGTTACTAGTTTCAATACATATATCAACTCAAACCATACGTACCCTTCCTTTTGTGACTTATCAAACATCAAACATTAGTGATAAAATTGTGCAAGATCTTATACAAAATATAAAAGATTTGAAAGATAAGGTTACTAATATTAAAAAAAATTATATGAATTCAATTATGTTATTGATTCATAATAGGTGTTACATAATAGGTTTTTCCATGTTGCTTTTCAAATTTATTGTATTATATTTAAGCAACCTAGGTGTAGCCTTAGATTAGTTGGTGCTTCTATTGAACTTTTAGATCTTCTTACTATTCAACCTTAGATTTCTCAAACCAATGAAGTATCAAATCCTATGCCTAATGAAAGTACAAATAATGAAACTAAAAATAATAATGAAGAGGTTATCATAGAATATTATTTTGATCATGAAAATAATGAATATAATACAAATAATGAAGATGAACAAATATATTAAAAATAAGTAAATTTATTGCTATTTTTCAATATTATATCCATCAAAACCATAATATCTTGATGAGATGCTCAAAACCATATTGGAAACTAAAAAATAAAAAAGTAGAGATGAACAACTAGGTGTATATATTGATCATGATATTAGAGATATGGGACATCCTCATATTAATATAACCCTACCCTTGAATAGATCATTACTTCCTACATCCAATGGTAGCATGGGTTATGTATTTACACCATTATTCCTAGAAACAAATCCTACTATTACTATATCTTCCATGGGAACCATTATCACTTCAACCCAGTTACTAGTTTCAATACCTATATCAACTCAAACCATAGGTACCCCTCCTTTTGTGACTTATCAAACTTTAAACCTTAGTGATAAAATTGTGCAAGATATTATATAAAATATAAAATATTTGAAAGATAAGGTTACTAATATTGAGCCAAATTATATGAATTCAATTATGTTATTGATTCATAATAGGTGTTACATAATAGGTTTTTCCATGTTGCTTTTCAAATTTATTGTATTATATTTATGAAACCTAGGTGTAGCCTTAGATTACGTGGTGTTTCTATTGAAATTTTAGATCTTATTATTCAACCTAAGATTGTTCAAACTAATGAAGTGTCAAATCCTATGCCTAATGAAAGTACAAATAATGAAACTAAAAATAATAATATTGAAAATTTTATCATTGAATATTATTTTGATAATGAATATAATGCATATAATACAAATAATGAACATGAATAGATATATCAAAATTAAGTAAAATGTATTGCTATTTTTCAATATTATATCCATCAAAACCCTAATATCTTGATGAGATGCTCAAAACCATATTGGAAAATAAAAAATATAAAAGTATATATGAATAGCTAGGTGTATATATTGATCATGATATTAGAGATATGGGACATCCTCATATTCCTATAACCCTACCCTTGAATAGATCATTACTTCATACATCCAATGGTGGCATGAGTTATGTATTTACACCATTATTCCTAGAAACAAATCCTACTATTACTAAATCTTCCATGGAAACCATTATCACTTCAACCCAGTTACTAGTTTCAATACCTATATCAACTCAAACCATAGGTACCCCTCCTTTTGTGACTTATCAAAATTCAAACCTTAGTGATAAAATTGTGCAAGATCTTATAAAAAATATATAATATTTGGAAGATAAAGTTACTAATATTGAGAAAAATTATATGAATTCAATTATGTTATTGATTCATAATAGGTGTTACATAATAGATTTTTCCATGTTGCTTTTCAAATTTATTTTATTATATTTATGAAACCTAGGTGTAGACTTAGATTACGTGGTGTTTCTATTGAAATTTTAAATATTCTTATTATTCAACCTAAGATTACTCAAACCAATGAAGTATCAAATCCTATGCCTAATGAAAGTACAAATAATGAAACTAAAAATAATAATGAAGAGGTTATCATAGAATATTATTTTGATCATGAAAATAATGAATATAATACAAATAATGAACATGAACAAATATATCAAAAATAAGTAAATTTATTGCTATTTTTCAATATTATATCCATCAAAACCATAATATCTTGATGAGATGCTCAAAACCATATTGGAAACTAAAAAATAAAAAGTAGAGATGAACAAGTAGGTGTATATATTGATCATGATATTAGAGATATGGGATATCCTCATATTCATATAACCCTACCCTTGAATAGATCATTACTTCCTACATCCAATGGTGTCATGGGTTATGTATTTACACCATTATTCCTAGAAACAAATCCTACTATTACTAAATCCTCCATGGGAACCATTATCACTTCAACCCAGTTACTAGTTTCAATACCTATATCAACTCAAACCATATGTACCCTTCCTTTTGTGACTTATCAAACTTCAAACCTTAGTGATAAAATTGTGTAAGATCTTATACAAAATATAAAAGATTTGAAAGATAAGATTACTAATATTGAGAAAAATTATATGAATTTAATTATGTTATTGATTCATAATAGGTGTTACATAATAGGTTTTTCCATGTTGCTTTTCAAATTTATTGTATTATATTTATGCAATCTAGGTGTAGCCATAGATTAGGTGGTGTTTCTATTGAAATTTTAGATCTTATTATTCAGCCTAAGATTTATCAAACCAATGAAGCATCAAATCCTATGCCTAATGAAAGTAAAAAAAAATGAAACTAAAAATAATAATGAAGAGGTTATCATAGAATATTATTTTGATCATGAACATAATGAATATAATACAAATAATGAACATGAAAAAATATATCAAAAATAAGTAAAATGTATTGTTATTTTTCAATATTCTATCCATCAAAACTATAATATCTTGATGAGATGCTCAAAACCATATTGGAAACTAAAAAATAAAAAAGTATAGATAAACAACTAGGTGTATATATTGCTCATGATATTAGAGATATGGGACATCCTCATATTCCTATAACCCTACCCTTGAATAGATCATTACTTCCTACATCAAATGGTGGCATGGTTTATGTATTTACACCATTACTCCTAGAAACAAATCTAACTATTACTAAATCCTCCATGGGAACCATTATCACTTCAACCTAGTTACTGGTTTCAATACCTATATCAACTCAAACCATAGGTACCCTTCCTTTTGTGACTTATCAAAATTCAAACCTTAGTGATAAAATTTTGCAAGATCTTATACAAAATATAAAGAATTTGAAAGATAAGGTTACTAATATTGAGTAAAATTATATGAATTCAATTATGTTATTGATTCATAATAGGTGTTACATAATAGGTTTTTCCATGTTGCTTTTCAAATTTATTGTGTTATATTTATGAAACCTAGGTGTAGCCTTAGATTAGGAGGTGTTTCTATCAAAATTTTAGATCTTCTTATTATTCAACCTAAGATTGATCAAACCAATGAAGTGTCAAATACTATGCCTAATGAAAGTACAAATAATGAAACTAAAAATAATAATAATGAAGAGGTTATCATAGTATATTATTTTGATCATGAACATATTGAATATAATACAAATAATTAACATGAACAAATATATCAAAAATAAGTAAAATGTATTTCTATTTTTCAATATTATATCCATCAAAACCCTAATATTTTGATGAGATGCTCAAAACCATATTGGAAACTAAAAAATAAGAAAGTATAGATGAATAACTAGGTGTATATATTGATCATGATATTATCGATATGGGACATCCTCATATTCCTATTACCCTACCCTTGAATAGATCATTACTTCCTACATCCAATGGTGGAATGGGTTATGTATTTACACCGTTATTCCTAGAAAAAAATCCTACTATTACTAAATCCATGGGAACCATTATCACTTCAACCCAGTTACTAGTTTCAATACATATATCAACTCAAACTATACGTACCCTTCCTTTTGTGACTTATCAAACATCAAACATTAGTGATAAAATTGTGCAAGATCTTATACAAAATATAAAAGATTTGAAATATAAGGTTACTAATATTAAAAAAAATTATATGAATTCAATTATGTTATTGATTCCTAATAGGTGTTACATAATAGGTTTTTCCATGTTGCTTTTCAAATTTATTGTATTATATTTAAGCAACCTAGGTGTAGCCTTAGATTAGTTGGTGCTTCTATTGAACTTTTAGATCTTCTTACTATTCAACCTAAGATTTATCAAACCAATGAAGTATCAAATCCTATGCCTAATGAAAAAACAAATAATGAAACTAAAAATAATAATGAAGAGGTTATCATAGAATATTATTTTGATCATGAGAATAATGAATATAATACAAATAATGAACATGAACAAATATATTAAAAATAAGTAAATTTATTGCTATTTTTCAATATTATATCCATCAAAACCATAATATCTTGATGAGATGCTCAAAACCATATTGGAAACTAAAAAATAAAAAAGTAGAGATGAACAACTAGGTGTATATATTGATCATGATATTAGAGATATGGGACATCCTCATATTAATATAACCCTACCCTTGAATAGATCATTACTTCCTACATCCAATGGTAGCATGGGTTATGTATTTACACCATTATTCCTAGAAACAAATCCTACTATTACTATATCCTCCATGGGAACCATTATCACTTCAACCTAGTTACTAGTTTCAATACCTATATCAACTCAAACCATAGGTACCCCTCCTTTTGTGACTTATCAAACTTCAAACCTTTGTGATAAAATTGTGCAAGATATTATACAAAATATAAAATATTTGAAAGATAAGGTTACTAATATTGAGCCAAATTATATGAATTCAATTATGTTATTGATTCATAATAGGTGTTACATAATAGGTTTTTCCATGTTGCTTTTCAAATTTATTGTATTATATTTATGAAACCTAGGTGTAGCCTTAGATTAGGTGGTGTTTCTATTGAAATTTTAGATCTTCTTATTATTCAACCTAAGATTGCTCAAACTAATGAAGTGTCAAATCCTATGCCTAATGAAAGTACAAATAATGAAACTAAAAATAATAATAATGTAAATTTTATCATAGAATATTATTTTGATCATGAATATAATGCATATAATACAAATAATGAACATGAATAGATATATCAAAATTAAGTAAAATGTATTGCTATTTTTCAATATTATATCCATCAAAACCCTAATATCTTGATGAGATGCTCAAAACCATATTGGAAACTAAAAAATATAAAAGTATATATGAAAAACTAGGTGTATATATTTATCATGATATTAGAGATATGGGACATCCTCATATTCCTATAACCCTACCCTTGAATAGATCATTACTTCCTACATCCAATGGTGGCATGAGTTATGTATTTACACCATTATTCGTAGAAACAAATCCTACTATTACTAAATCCTCCATGGGAACCATTATCACTTCAACCCAGTTACTAGTTTCAATACCTATATCAACTCAAACCATAGGTACCCCTCCTTTTGTGACTTATCAAAATTCAAACCTTAGTGATAAAATTGTGCAAGATGTTATAAAAAATATATAATATTTGGAAGATAAGGTTACTAATATTGATAAAAATTATATGAATTCAATTATGTTATTGATTCATAATAGGTGTTACATAATAGATTTTTCCATGTTGCTTTTCAAATTTATTGTATTATATTTATGAAACCTAGGTGTAGACTTAGATTACGTGGTGTTTCTGTTGAAATTTTAAATCTTCTTATTATTCAACCTAAGATTACTCAAACCAATGAAGTATCAAATCTTATGCCTAATGAAAGTACAAATAATGAAACTAAAAATAATAATGAAGAGGTTATCATAGAATATTATTTTGATCATGAAAATAATGAATATAATACAAATAATGAACATGAACAAATATATCAAAAATAAGTAAATTTATTGCTATTTTTCAATATTATATCCATCAAACCCATAATATCTTGATGAGATGCTCAAAACCATATTGGAAACTAAAAAATAAAAAGTAGAGATGAACAACTAGGTGTATATATTGATCATGAGATTAGAGATATGGGATATCCTCATATTAATATAACCCTACCCTTGAATAGATCATTACTTCCTACATCCAATGGTGGCATGGGTTATGTATTTACACCATTATTCCTAGAAACAAATTATACTATTACTAAATCCTCCATGGGAACCATTATCACTTCAACCCAGTTACTAGTTTCAATACCTATATCAACTCAAACCATAGGTACCCCTCCTTTTGTGACTTATAAAACTTCAAACCTTAGTGATAAAATTTTGTAAGATCTTATACAAAATATAAAAGATTTGAAAGATAAGATTACTAATATTGAGAAAAATTATATGAATTTAATTATGTTATTGATTCATAATAGGTGTTACATAATAAGTTTTTAAATGTTGCTTTTCAAATTTATTGTATTATATTTATGCAATCTAGGTGTAGCCATAGATTAGGTGGTGTTTATATTGACATTTTAGATCTTATTATTCAGCCTAAGATTTATCAAACCAATGAAGCATCAAATCCTATGCCTAATGAAAGTAAAAAAAATGAAACTAAAAATAATAATGAAGAGGTTATCATAGAATATTATTTTGATCATGAACATAATGAATATAATACAAATAATGAACATGAAAAAATATATCAAAAATAAGTAAAATGTATTGCTATTTTTCAATATTATATCCATAAAAACAATAATATCTTGATGAGATGCTCAAAACAATATTGGAAACTAAAAAATAAAAAAGTATAGATAAACAACTAGGTGTATATATTGCTCATGATATTAGAGATATGGGACATCCTCATATTTCTATAACCCTACCCTTGAATAGATCATTACTTCCTACATCAAATGGTGGCATGGGTTATGTATTTACACCATTATTCCTAGAAACAAATCTAACTATTACTAAATCCTCCATGGGAACCATTATCACTTCAACCTAGTTACTGGTTTCAATACCTATATCAACTCAAACCATAGGTACCCTTCCTTTTGTGACTTATCAAAATTCAAACCTTAGTGATAAAATTTTGCAAGATCTTATACAAAATATAAAGAATTTTAAAGATAAGGTTACTAATATTGAGTAAAATTATATGAATTCAATTATGTTATTGATTCATAATAGGTGTTACATAATAGGTGTTTCCATGTTGCTTTTCAAATTTATTGTATTATATTTATGCAACCTAGGTGTAGCCTTAGATTAGGTGGTGTTTCTATCAAAATTTTAGATCTTCTTATTATTCAACCTAAGATTGCTCAAACCAATGAAGTGTCAAATCCTATGCCTAATGAAAGTACAAATAATGAAACTAAAAATAATAATAATGAAGAGGTTATCATAGTATATTATTTTGATCATGAACATAATGAATATAATACAAATAATTAACATGAACAAATATATCAAAAATAAGTAAAATTTATTGCTATTTTTCAATATTATATCCATCAAAACCCTAGTATCTTGATGAGATGCTCAAAACCATATTGGAAACTAAAAAATAAAAAAGTAGAGATGAACAACTAGGTGTATATATTGATCATGATATTAAAGATATGAGACATCCTCATATTCCTATAACCCTACCCTTGAATAGATCATTACTTCCTACATCCAATGGTGGCATGGGTTATATATTCACACCATTATTCCTAGAAACAAATCCTACTATTACTAAATCCTCCATGGGAACCATTATCACTTCAACCTAGAAACTGGTTTCAATACCTATATCAACTCAAACCATAGGTACCCCTCCTTTTGTGACTTATCAAAATTTAAACCTTATTGATAAAATTGTGCAAGATCTTATACAAAATATTAAAGATTTAAAATATAAGTTTACTAATATTCAGCAAAATTATATGAATTCAATTATGTTATTGATTCATAATAGGTGTTACATAATTTGGTTACACCTAAAATATCTTTGCACCATTTACCAACTAGTATTATTTCACCTAAGTTGAAATTTTATGGGGGTAAATATGATATTTAACAAAATATCTATTATTTATAGGAGGTGTGTCTTGATTGTGCCTCCAATGATAAACTATTAACCAAATTATTTCCAAGGACCCTAAAAGACTATGATTTATGATGGTTCTGTGACTTACCACTCCTATCAATGAGATCATTCAAACCTTTAGAAGATCAATTCCTATCACATTTTTCTATCAAGATGAATGAAAATATGTCATACTATGAAATTTCAAATATCGAATAAGGAACCAATTAGCATACTAATGAATATGTTTTAAAATGCAAAACAATGATGGCCAAAATGAAAAATCTAATGGTATACAAAGAACTTCAAGACATCTTCAATTTTAACTTGATTTCCCCATTACATGAATCCATTATTTTCAAAGAGTTCAAATCTTTTGATGACTCATGCCATTTTGTTTGATAACATGAAATGAAATTTATTTCCTTAAACAAGCTCAAGTATGTAGCAAACACACTAAATACATATAATACCATGTTTTAATCCAAGTTATAAGCTAAAACTTAAGAACCTAAAAAATTAATAACCACAATGGTTATTGTGGCGTCACAATAACTAAATCATCTCATCTTATCCAATTCACCTAAGAGATAATTTACATGATTACCTAATTCTGTAGCTTATTTACTTCATAATATTTTGGATTGTCATGTCATATCTCTCTATCCTCCTATAGAGTTTGATATGAGGTGACCTCTACCAAAGGACATGATGATAATGTATATTGTGACTATCACTAAGGCCATAGACATTCTACACATAGATATTATAAATTGAAGCATAAGAACTAAAACCTCATTTATGACCAAGAAATTGCCTTAAATTATCCTCAAAGGGATTCAATTTCACAACATATTGATCACTAGAATAAAAAAATATTAAACAATCCTTTGCAATATCATTCTAAGAAAGATCAAGAAGTGAAAATGGCATATAATTCACATCCTCCATCACATTATGGGCACCCATTATAAGGGATAATTGGTAACTATGCATGCACATTAGCTCTTATGGTTCATATACCTCATATTACATTTTATGATAGTGCAATAATGGATGATGACTTAGATATTCATTAATCATTTATTTGAGTACACCTTGACCATCATCCTATACATAGTGTAATGAATTATAATGGTCTATCACATGTGGCTACCACTTTATTATATGAGAGTCTTTGATATTTTATTGGGAAGATGTTGGTTACATAAACTCTATGTAGTACCTTCTCTAGTATATGGGTATATTAAATACATTCATACCAACATGATAGTCATAATTATTATAATTCTATATAAACATCCACTTTAACAAGATAAGTTTATTACAAGATATATAATTATAAAACCTACTAAGTTTAATCCTCTATTAAATGGTAAATAATAGGAAATCCCCTTTCATAGGTAGCCCATACTTGAGAGGCCTTTGCATCATAAACAGATAGTGGATTCCATGAAATCTTCATCTATGTCTACATAATATACTTATTTACTTAAAGAAACTAAACATGATCCAATTAAATATATTACAAAGAAACCATAGAGCATAAAATGATGAGTTACATGAACCCCTACTCATATTATTTTTTTAGTACCACATAGTCCTATTACACATATGCAAGATAATGCAAGTTTTATAGATCTAGATATGGAACCTATGAATGCCCCTTAGATGTAAAACTAGTTCCACATAACATATTATGATATTTGAGATACCTATGAGAATATTAGGATACCTAATAAAATATTATAAAAATACAAAAAGAATCAAAATTTTCCAAAATACAAAAACATTCAGATAAATTCAAAAATAAAAAAATATCTAACTTTCCTAGATTTTATTAGCTCCTTAGCATCTATATTGTTTTTTTTAAGTTAGTAGATATTATATCATTTCATTCCTATATACATATATGTTTCACACATCGTTGAGTGTGATACAGGCATACCCAGACACGTGATCCATGCACTTCAATATGTTGGACCTTTCTTCTACTCATGTCATATAGTACGTTGGGTGAATTTGCCTTTTTTGATAATTATCAATACTAATTACATATAATTTATGATCATTTATAAATTATAATGTTTTATCTTATATTTACAACACACACACACACACACACACACACACACACACACACACACACACACACACACACACACACAGATATATATATATATATATATATATATATATATATATATATATATATATATATATATATATATATATATATATATATATATATATATATATATATCCCTCCTCATATCTTTCATAATGTACTTAATATGATCTATTACATAATTTTTTTTCTAACACATAAATGTAGGAAATAATATAAAATAATTATGTTGGATAGCTATGATTTATAGATTTTCACATGTTTGAGTGTATTAAATTGCTTTATATTATCTTATTTGTAAAATATTTGACTATTTTCCTTATCTTTTGGTCCCTGGGACATTGTATGTTAATTGAAAATTTAAATATGTCATTCTATGTGCATTAGACATTTAAATAGTCATTCATTTTGATTGTTTGGTATTTGAACATGACCCTTGTATGAGGTCTCCTTGGAACATAAATTTTATGACTCAATGATCTATATTGTTACTCTCTAAACATTACCATGATCTATATCATTCATTTTAGGACTCAATGTGATCACATAGTCTAATCCTAATTGATATATGTACTTAGACTTGTTATCTCTATATGTTACATGATTCATACATGTATTATACAAATAAATTATCCTTTTTAGTTATGGTGCATACCATATTATATTTACCTCACTTAAAAATGGGGGCATGTCATAAAATCATGAACTCCACATTTTCACATTTCTCTATATTGTAATGAAGGCATGTCACAAAGGCATAACCTCTAAAATTGTATACCTTTATAGTTTTCAATATTTTAGTGGGGGAATGTTATAAGAATAAGACCTTCAAAATTATAAACTTACATATTATATTCATATTTCAATGGCAGCATGTTATAAATATATGACCTCCACACCTACACAATCTTCAGTTAAGTTTCATGATTTAGATATACACTTGGATCATAGTCTTATACATTACATTGATTATGAATAGATTTGAAACATGGTTTTTAATATCTATGACACATAGACTCCATATAAAACATATTAGAGTTGCATATTCCATGTTATTTCACTAAAAATTACAAATTTACCAATTATAATACTCTCCAGGATGTACTGATTACATTAGGATGTATTTTTATCGAGCCTTTTCTACTATATCAATGGCTTCATATTATAGGTTAAAGTGATTAAATAATTTGACCTCACCAAATTTAAATATTTAAGTGATTTAATCATCTAATATCACTATACTTATAATATGAGTTGATTAAATCACTCACCTTCACCAAATTATATATATTCATACTTAAGTTGTGTGATTAAGATATAGTGAATACAATGGTCATGTCACAACTCATCCTTACACTAGATTGGGGGAATAATACATTCAATCTCTCTCTTAATATCTCCAAGGTTCAAGTTTAAACCTTCTCTAGCTCTAATTCTTCATAAATAATCATCTATACCAATTCAAAGCATTAAGAGGCAACACAGCTGCATCGACACACATGTGTATTCCTTCCTTTCTCTCTTTAATTTCAAGTATTTCAATAATTTGAAATTTTAGATTATATTCATTAATTTATACTATAACATGCTCTTGGTTACATGTCATATACTATTAAATCACTTAAAGTGGGCTCAAGTAATTATAATGTGTGTTATACACACCCAAATATGTATTTATTTCCATTAACCTAGTAATTTCATCCTTATGCATTACTAGATTAAAGGTGGAGAATGTAGATATTAAAACTAAATATTTATAGTATTTGAGTCTTATATATTTAAAAACTATCAAACATGGTTATACCCTTAAGTTCTAGACCTCACTATTATTGAAAGGCTTGTACTTGCCATTTTATTATGCCAAAATTCTTATCTCTTAGTCCAATCCATATAATTTAGATAACCTAGGTATTTTATATTTCACAAAAGCTTAAAACCTAATAAACATTCTTAACTGATAGTTTCAAATCCATACATGTTTTTTATTCCTCTAAAAACTATAGTTAACTATAGTGTCCAGATCCTTATCTAGTGTTCATTTTCCAAAAGTCATCCAAATTACTAAATGATCAAAACATATGGGTCGACAAAATTTCCTTAGTGAACCCTACTATGAGATATTATAAAAAGGTGTGGAATATATATAAGTCTAAGCCTTATCATTAGTTATATAGTAAATATAAAAAAAAACACCTATCAAATAGAAATCAATCAATTGAACAAGTAATCTATTTTACCTTATTCATCCATATTTTAAAAAAGAATAGGAATACTCATAAAATAGATTTAAAAGATTCAAATATTAGCCCATGATCAATAGTTTTTGAACTACTATCTATATCATTGCATGAATCTTCATGTAGTATATTACACCCTTGTGCACACACTTTCCCACACATAGGGGAATTCTACATAAGTCTAAGAGCCTAATTGGAGAATCAGATATGTAGGTAGTTCCCATTGATAGAGAGGTCTTTAGGGAGCTTGACACCATGACCACACAAATCCCTTTTTCAACAAACTCATTTCAAGGGTGAAGAGATAGGGTTTGATCAATCAACAAAGAGTGACAACTTGTATCCCATATCTAAATAAATTAGTATAAAGGTGATAAAAAAACCCATAATAATGAAGTTAATTTCATCTTAATGTAGTTATTATTCTATGTTAGACACCTATGTCATAGTCAGACACTAACATCAATAATAGTGTCTAATTCTGAATGTATTGTATGTACCCACATAAGTAAAATTTATATAATTTGATGACTAATATAGAATATTAATCTTACATATTTTATACTTATTTCTTGTCTAGATCTATCTATAGATTAAAATAGATAAGTCTTATTTATTACAATATATTTCAATATATATACTTTATTATTTTTAATAATCTCATTTATATAAATTCAGTAAATTATTAATTTGATTTTTATATTAATTAGCCTACTATAGATTATTTTATCATCCTTTTTTATAACTATTTATATATTCTTAACCGTATATCCACCATATCTAAATTTAAGGTTAAATAAAACTAGTCCACCATATCCTATGATTCATTTTGATGATAGTGAGATAGTGGATGATGATTTTGATTTTCATGAGTTATGTATACACATCTATATTGATCAAAAACACATTCATAGTGTGTTAGTTGATAATGGATCAAGTGATAATGCATACACTAACATAACTTCACTCATTTGGTTATAGACAACATGACATACAATCAACTTCCAAAAGTGTCAAGACATCTAATGAGAAAAAAAACCACTTTGGGACACCATGTATTTCCTTTTCAGGTAGACCCTACTATAATATCTACTCCTTTTATTTTTTTACCAAAAATGGGGTCTTTGAAATGATATTAGGATGCACTTATTTTCAAAATGTCTATTTTGTACCCTCTATGATACATATATGCCTAAACTACATTCATTCCAATCAAATTGTCAAAATTTCAAGAACTAGATATGAGTACCCTCTGCAGTCTATGGTACCTCCTCCTTTCAATCCACCACCACAAATAAATAATATATCTATGAAATAATAATTGACATTTAATTTTTTTTACCTAAACAATGATCTCTATTTATCTAGTTTTAAAAAGGTTCAAAAATGTTACAAGCAACCAATACAAAAGCAAGCTTATCAGAAAAAGGTATTTGATTCAAAACAAGCTCCATCACATGCAACATATTATAAATTTTTAATACAACAAAATCAACACACTAATCATAAAGTATAACAATTATAATAATATCCTGATAGTCTTAATATTATTTCATACCATTCTACTTTTCCTATAACTACTCCTTTGACATGGGATAACATGATTAGTGATTTTGATAATGTTTTTACAACACATGATGCATTTTATGATTTGGATTCACGTAAATTTAACATAATTCAATCACAAAAATAAATATTTATACCACTTAATTCAAATTCTTATCAATCCTATATTGATGGGATCATTGGTTATCTTGTTGCATTTTTAAATATTCTAAAAAATCAATACATTTCAAATAATTTAAAAAAGACAAATCAGATTGTACATAGCTTCTTACTTATTTCATTATGTTATTCTTCCATTGAATTAATATGTGATAAATTTGATTAATTATTCTAAAACCCTTGGTTTTGTTTGAATTTTTTCCCTCCTGACTCTTCTTTTTCACTTTCTAGATAAAAAAATAGTGATCTATTCTTCCATTTATGTTTCTAATTTCATAGTCTGCATTGATAAAATTACATTTTTTGACAAGGACATAATCAAATAGTAAGGTCAAAAACTAATTTACAATACTAACTTTAGTTGGTTGATCTTGCTCTGTGTAAAGTTTCACTTATAAATTAAAATTTGAGCACACAAAGCCTTAATATTCCTAATTTTTTTATATTTCACCCAACTCTAATAAGAAAAATAGTAATTTACATGTAAAATATCTCTTTCATTGTTATATTTCTCATAAATTCTACATGTATACATAATATAATTTTAAAAATATATGATTTATTGATGTTTTATGTCTTGAATCAACATGTTGAGTTTTGATATCTCTAAGTGAAAACCTTAAAGGGTATACCTAGAAGGGGGTGGGTAGAACAATGGTGCTTCATGAGAGACATTGTTGTTTATATATAATACTTATATCCATTATAGTTCCATCATACTTGATCCCCTAATCAATATTTTTCTTTATAACCCCTAACTATACCGAGACCAATAATTTTTTACTATATCAACCTGAATTGATTTATTAGTTATTCATTCTTGCAAATTTTTAAATTAACTCAACCCAATTCAATGTAGTTTTAAAGCTATGTTAGACTATACATAACTATATGGGCCCTAACCAACCTAGTTTGAGGTTTAACCATCATATTTTAAACTACATTGAGACTATTTGATGGCATAAGATAAAACTTTAGGAAGGGTTAGGATCATACATCACTATAAATACAAGTTCCTATTTCAATCTAATCAAGAGGTACATTCCTTTTCACATTGTCATTGCTCAAAATTCTACTTAAGTATATGTTTGGATAATCCATTGCTTAGATATTTCCTTATAGGTAAAAATCTTGTCTTGTGGGGTCTTGGATGTAATAGGAAGAACCCCTTTTGGAATATATCTTGGTTGAACCTTTGTGATCCTTATAACCACAACAGTCTCTTACAAAACACCATTATCCACGGGGAATATTGAGGCTCGATAGGATTATTTAAGGTAATTATATTATAACCCTATCTCTTTCATTATGATAGATAGAAATTTCATAATTACTAGATTAGATGAATGTATCACTCGTTGTTTGAATACCTTCTACACTTATACCTAGTGTAGCTATAGGGTTTTCCAAACTTATCATTTCCTACCTTAGGTGACTCAGGGATTCATTTGCTTACCATGGTCCCTTACCATTTTTAGTTTATTTTTAACCATCCCCCTTATCTTTTTTTCTAGCTTGGTAATAATAAATTAGATTAACTCTAATATTAAAAGACCTAGTTAGGGTTCTTTCATTATATTGATTGCCTAAAGGATTTGTAACCATCTCTATTAATGTTATGTAATAAGTTATCCTATTGATAGGCTTAGTGGGTCTATTTGGTCATATCCTCATACATTAAGTATCAATGGGATCTATTTGATTTAATTTCTTTGAGTCTAGCTCTCTTAGATATGATAAGTTATATGTCAATCTTAGCTCATTGCATACATTCTGGTGAAATTGACATGAACTAACCATAGTTTTTTCTCTTTTAGAAAACTATATCTATGCAGGTCAATACAATTTTATTCCTCTTTATTTTTCAATAGACTACTTCAATGTATGTCAACTTAGTATAATATTTGTGTGTCTTCAAGAAACTATATCAGTGCGAGTTGATAAATTTTTATTTTTATGTGTTTTTATACTAGGATATATTGATGTAGGTCTATATAGTATTACACTCACATCTACAATATTTTCTTAAATTAGTGAACTATATGAGCCAAGATGATTTACTTTTATTTATTAGGTTATTTTCTACCCAGTTATATCAACCCTATCCAATATAGTTTTACTTACTAATTTTTATAGTCAACATTATTTAATAAATTGATTTAGTTTTATATCTAAATTTTTAAAATTTTATCAAAATTTATTTTACTTAGACAACTCTATCAACCTTGTTCAATTTAATTATAAATTTATCTTATCTCTATGTCAAACTATATAAACACCTGATTGCTATAGTAATATTTTGCATCTTTATAACAAAATTTAACAACCTTGTCTGATTTAGTTTATTCTTATTGTTTTTATCTATATTTACACAAATTATATTGACTTACATTAATACCATTTTTTATTGCATAGATAACTGCATTGACCTGTGTTAATATAGTTATGTGTGTTTTCATTTTTTAGCATAATCAAGGCAAATTAGCCTTTATTTTTAGTAATTAAACAAACATTTCATTTCAAGTTGATTTCATGTTTATTTCAATTCCCTTAATGTTGTAAATTTATTTTTGACATTAATTTTCAAATTTTATTTTTTCTCTGTTTGGCTTTCCCTAAAAACTATATTTCAATAATTTTCAAACTAATTAGCTACTATTGTGAAGGGATAAATAATATTTTGTTTAAAATCCTTCTCTATTATTTATAAATATCATGGCATGATGGGTTTGACAAAATACTCATATCTAAGGTGTATATTTAAACACATACTTTAGTTTTCGCTTACCTCAAAATATTAAGGAAACATATAAGATTCTCATTTTATTAAACTTTAGGAAGCTAGTCTTTTGATTGATTCTATAGTGCATCAGTTAGTAGTTAGTGCCATAAATTTACTCTAAACTAACCTTCGAAACTAGATTTAGTGGGATATGGGAATGTTATTTCCTTCATACTCGATGCTCTAAAATATTGGCCCAATAATATTTAATGTATAAGAAAGTGTCTTTGAGAGACAAAAAATTAGTTACATCTGTTTAACACATTTACCTGATCTTCATTTTTGATAAATAATTTAGAAAATAGTTAAATTTCCAAAAAAAATTGCTATTGTATTATACATTATAGAATGTATCATCTAGTCTCGATATAATTTTTTGTTGTGTTTCAACTACATCAGCCAACATCGATATAGTCATTTGTGTGTGATTAAACTACATCGACTAGGTTTGATATAGTCTCTTGATTTTGTTTATCATTTGTCTCTATTTATTAGATTTTATTAACTAATACTAATACAAGTTATTCATAATATTTATAAGTTTCCCCCATGTAGGACTACATCAACCAAACTTGATATAGTCTACACTTTCCCTTTACAATATATTTCAATATCTATACTTTAATATTTTTAATAAACTCATTTGTATAAATTTAGTAAATTATTTGTTTTACTTTTATATTAATTAGCCTACTATAGATTAGTTTATCACCCTTTTTTTATAACTATTTGTATATTTTTAACCCTATATCCACCATATTTAAATTTAAGGTTAAACAAAACTACTCCACCACATCTTATTAGTTTTGATGATAGTGAGATAGTGGGTGATGGTTTTCCTATTCATGATTTATGTATACACACCTATATTGATCAACAACACATTTATAGTGTGTTAGTTGACAATGGATCAAGTGATAATTCATACATTGACATAACTTTGTTTAATAGGTTACATACAACATGACATAATCAGATTTTAAAAGTGTCAAGACATCTAATGAGAAACAAAAAAAACCACGTTAGGACACATTGTATTTCCTCTTCAGGTAGACCCTACTATAATGTCTACTTGTTTTATTATTTTACCAAAAAATGGGGTATTTGACATGATATTAGGATTCACTTAGTTTCAAATTCTTGATTTTGTACCCTCTATGATACAAATATGCCTAAAGTACATTCATTGTTATCAAATTGTGAAAATTTAAAGAACTAGATATGAGTACCCTCTAAAATCTATGGTACCTCCTCCTTCCCATCCACCACCACAAATCATTAATACATATATGAAATAAAAATTGGCATTTAAATTTTTTATACCTAAGCAAAGGATATCTATTTATCTAGTTCAAAAAAGGTCCAAAAATGTTGTAAGAAACCAATACAAAAGCATGCTTATCAAAAAAAGGTATCTGGTTCACAACAAGTACCATCACATGAAACATATTATAAATTGGTGATACAAAAAATTTAACATGTTACTCAAAAATTACAACATTTGGAATAATATTTGGATAGTCTTAATTTTATTTCATACCATTCTACTTCTCCTATAACTGCTCCTTTGACATGGGATAATATGATTAGTGATTTAGATAATGTTTTTACAACACATGATGCATTTTATGATTTGGATTCACGTACATTTAACATAATTCGATCATAAAAAGAAATATTTATACTACTTATTTCAAATTCTTATGAATCACATATTGATGGGATCATTGGTTATCTTGTTGCATTTTCAAATATTATAAAAAATCAAAGCATTTCAAATAATTTAAAAAAGACAAATTCAGATAGTACATAGCTTCTTATTTATTTCATTGTGTTATTCTTCCATTGAATGCATATGTGATAAATTTTATTAATTATTCTAAAACCCTTGGTTTTTTCTAAATTTTTTCCCTCTTGACTCTACCTTTTCAATTTCTAGATTAAAAAATAGTGATATATTATTCCATTTATCTTTCTAATTTCATAGTCTACATTGATAAAATTACATTTTCTGATAAGGACATAATCAAATATTAAGGTAAAAAACTAATTTCCACTACTAACCTTAGTTTGTTGATCTTGATCTATGTAAATTTTCACTTATAAATCAAAATTTGAGCACACAAAGCTTTAATATTCCTAACTTTTTTATATTTCACCCAATTCTAATATGAAAAATAGTAATTTTCATCTAAAATATCTCTTTCTTGTGTTATATTTCTCATACATGCTACATGTATACACACTATATTTTTAAAAATATATCATTTATTGATGTTTTCTCTCTTGAATCAACATGTTGAGTTTTAATATCTCTAAGTACAAACATTAAATAGTGCACCTAGAAGGGGTTGGGTATAATAATGGTTCTTCATGAGAGACATGTTGTTTATCTATCATACTTATATCCACTATAGTTCCCTAGTAATTTATCCCCTAAGAAATATTCCTATTTATAAACCATAAATATATCAAGACCCATATTTTTTGACTATATCAACCTGACTTGATTTATTAGTTATTCATTCTTGGAAAATTTGAAATTAATTCAACCCATGTCAATGTAGTTTAAAATTTATGTTAGACTCTACATAACTATATTAGCCCTGACCAACCTAGTTCAAGGTTAAACCATCATATTTTCAACTACATTGAGACTATTCGATGGCATAAGCTAAAAATTTAATAAGGGTTAGGATCATCCATCACTATAAATACAAGTTCCCATTTCAATCTAATGGAGAGGAAAATTCATTTTCAAATTGTCATTGCTCACAATTATACTTAAGTCTCTGTTTGGAGAATCCATTGCTTAGATATTTCCTTACAGGGCTAAAGCTTGTCTTGTGGGGTCTTGGATGCAATAGGAACAGCCCCATTTAGACTATAGCTTGGCTGAAACTTTGTGATCCTTACAACCACAATAATCTCTTACAAAACACCATTATCCAAGGGGGATATTGAGGATTGATAGGTTTATTCAAGGTAATTATATTCTAACCCTATCTTTTTCATTTTGATAGATAGAAATTTCATAATTACTAGCTTTGATGAATCTATCACTCCTTGTTTGAATCTCCTCTACATTTATACTTAGTGTGGCTATAGGGTTTTTCAAACTTATCATTTCCCACCTTATGTGACTTAGGCCTTCATTTGATTACCATAGTCCCTTACCATTTTTAGTTTATTTTTAACCATCGCCCTTATTTTTGTTGCTAGCTTTGACAATACTAGATTAGATTAATTTTGAAATTAGAAGACCTAGTTAGGGTTATTTCATTATATTGATTATCTAAAGGATTTGTAACCATCTCTATTAATGTTGTGTAATAAGTTATCCTCTTAATAGGTTTACTAGATCCATTTGGTCATATCTTGATACATTAGTTATCAATGGGATATATTTCAATTAATTTCTTTGAGTTTAGATCTCTTAGATAAGACAAGTTATATGTCAATGTTAGCTCATTGCATACATTTTGATGAACTTGACAAGAACTAACCATTGATTTTTTTCTTTTAGAAAACTATTTCTATGCAAGTCAATACAATTTTATTACTCTTTATTTTTCAATAGACTACATTGATCTATGTCAACTTGGTATAATATTTGTGTGTCTTCAAGAAACTATATCAGTGCAGGTTGATAGAGTTTTATTTTTATGTGGTTTTATACTAGGATATATTTACATATTTCAATACTATATTACACTCATGTCTACATTATTTTCTTAAATTAGTGAACTATATCAACCAAGCTGATCTAGTTTTATATACTATGTTATTTTCTACCCAACTATATCAACCTTATCTAATATAGTTTTACTTACTCATTTTTACAGTCAAATTTATTTAGTAAATTGATTTCATTCTATATCTAAATTTTATAAAAAAAAATATTTTACTTAGATAGATATATCAACTTTGTCCGATTCAATTTTAAATTCATTTTATCTCTATGTCAAACTATATGAACACCTGGTTGATATAGTTTTGTTTTGCATATTTGTAATAAAATTTATCAACCTTATCTAATTTAGTTTATTCTTATTGTTTTATTTATATTTACACAAATTATGTTGACTATCATTCATACCATTTTATATTATGTGAATAACTACATCGATCTATGTCAATATAGTTATGGGTGCTTTTATTTTTTAGCATAAGCAAGGTGAATTAGCCTTTATTTCTACTAATTAAACAAACATTTAATTTGAAGTTGATTTCATGTTTATTTTAATCCCTTAATGCTATAAATTAATTTTTGACATTGATTTTCAAATTTTAGTTTTTCTTTGTTTGGATTTCCATAAAAACTATATTTCAATAGTTTTCAAACTAATTAGCTACTATTGTGAAGGGCTAAACAATATATTTTTTACAATCCTTGTCTATTGTTTATAAATATCATGGAATGATGGTTTTACCCAAATACTCATAGCCAAGGTACAGATTTAAACACATATTTTTGTTTCCATTTACCTCACAATATTAAGGAAACACATAAGATTCCCATTTTATTAAACCTTAAGAAGTCAGTTATTTGACTGATTCTATAATGCACTAGTTAGTAGTTAGTGCCATAAATTTACTCTCAACTTACCCTTGACACCAGATTTAGTGGGATATGGAAATGGTACTTTCTCCATAGTTGATGATTTAAAATATTGGGACAACAATATTCAATGTATAATAAATTATCTTTGAGAGCCTACAATTAGTCACATCCTTTTAGTACATCTACTTGGTCTTCATTTTCGATAAATAATTAAAAAAATAGTTAAATTTCCAAAAAAAATTATATTATATTTTACATTATATAATGTATCATCTAGTGTTGATACAATTTTGTGTTGTGTTTCAACTACATCAACCAACATTGATATAGTCATTCATGTGTGAATAAACTATATCGACTAGGTTTGATATAGTCTCTTGAGTTTATTTATACTTTGCCTCTATTTATTATATTGTATTGCCTAATACCAACACAATTTATTCATAAAATGTATATTTTTTTCTCATATATGACTACATCAACCAATCTTGATATAGTCTATGATTTACCTTTACAATATATTTCAATTTCTATACTTTACTATTTTTAATAATCTCATTTGTATAAATTCAATAAATTATTTATTTGAGTTTTAAATTAATTAACCTGCTATATATTAGTTTATCACCCTTTTGTTAGAACTATTTCTATATTCTTAAGCCTATATTCCTGATATCTATATTTAAGGTTAAATAAAACTACTCCACCACATCTTCTTATTAGTTTTGATGATAGTGAGATAGTAGATGATGATTTTGCTTTTCATGATTTATGTGTCTACACTTATATTGATCAACAACACATTCATAGTGTGTTAGTTGATAATGGATCAAGTGATAATGCATACACTGACATAAATTCATTCATTAGGCTATAAATAATATAACATACAATCAACTTCCAAAAGTGTCAATACATCTAATGAGAAACAAAAAAACACTCTAGGACACATGTATTGCCTCTCTAGGTAGACCCTAATATAATATCTACTCCTTTTATTGTTTTACCAAAAAAGGGGTGTTTGACATGATATTAAGATGAAATTAGTTTCAAAATATATATGTTGTACCCTCTACAATACATCTATGCCTAAAGTACATTCATTGTAATCAAATTATAAAAATTTAAAGAACCAGATATGAGTACTCTCTGTAGTCTATGGTACCTCCTCCTTCGCATCCACCACCACAAATCATTAATACATCTATGAAATAATAACTGACATTTAAATTTTTTATACCTAAATAAAGGATCTCTATTTTTCTAGTTCAAAAAAGGTGCAAAAATGTTACAAGTAACCAATACAAAAGCAAGCTTATTATAAAAATGCATCTGGTTCACAACAAGTACCATCACATGAAACATGTTCTAAATTGATAATACAAAAAACTCAACATGTTACTCAAATAGTACAACATTTGGAACAATATCCTGATAGTCTTAATATTATTTCATACCATTCTAATTCCCCTATAACTTCTCCTTTGACATGGGATAACATGATTAGTGATTTAGATGATGTTTTTACAACATATGATGCATTTTATGATTTAGATTCATGTACATTTAAAATAATTAAATCATAAAAAGAAATAGTTATACCACTTATTTCAAACTCTTATGAATCCCATATTGATGGGATCATTGGTTGTCTTGTTACATTTTCAAATATTCTAAAAAATCAAAACATTTCAAATAATTTAAAATAGATAAATTCAGATTATACATAGCTTCTTATTTATTTTATTCTGTTATGATTACACTGAATGCATATGTGATAAATTTGATTAATTATTTTAAAACCCTTGGATTTTTTTGAATTTTCCCTCTTGACTCTTCTTTTTCACTTTGTAAATAAAAAATAATGATCTATTATTCCATTTATCTTTCTAATTTCATAGTCTACATTAATAAAATTTCATTTTATGATACGGACATAAAAAAATAGTAAGGTAAAAAACTAATTTCCACTACTGACCTTAGTTGGTTGATCTTTCTCTATGTAAATTTTCACTTATAAATCAAAATTTGAGCACACAAATACTTAATATTCCTAATTTATTGATATTTCACCCAATTCTAATATGAAAAATAGTACTTTACATTTAAAATATCTCTTTCATGTTTTATATTTATCATATATGCTATATGTATAGACACTATATTTTTAAAAATATATCATTTATTGATGTTTCTCTCTTGAATCAACATTTTGAGTTTTAATATCTCTAAGTGCAAACCTTAATGGGTGCAAATAGAAGGGGGTGGGAATAAAAATGGTGCTTCACGAGAGAAATTGTTGCTTATCTATCATACTTATATACACTATAGTTACCTTGTACTTGATCCCCTAATCAATATTCCTCTTTATAACCCCTAACTATAACAAGACCAATATTTTTTTAATACATCAACCTGACTTGATTTATTAGTTATTCATTCTTGCCAATTTTTAAATTAACTCATCCCAAGTTGATGTAGTTTAAATTTTATGTTAGACTCTACATAACTATATCGACCCTAACCAACCTAGTTCAAGGTTAAACCATCATATTTTCAACTACAATGAGACTATTCAATAGCATAAGCTAGAAATTTAAGAAGGGTTAGGATCATCCATCACTATAAATACAAGTTCCCATTTCAATCTAATGGAGAGGGACATTAATTTTCACATTGTCATTACTCATAATTCTACTTAAGTCTATGTTTAGATAATCCATTACTTAGATATTTCCTTACAGGGAAAAATCTTGTCTTGTGGGGTCTTAGATGCAATAGGAAGAGTCCCTTTTAGACTATATCTTGGTTGAACCTCTGTGATCCTTATAACCACAACAATCTCTTAAAAAACACCATTATCCAAGGGGGATATTGAGGCTCGATAGGTTTATTCAAGGTATGCATATTCTAAACCTATCTCTTTCATTTTGATAGATAGAAATTTCATAATTACTAGCTTAGATAAATGTATCACTCCTTGTTTGAATCTCCTCTACACCTATTGTGGCTATATGATTTTTCAAACTTGTCATTTCCAAACTTAGGTGACTTAGGACTTCATTTGCCTACCATGGTTTCTTCTCCTTTTTGTATATTTTTAACTATCCCCCTTATTTTTGTTTCTAGCTTGGCAATACTAGATTAGATTAATTTTAATATTAAAAGACCTAGTTAGGGTTATTTCATTATATTGATTACCTAATGGATTTGTAACATTCTCTATTAATTTTTTGTAATGATTTATCCTCTTGATAAGTTTATCAGATTTAATTGGTCATATCCTTATACATTAAGTATTAATGGGATCTATTTGATTTAACTACTTTGAGTCTAGATTTCTAAGATAGGATGAGTTATATGTCAATATTATCTCATTGCATACATTCTAGTGAACTTGACATGAAATAACCATTGTTTTTTATCTTTTAGAAAACTATATCGATGCAAGTCAATACAATTTTATTCCTCTTTCTTTTTCAATTGACTACATCGATGTATGTTGACTTAGTATAATCTTTGTGTGTCTTTAAGAAACTATATCCATGTGGGTTGATAAATTCTTATTTTTAATGTGTTTTAATACCAAGCTATATTCATGTAGGTCAATATAGTAATACACTCATATCTACATTATTTTTTTAAATCAGTGAACTATAGCAACCAAGCTTATCTATTTTAATTTACTAGGTTATTTTTTGTCAAATTATATCAACCCTATCTAGTATAATTTTACATACTCATTTTTACAGTCAACTTTATTTAGTAAATTGATTTAGTGATATATCTAAATTTTTAAAATTTTATCAAAATGTATTTTACTTAGACAACTATATCATACTTATTTGATTTAATTATAGATTAATTTTATTTATATGTCAAACTATATGAATACCTAGTTGATATAGTTCTATTTTGCATCTTTGTAACAAAATTGACCAACCTTGTCTAATTTAGTTTATTCTTATTATATATATATATATATATATATATATATATATATATATATATATATATATATATATAAACACACACACACACACAAAAAAAAAAAACAAATTATATTGAATTACATTGATACCATTTTATATTACATGAATAACTACATTGACATGTGTCAATATAATTATGTGTGATTTCATATTTTAGCATAAGCAAGGTAAATTATCCTTTATTTTCAGTAATTAACAAACATTTCATTTCAAGTTGATTTCATGTTTATTTAAATTCACTTTATTTTGTAAATTAATTTTTTACATTGAATTTCAATTTTTTTCTTTGTTTGGCTTTCCCTAAAAACTATATTTTGATAGTTTTAAAGCTACTTAGCTACTATTATGAATGGCTATAAAATATTTTGTTTATAATCATTGTTTATTGTTTATAAGTATCATGGCATGATGGGTTTACACAAGTACTCATATCCAAGGTACATATTTAAACACATACCTTAGTTTCCACTTACCTCACAATATTAAGGAAACACATGATTCTCATTTTATTGAACCTTAGGAAGTTAGTCATTTGATTGATTCTATAGTGCACTAGTAATTAGTTAGTGTCATAAATTTACTCTAAAATTAACCTTAAAACTAGATTTAGTATGATATGGTAATGGTACTTCCTCCATATTCAATACTTTAAAATATTGGGCCAACAATATTCAATGTACAAGAAAGTATCTTTGAGATTCTACAAATTAGTCACATCATTTTATCACATCTACCTGATCTTAATTTTAGGTAAATAATTAAAAATAGTTAAATTTCAAAAAAAAATGTTATTTTATTCTACATTATATAATGTATAATCTAGTGTTGATACAAATTTATGTTGTGTTCTAACAACATCAGCCAATACTAATATAGTCATTTGTGTGTGTATAAACTTCATCAACTATGTTTGATATAGTCTCTTGAGTTTATTTATCCTTTGCCTCTATTTATTAGATTTTATTACCTAATAACAATACAATTTATTCATAATATTTATATTTTTCCACATATATGACTATAGCAACCAAGCTCGATATAGTCTACACTTTACCTTTAAAATATATTTCAATATCTATACTTTACTATTTTTAATAATCTCATTTCTATAAATGAAATAAATTATTTATTTTAGTTTTATATTAATTGGCCTATTATAGATTACTTTATCACCCTCTTTTTATAGATATTTATATATTTTTAACCCTATATCCTCCATATCTAAATTTAAAGTTAAACAAAACTACTCCACCACATCCTATGATTAGTTTTGATGATTGTGAGATAGTGGATGATGATTTTGATTTTCATGATTTGTGTATATGCACCTATATTGATCAACAACACATTAATAGTGTTATTTGATAATGGATCAAGTTATAATGCATACACTAGCATAAATTCATTTATTAGGTTATAGATAACATGACATACAATCAACTTCCAAAAGTGTCAAGACATCTAATGAGAAATAAAAAACCACTTTGGGACACATTGTATTACCTATTTAGGTAGACACTACTCTAATATCTATTCATTTTTATTATTTTACCAAAAAATGGGGTCTTTGACATGATATTAGGATTCACTTAGTTTCAAAATCTTTATGTTGTATCCTCTATGATACATATATGCATAAAGTACATTCACTGCAATCAAATTGTCAAAATTTCAAGAACCAATTATGAGTACCCTCTACAATCTATGATACCTCCTCCTTCCCATCCACCACCACAAATAATTAATACATGTATTAAATAAATATTTACATTTAACTTTTTTATACCTGAACAAAGGATCACTATTTGTCTAGTTCAAAAAATGTGCAAAAATGTTACAAGCAACCAATACAAAAGCAAGCTTATTAGAAAAAGGTATCTGGATCACAACAAGCACCATCACATGAAACATATTCTAAATTGGTGATACAAAAAAATCAAAATTCTACTAAAAATTTACAACATTTGGAAAAATATCCTAATAGTTTTAATATTATTTCATACGTTTGTACTTCTCTTATAACTACTCCTTTGACATGGGATAACATGATTAGAGATTTAGATAATGTTTTTGCAACACATGATGTATTTTAATATTTGGATTCACATACATTTAACACAATTCAATCATAAAAATAAATATTTACACCACTTATTTTAAAATCTTATGAATCCCATATTGATGGGATCATTTGATATCTTGTATTTTCAAATATTCTAAAAAATCAAAACATTTCAAATAATTTAGAAAAGACCAAGTCAAATTGTACATAGCTTCTTATTAATTTCATTGTGTTATTCTTCCAATCAATGCATATGTGATAAATTTGATTAATTATTCTAAAACCCTTTTTTTTCTCAAATTTTTCCCACTTCACTTTTCTTTTTCACTTTATAGATTAAAAAAATAGTGATCTAGTCTTCCATTTATCTTTCTAATTTCATAGTCTGCATTGATAAAATTGCATTTTATGATAAGGACATAATCAAATAGTAAGGTAAAAATCTAATTTCCACTAATGACCTTAGTTGGTTGATCTTGTTCTCTATAAATTTTCACTTAAAAATAAAAATTTGAGCACACAAAGCCTTAATATTCCTATTTTTTTATATTTCTCCCATTTCTAATATGAAAAATAGTATTTTTCATCTAAAATATCTCTTTCATGTGTTATATTTCTCATACATGCTACATGTATACACAATATATTTTTAAAAATATATCATCTATTGATGTTTTCTCTCTTGAATCAACATGTTGAGTTTTAATATCTCTAAGTGAACCTTAAAGGGTGCACCTAGAAGGGGGCCAATATAACAATGGTGCTTCATGAGAGACATGGTTATTTATCTATCATACTTAGATCCATTATATTTCCCTCGTAATTTATCCCATAAGCAATATTTTTCTTTATAACCCTTAACTATACCAAGACCAATATTTTTTTACTATATCAACCTGACTTGATTTATTAGTTATTCATTCTTACCAATTTTTAAATTAACTCAACCCAATTCAATGTAGTTTAAAAGTTATTGTAGACTCTACATAACTATATGGGCCTTGGCCAACCTAGTTCAAGGTTAAACCATCATATTCTTAACTACATTAAGACTATTTGATGGCATAAGATAAAACTTTAAGAAAGGTTAAGATCATCAATCACTATAAATACAAGTTCCCATTTTAATCTAATCGAGAGGAACCTTCCTTTTCACATTGTCATTTGTTACAATTCTACTTAAGTCTATGTTTGGAGAATCCATTGCTTAGATATTTCCTTAGAGGGAAAAAGCTTGTCTTGTGGGGTCTTGGATGGAATAGGAAGAGATCCTTTTAGAATATAGCTTAGTTGAACCTTTGTGATCCTTATAACCACAACAATATCTTACAAAACACCATTATCCAAGGGGAATATTAATGCTCGATAGGTTTATTTAAGGTAAGTATATTCTAACCCTATATCTTTCATTCTGATAGATAAAATTTTCATAATTACTAGATTAGATGAATGTATCACTCCTTGTTTGAATCTCCTCTACACTTATACTTAGTGTGGCTATTGGGTTTTTCAAACTTATCATTTCCTACCTTAGGTGACTTAGGCCTTCATTTGCTTACCATGGTCCCTTACCATTTTTATTTTATTTTTAACCACCCCCTTATTTTTGTTTCTAGCTTTGGCAATACTAGATTAAATTAATTTTGATATTAGAAGACTTAGTTAGGGTTATTTCATTATATTGATTTCCTAAAGGATTTGTAACCATCTCTATTAATGTTATGTAATAAGTTTTCCTATTGATAGGTTTAGCAGATCTATTTGGTCCTATCCTAATACATTAAGTATCAATGGGATCTATTTGATTTAATTTCTTTTAGTCTAGATCTCTTAGATAGGATAAGGTATCTGTCAATATTAGCTCATTGCATACATTTTGGTGAACTTGACATGAACTAACCATTATTTTTTCTATTTAAAAAACTATATCTATGCAGGTCAATACAATTTTATCCTCTTTCTTTTTCAATAGACTACATCGATGTCTATTGACTCAGTATAATCTTTGTGTGTCTTGATGAAACTATATCAATGCAGGTTTAGAAAGTTTTATTTTTATGTGTTTTCATACCAAGCTATATTGATGTAGGTAAATATAGTATTACACTCATATATTCATTAGTTTCTTAAATCAATGAACTATATAATCCAAGTTGATCTAATTTTATTTATTAGGTTATTTTTTGCCCAACAATATCAACCCTATCCATTATAGTTTTACATATTCATTTTTACATTCAAATTTATCTGATAAATTTATTTATTTTTATATCTAAATTTTTAAAATTTTATCAAAATTTATTTTACTTAGATAACTATATCAGCGTTGTTTGATTCAATTATAAATTCATTTGATCTCTATGTCAAACTATATGAACACCTGGTTGATATAGTTCTGTTTTACATCTTTGTAACAAAAATTATCAACCTTGTCTGATTTATTTTATTATTATTGATTTTATCTATATTTACATAAATTATATTGACTTGCGTTGATACCATTTTATATTGTGTGAATGAGTACATTGACTTATGTCAATATAGTTATGTGTGCTTCATTTTTTTAGCATAAGCAAGTCAAATTAGCCTTTAATTTTAGTAATTAAACAAACATTTCCTTTCATGTTGATTTTATGTTTATTTCAATTCCCTTAATGCTGAAAATTGATTTTTGACATTGATTTTTAAATTTTATTTTTTCTTTGTTTGGCTTTCCCTAAAAATTATATTTCGATAGTTTTCAAACTACTTAGCTACTATTACGAAGGGATAAAAAATATTTTATTTAAAATCCTTGTCTATTTTTTATAAATATCATGGAATGATGGGTTTACCCAAATACTCATAGCCAAGGTAAAAAATTTAAAACATACTTTAGTTCCACTTACCTCATAGTATTAGGGAAACATATAGGATTCCCATTTTATTAAACATTAGGAAGCCAGTCATTTGACTAATTCTATAGTGCACCAGCTAGTAGTTAGTGTCATATATTTACTCTCAACTTACCCATGAAACTAGATTTAGTGGGATATGAGAATGATACTTCCTTCATATTCGATACATTAAAATATTGGGACAACAATATTCAATGTACAAGAAAGTATCTTTGATAGCCTACGAATAAGTCACATCTTTTTATCCCATCAACTTGATCTTCATTTTGGAAAAATAATTTAAAAATAGTTAAATTCATTAAAAAAAATTGTTATTGTATTATACATTATACAATGTATCATCTAGTGTCGATATATTTTTTTTTTGCATTCCAACTACATCAGCCAACACCGATATAGTCATTTGTGTGCAAATAAACCACATAGACTAGGTTTGATATACTCTCTTGAGTTAATTTATCCTTTGCCTCTATTTATTAGATTGTATAGCCTAACACCAATACAAGTTATTCATAATATTTATAATTTTTCCCCATATGTGACTACATCAACCACGCTTGATATAGTCTATGATTTATTTTTACAATATATTTCAATATCTATACTTTACTATTTTTAATAATCTTATTTGTATAAATTCAGTAAATTATTTATTTGAGTTTTATATTAATTGGCTTGCTATAGATTATTTTATCACCATTTTTTTGGAACTATTTCTATATTCTTAACCCTATATCCCCCATATCTAAATTTAAGGTTAAATAAAACTACTCCACCGCAGCCTATGATTAGTTTTGATGATAGTGAGATAGTGGATGATGATTTTAATTTTCATGATTTAAGTCTATGCACCTATATTGATCAACAACACATTAATATTATGTTAGTTGATAATGGATCAAGTGATAATTCATAAACTAACATAAATTCATTCATTAGGATACAAATAATATAACATATAATCAACTTCCAAAAGTGTCAAGACATCTAATGAGAAACAAAAAACTACTTTCAGACACTTTAAATTGCCTCTTTAGGTATACCCTATTATAATATCTACTCCTTTTATTATTTTACCAAAAAATGGTGTCTTTGACGTGATATTAGGATAAACTTAGTTTCCAAATGTCTATTTTGTACCCTTTATGATACATATATGCCTAAAGTGCATTCATTGTAATAAAGTTGTCAAACTTTTAAGAACCAGATATGAGTACTCTTTACAATCTATGGTACCTCCTCCTTCTCATCCACCACCAAAAATCATTAATACAATTATAAAATAAAAATTTAAATTTAAATTTTTATACCTAAATAAAGGATCTCTAATTATCGAGTTGAAAAAAGGTGCAAAAATGTTACAAGCAACCAATACAAAAGTAAGCTTATCAGAAAAAGGTATCTGGTTCATAACAAACACCATCACATGCAACATATTATAAATTGGTGATACAATAAAATCAACATGATACTAAAAAATTAAAACATTTCAAATAATATCTTGATAGTCTTAATATTATTTCATACCATTCTACTTCTCTTATGACTACTCCTTTGACATAGGATAACATGATTAGTGATTTAGATAATGTTTTTACAACATATGATGCATTTTATGATTTGGATTCATGTAAATTGATGGGATCATTGGTTATCTTGTTGAATTTTCAATTATTCTAAAAAATTAAAACATTTCAAATAATTTGAAAAAGACAAAGTCAGATTGTACATAACTTCTTATTTATTTAATTGTGTTATTCTTCCATTAAATGCATATGTGATAAATTTGATTAGTTATTCTAAAACCCTTGGTTTTTTCTAAATTTTTTCCTTGTTGACTCTACCTTTTCAATTTATAGATAAAAAATAGTGATCTATTCTTCAATTTATCTTTATAATTTCATAGTCTGCATTGATAAAATTTCATTTTCTAACAAGGACATAATCAAATAGTAAGGTAATAAACTAATTTCCACTACTGACCTTAATTGTGTGATCTTGATCTATGTAAATTTTCACTTATAAATCAAAATTTAAACACACAAGGCCTTAGTATTCCTAATTTATTGATATTTCACCCAATTCTAATATGAAAAATAGTACTTTACATGTAAAATATCTCTTTCATGTGTTATATTTATCATACATGCTACATGTATACACACTATATTTATTAAAATATATCATTTATTTTTGTTTTATCTCGTGAATGAACATGTTGAGTTTTAATATCTCTTAGTGTAAACCTTAAAGGGTAAACATAGAAGGGGCTGGGTAGAAAAATGGTGCTTCATGAGAGACATTGTTGTCTATATATCATACTTATATCCACTATAGTTCCCTCAGACTTGATCCCCTAAGTAATATTCCTATTTATAAACCCTAACCATACCAAGACCCATATTTTTTGAATATATTAACCCAAATTAATTTATTAATTATTCATTCTTACCAATTTTTAAATTAACTCGACCCAATTTGATGTAGTTTAAAAGATATGTTAGAATCTACATAACTATGTCAGCCCTAGATAACCTAGTTCAAGGTTAAAACATCATATTTTCAAATACATTGTGACTATTCAAGGTTAGGATCATCCATCACTATAAATATAAGTTCCCATTTCATTATAATTAAGAGGAACATTCATTTTCACATTGTCATTTCTCACAATTCTACTTAAGTCTATGTTTGGAGATTCCATTGCTTAGGTTTTTCCTTAGAGGGAAAAATCTTGTCTTGTGGGGTCTTGGATGAAATAGAAAGAGCCCCTTTTAGACTATAGCTTGGTTTAGCCTTTGTGATCCTTACAACCACATAAATCTTTTACAAAACACCATTAGCCAAGGGGGATATTGAAGCTAGGTAGGTTTATTCAAGGTAAGTATATTCTAACCATATCTCTTTCATTTTGATAGATAGAAATTTCATAATTACTAGCTTAAATTAATGTATAAATCCTTTTTTGAATCTCCTCTACACTTATACTTATTGTGGCTATAGTGTTTTTAAAACTTGTCATTTCCCACCTTAGGTGACTTAGGCCTTCATTTCCCTACCATGGTCCCTTACCCTTTTCAGTTTATATTTAACCATCCCCCTTATTTTTGTTGCTATATTGACAATACTAGATTAGATTAATTGTAATATTAAAAGACCTAGTTAGGGTATTTTCATTATATTGATTTCTTAAAGGATTTGTAACCATCTCTATTAATTTTATGTATTAATTTATTCTCTTGATATGTTTAGTGGATCCATTTGGTCATATCCTAATAAATTAAGTATCAATGTGATATATTTCATTTAACTTCTTTAAGTCTAGATCTCTGACATAGGATAAGTTGTATGTTAATATTAGCTCATTGCATACATTCTGGTGAACTTGATATGAACTAACCATTTTTTTCTCTTTTAGAAAACTATATCTATGTAGGTCAATACAATTTTAGTCCTCTTTCTTTTTCAATAGACTACATCAATGTATGTTGACTTAGTATAATCTTTGTGTGTCTTGAAGAAAGTATGTTAGTGTAGGTTGATAAAGTTTTATTCTTATGTGTTTTTATACTAGGCTATATTGATGTAGGTCAATATAGTATTACATTCATATCTACATTATTTTCTTAAATCAATGAACTATATCAACCAAGCTTATCTAGTTTTATTCACTAGGTTAATTTTTGCCCAACTATATCAACCTTATCTAATATAGTTTTACTTACTCATTTTTATAGTCAACTTTATTAAATAAATTGATTTAGTTCTATACCTAAATTTTTAAAATTTTATCAAAATTTATTTTACTTAGAAAACTATATTATCCTTGTCCAAATCAATTATAAATTGATTTTATCTCTATGTCAAACTATATGAACACTTAGTTGATATAGTTTTATTTTGAATATTTGTAACAAAAATTTTCAACCTTGCCTAATTTAGTTTATTCTTATTATTTTTTATCTATATTTACATAAATTATATTGACTTGCATTAATACCATTTTATATTGTGTGAATAACTACATTGACCTGTGTTAATATAGTTATGTGTGATTTTAGTTTTTAGCATAAAAAAAGGCAAATTAGACTTTATTTTAGTAATTAAACAAAAATTTCCTTTCAATTTGATTTCATGTTTATTTTAATTCACTTAATGTTGTAAATTGATTTTTGACATTGATTTTCAAAATTTATTTTTTCTTTGTTTGGCTTTCCCAAAAAACTATATTTCAATAGTTTTCAAACTACTTAGCTACTATTGTGAAGGGCTAACAAATATTTTATTTACAATCCTTGTCTATTATTTATAAATATCATGGCATGATGGGTTTACCCAAATAATCATAACTGAGGTACATATTTAAACTCATACTTTATTTTCCACTAACCTCACAATATTAAGGACACACATAGGATTCCCATTTTATGGAACCTTAGGAAGCTAGTCATTTGATTGATTCTATAGTGCACTAGTTAGTAGTTATTTCCATAAATTTACTCTCAAGTTACTCTTAAAACTAGATTTAGTAGGATATGGGAATGGTACTTCTTCCATATTTTATGCTTTAAAATATTAGGCCAATAATATTCAATGTACAAGGAAGTATTTTTGAGATCCTACATATTAGTCACATCCTTTTATCACATCTACCTGATCTTCATTTTGGATGAATAATTAAAAAAAATAGTTAAATTTTCAAAAAAAATTGCTATTGTATTCAAAAATAATAGAATGTATCATCTAGTGTCGATAAAATTTTGTGTTGCATTCCAACTACATCAACCAACACCAATATAGTCATTTATGTGTGAGTAAACTACATTGACTAGGTTTGATATAATCTCTTGAGTTTATTTATCCTTTGCCTCTATTTATTATATTGTATTTCCTAATACCAATACAAGTTATTCATAATATTTAAAAAATTTCCCCATATATGACTATAACAACCAAGATTGATATAGTCTATGCTTTACCTTTCATTCTATGTAACTACATCAACCATGGTCGATATAGTACATTTTCTGCTTATCATATACTACCTCCAAACTTAAAATAACATAATGACCATTTACCAAATCTAAATATACACTTGTTAAAACCAAAATAGGAGCAAGAAAATCTGATATTCAAACTTTGTACCACCCACCCTTGAACTTGGTATAAACTAGGAAGTTATTACCTCCATATAAACCTTTCATTTATACCACCACCACTCCATCATGATATGATCCTAAAAAATTTCGCTGGTTCCATGTTGATATTGGTCACTCTCATGAAAAATATCATGAGCTTACAAAATTTGTGGTTTCCTTCATGTTGGGAGATTTTTTTTGTCATGACACTATGATCAAGACTTATCATAATGAGTATCTTAAAGTTTATTAAAATATATTTTTTTCCAAAACTACAACTCTAAAATCTCAAAATAATTCTTTCAATCCCAATTCACAACATATAAATAAATGTTTTTGTGTTGTTGATGTTAATTATGATCAATATTATACTAATTCTTAGTATGTGAATGTAGATAAATTTAATTATTATCATAATCCCACTCCTAAGGATCTCGTAACCAAACCTAAGAAGCCTTATATCAAGGAAAAACTTCTTAAATATACTACAAATAATCCTATGTCATCTTTAGAACCAACCACTAGTGATGAGATGCTTCCATAACCATAACCTCAACCTCATTCCTCTACCCCTACAAATAATATCATCTCTAATCAACCCAAGCCTCATTTTGGTTCTTCCTCTTCTAAACCTCATTGGAACTTTGTAGAGGAAATTTTTTCCATGCCTTGAAAAATTCCTCTTATGGAATTATTTATAAATTATCCTTATTATCACAAGTTCCTTATGAAACAAATGTAAGACATTGAAGATCCCACATCTCTGGATTTAAAGATACCTACTTTACCTCCTAATTTTACTCCACCCACAAAGCTTGATGCCATTGAAATGATTTCTCCTTCCACAAATCCCACCATATAATTACCTAAAGATGATATTATTAATGATGAAATTATTTTTTGATTTGAGGATGCACTCCTCTTCATTAAAATTAGAAACAATAATACTTTAAATAGCAAAATCTTGGTAGATGAAGGTTTGGGCATTAATGCCACCTCTTTTAGGTTAATCCAAAAAAATAAATATTCCAAAGAAAGCCTTAGTCAAACTCACCTTAATTGTCATGTATTTGATAAAACCAATCTAAGATATTTTGGTTGTATTTGGTTCCCCCTCAAAATTGGACCTAAAATAATTAAAATAAAACTTAAGGTCATTAATCTTTCTTTTATTTTATAATACACTTTTAAGTCATCCTTGGACTCATCGTATGAGAGACATCACACATTATAGTAGTCAATATATGAAATTTATCTATAATAGAAAATGTTATAAGCATGAAGTAGATCTAAACCCTTGAAGCATCGGACTTCCTAATCCTAAATCTCAATACTGCACTCCTATAATTGTTCATATTAATAATCTTCATCTTTCTAACATTATCAACATGCATTTTGATTTACATGTTAGTCTTGTAGATTATGATGATGATGAACATAATTAATTATAAAATATTTTTAATACCACTTGATTACCTCCCTATATAGTGTAATGGAATCCTCCTTCTGTAGTTCCATGATATTGCACCATTATCTTAATTGATGGTATTATTGATAGTCCTCCCCCATGTAATACATATGAATCCTCTTACACTAAATATTATTTCACTTGTAATGAATATGGGGTACCCAAACTCTTTCAATATCCTTTAGCCATTTCTTCTCATACGTTCAATAACATAGATGTATCTACTATTTATATCCCTACTAAAAATGAGGATTGTTATATTTATCCATCTTATGATGATGCCTAAATTGTGTCCCAATCCTAATCACAAGACTTGAAATTAATGAATTATCAAAATATATTATCTAAAACACATCAACTATGATGTTCATGTCATTCATATATCATTTGATATTGAATCAGAACCTAAAGGTTATGTATCCTCTACTAATCCACCCTTGAGATATAATTCATGGGTTATCCAAGAAAGTTTTAATACCTCAACATCTAATGGTATTCAATTTAAATATATTTTCTAAAGATAAAAATTGTTGACCAAATTGATAATTTTCACAATGTTTCTCATTTTTTTACTATGTCAACCAATATGAAATAGTTCAATCATTAGTCACTAAGTGTATCAGCCACAACCAATACCTAGATGATATAATTATTTTTTACTTGCATCCATTATCCTATATTTACCAATTCAATATAATTGACCATGTTACTATTATCTCTAAATAACCTAAGGTCATTTTTCCTCCTGTTACTATAAATGAGTGTATCACTCATCATAATAAAGTCAAATCAAAATATTTAACTTATACTCAAACTCTTGACATTAAGTTATATGCTAAGGATATTTTCATCTAAAAAATACATTCTAAGTTTGATGGAAAAGGTAACCAAATTCTAGATCTTGGATTAGATGTCAAATATTATGGATCTCTACCCACTCTTCCTAGTGATAAATTTATATTAAAATTACTCCATGCTAGAGAGCCTCAAATTCCATGCCAACATCACAAGTTTGGCCATTTTAAAAAATAAGATCCTTATTTAAATAATTTTATTCATAGTATTTATCCCAAAACACATTATGTCTATAAGATTCCTCTATCTCCATATCATTTCCAAAATGGAATTGCCATGCTTATTTAAGAAATTGTTGCAATAAATTATGGTACCATGGCCACTTCTTTATCCATTCTCATCTCTAAAGAAATTAATCATGAAGAACATGATAACTATAGTGTTTTCTTTGACAAAAAATGTGAATCCTTTGATTTTTCATATGAATACATTTTTCGTATACATCCTAACATTATGGTCCATAATATCATCAACTATCCTGATGTAAAACCCATGTATCAAAAGTAATGTAAATTACCTCCTAATGTTTCTTCCCTATGTCACAAAAAAATCATAAACCTTATGGATTATAAGTTCATCAAACCTGTAGATTACTCAAAATGGGTTTACAACACTATTTTTATTCATAAAAAATTTACTATGGTCATTCACATATGTATAGACTTTCATAATCTTAATTTATCTTATCCAAAAGACAACTTTCCTTTACCATTATTTGATGATATTATTGGTTCCAAAGTCAGATATGAAATTTTATCTCTCATAGAAAATTTTTAAAGATATAATTAGATTAATATCACCCCTAAATATCAACATAAAACTAATTTCACGACTAACTGAGGAACTTATTATTGTGTGAAAATGCCCTTATGCCTAAAAATTACTTATCAATGTGCAATGACCCATATTTTTCATAACCTTATTCATAAAATAATTAAAACTTATGTGGGTGATCTTATTTCCATATCAAATAATCATAATAATCATCTTCATGATCTTGCTATCATTTTTGATCGACCCATCAAATACATAGTTATACTTAAACCTTAACAATGTGTTTTGGTGTTACTTCCAAAATAATCTTATGATTTATAGTTTCCCTCAAAGGGGTTGATGTAGATCCTTCTAAAATAAAATCTATATTCAATATGCCTATTCCTCATTCCATTAAAAATATATAAACATATCTTGGTAAAATTGGGTTAATTTGATGATTTGTTCTTGAGATGGCTTGTCACATATATTTAGTAAATTCACTCCTAAAAAAGGGTATTACTCTTAGGTGGACCAATTTAAGTCAAAAAAAAATTAGAAAACATGAAAGAATCATTACTTCATCCTCCTATTATTAAAATACCTTCTAATGATCACCCTCTCATATCTTGTATACTTCATCCACACCTATATAATTTGGAATAATGTTCACTTAACAAGATGAAACAAGCTGAGAATATCCCATATATTACATCAATCTTACTCTAATATATTATGAAACATGTTAAAAAAAAGTTGAATGTAATGGTTTTGCTATATATTTTACCACTAAAAATATTTTACATTATATGATTTATCAAACTACTTATGTTATTATACATTTTGATCCACTTCACCATTTCTTCTCCAAAGACTTCTTACCTAGAGATAAAATTGGCAAATGGATGGTTATTTCAATGTAATTTGACTTAATAATTGTCACATAAAAATTAATTAACATCTATGTGATTATTTATCAACTTTCCATCACCCCTATATCAGCTAATAATCACCTTAAAGACACTCTTCTGGATGAAGAGATCCTTTATATTGAAGGTCTTAATCAATCTATTTCACTGAAAGACTATTTTCATAATTTTACTGTCAATCTCAAGGCATAAAACCTATAAGAACCTAACACATATATTTATAAACATAAAACTAAACTCATAATTGAGTAATTGCCTAAAGTCACCACTAACATGAATGAATAAAATTGGACACTTCATTTTGATGGTGCAAAATGTCTTGAAAAAGATGGGGTAGGTTGTGTCTTAGTCAACCCCCATGGTAAAATTATACAACTAAATTTTTAATTCAAATTTGAAGTCACTAATAATATCATTGAATATTAATCTCTCATCTTAGGGATGCAAGTGGCCATCAATTTAGATATCCCATTTTTACATTCCCTAGGAGATTCACATTCATGTCATCAATTTGGTGGAAATTATCAATGAAAAGGTGAAAATATCATTTCATATCATCAAATTGCTACCACTCTTTCCAAATAATTTACATAATTTACTATTAAAACAATCCCATGAGAAAAAAGTTTTATAGATGAATCTTTTGCTTCATTATTTTATCTCTTTCACCCTCTTAAAACAACTACATGATTCATAATTTCTCATTCACATGAGGAAATCACCCTATAATTTACAATACAAGAATTATTCTCTTATTTTCCACATTTAGGTTGTCACTACTTTTAAAATTTCATGGTACAAACACATCATAAAATTAATTAATCATCATACTTATCTTCTAGAGGCTGATTCACATGAAAAGACATAAATTCACAAAAAAACATGAAAATATGTCTTTTGATATGATATATTTTTATTATCACAATGCCAAATGTACCTTACTCCATTTTTTTACTCAAGATGAAGTTCCTACCATTATTAAGCAAACACATGGGGGAATTTAAGGTGATCACTATAGCAGACATGCTATAACCAATAAATTCTTACACATGGAATACTTTTGGCTTAGTATTGAAAAATATGCCATTAAATTTGATAAAAAATTTAATACTTTCCATCTTCATGATGATATAATTAATTTTTATCTAGCTAAACTTCAAACCCTAGATTCACCTTGGCCATTTTTAATGTGGTGATTAGATCTCGTTGGAAAATTGCCTAGATCATAGGATGGCCATGTCTTCATCATTTCTACCATGAAATATTTTTAAAGTGGGTTGAAGTTATGCCTCTTTTAAATTTCACTTTCATTCGGATTGAAAAATTTATTATTAATCAAATAATATATTATTTGGGGATTCCTCACACCATCATTTTTTACAATGGTGGGAATTTCAAAAACAAAGACATGAAATAACTATGTGAAAAAATTAAAAATAAACTCAACTTTTCCACACCATATCATCCTCAGTGTAATGATTAATTTTAAGCCACCAACAAAATCCATAACAAGATCTTGTAAGATACTATTAGAGATTCTCACTTTTACTGACATATGAAACTTTATCTTGCATTTTGGGGTTATTATACTAACATTTTTACTACCACTAGAGAAACTTCCTTCACATTAGTATATGGATTTTGAGTTGTCTTACCATTTAAGTTGAGTTAACTTCCTTGTTCATTCCTATTTATGGCTCCAAATAAAGAGCTTCATCAATCCCATCTTCAAGCCTTATCTTTCCTTGATGTGTGACATATAAGTTCATTACATCATAATCACTAATACAATACTTGAATCACTAAACAATGTAATGATAAAGTCAAATTTTATAATTTCAATGCTAGAGAATTAGTGCTTAAGTTAGATTACACCCATGATAATGAATTCAAGAATACCCAAAATTAGTGGAGTCCTTACCTAGTCAAAGACATTATTGGACCTAGTAATTATAAATTAAAAACTAATGAAAGAAACATCTTTAAAGACCCAACCAATTATTAGTTTGTTAAGAAGTAATTTTATTAATTACAAGTTATTTATATATTTTTCTCCTAGTATGATTCACTTACATGTTTCTACTTAGTCTTATTTATAATATGGAGCTAACATTTCTTAAAGGTCTTAATTAAACTGTATATGATGTAGCATAGCATCATCTTCACTTCTTTATACACCTTCAAGTTTCTATTTTTCCACATTAGCCTTAATTCCTAGTTTTAGTCCTTTGGTCCTTTTGTCTTTTTAACACCACTTGGTTTTTAGTTTATGAATTTGCATTGTAATACTATGGATAGGATTAATTATTCCTCATAAGCACCCATATTCTTACTTAATCAATCTCAGAGTGTTTTTCAAGTCCTCGTTTCCATTTTTATAACTTTATCCACCATTTAGTTTATTTATGTTACTTATGCCTCCTAACTCTTCACTTTTTGAGTTTCACAATAAGACCTTAGTTAAGTCCCTCCTTACAAAATCCTATCCTTTCATAGAGATTATTTTTGTACCTTACCTCAACTATGTGTCTTCCCTAGATGATAAGACAATGGTCAAGAGAAAAATTCTCCTACACTTAAGAGTCAATCATATTTATTTTGTGAAAACACTCTAACAGTCTATTGTCATGTCTCCATTCACATGTCATTTCTCATGATGATGATTCATGCATACTTGCCATTGTACCAACTTCATTAAAGCATTTTTTGGTGATTTGGGGTAACACAATCATTATATGTTCATTTCTAACATATCCCATAATCCACATCACCTTGGGCACACCAAGGTGAGTTTTGATATCACACGTTTTCTCACATGCAAGTCTAGGAGTCTTCAACACTATGTTCTTTAGGTTATCTTCTCTAGTCACCAATTGTTAATTTTATTATGATAGTAATTATTTATCACCCATGATTGGTTTTTGGAATTTGTATGGAAGAGGAATAGAAAAATACATATAATATAACTAAATTCAATTATAAAAATTCAAATATAATCTTAAACTTCTGATCACACAAAAATATATGATCAATATTTGACATATATATATCTTATTCAAAGTTAAAAATCCATAGTTGGCCTCATGATAGAGCCAAGGTCCATTAGGTGCAGTAGGCTGTTAGAATGGGTTAGGAGGTCTAATTATCATATAATCATAGTTATAACTACTTTCTCACTTAATTACTCAATCTTCATAGTATATCAAATAATATATAAGGGGTCTTGAGGAATGGGGAACACGTTGTGAGAAGGTAGGTCCATTTATTTTCCATGCATAATAACCTTCATGGTATGATTATTATACTTCACTAGTTAGACCAAACTTTATTAAAAAATCTTGTTTCTAGTAAAGATTATATTTTCATCTTGTTGCCATCCTCTCCCCCACCACCCATTCTCCCTTGGCAAGTAGGTTTTTCTTAAATATTTTTCCAACTTCTTTGTTTCTTATTCTCCATATCTTTTCAATAGGTCCAAAAGAAATTAGTTTATTTATCATCATAATTTAAGGTGCATCTTTGATATATTCTATGATGTTATCTTGGGTATTACACTATCTTTCATGGTTAGTTATGTTTAAGGCTTTGAGTTTCTATTCACCTTTTTACAAGCCTTTTAATCTTCTCTTTTTTTTTTCCATCTTTGTTTGAGTATGGATTATTACTTCTCTTTCATCAATGTTTATTATTTTAATTATTTTCTATTTTTTTCATATTTGTTTGAGTATGGATTATTACTTATCTTCCATATATGTTTATTATATTCTATTTTAAGATTCTTTGGTTTGATTCAGATTGTTACTTTTCTTACTTTGGATACATTTTTGGGTATTTCATTCATTAGTAACATTGGATTTTCTATTACCTAATCTTCCCTCTTTTCTATCGTTTATCTTCATCTTTTAGTCCTAACCTAACTATTGTCATCCTAGCTTATAAATTTTATAAGTACTTAAATTTTTAATGAATGTTTTCATTTACTTCAGTTTTCCTATGATTATTTGTTTTTCATTCTATCCTTGTATCCCTAGGGTTTATCCAATGTAGTTACTACACACTCCATGATCAAGACTATAAATACATGTTAAAATTTAGTGATAAAGGTAATTTAAGGTGTGTATATGGTAGTTTAATTTATTTCACTTCCAAAATTTCTTTCTACTATAATTTTTTAGCTTAGTGTGTTTCTATTTTATTTCTTGAAGCACCCTCCCATGTTACACTCTAGTGACACATGATGAGATTTGAGTGGGGTATATGTATACACATAATATTTTTAAAATTATATCATTGACTAACACTTTATCTCTTAAAACATCCTATCAAGTTTCAATATCTCTAAGTGCATACCGTAAAGAGTGTATTAGGAAAAGGGTGGGTAAAATGATGGTTCTTCATGAGAGACACTATTTTTTATATATCATATTTATATCCACTAAAATTCCATCATAATTCATCCCCTAATAAATTTTCCTCCTTATAATCCCTAACTAGATTGGCCTGGAGTGTAGATAGGTTAGATCTTGGGTAAACCTTTGTGACCCTTATAATCTCTTTAAAAATATTTTATTCTAGATCTGGGTTAAACCTTTGTGATCATTATAACCATAACAATATCTTTCAAAACATCATTGGCAAAGGGGGATATTAAGAATTGATAGGTTTGTTCAAGGTAATTATATTCTAACCCTAGTTCTTTCTTTTTTATAGATATAAATTTCATAATTACTATCTTGAATGAATGTATAACTCCTTATTTAGATCTCCTCTATAATTATACTTAGTATGGATATAGGGTTTTTCAAAATTTACATTTCACACCTTAAGTGACCTAAGCCTTCATTTTCCTATGATGGTTCCTTACCCTTTTTAGTATATTTTTGACCATCCCCTTTATTTGTGTTATTATCTTGGTTAATTCTACTAGATTAGATTAGATTAGATTAATTCTACTAGATTAGATTAATTCTACTAGATTAGATTAATTCTAATATTTGAAGACCTAGTTAGGGTTATTTCATTATATTTATTTTATAGAGGATTTGGAACCCTCTTTATTGATGTTATGTAAAAAGTTATCCCCTTTTTAAGTTCAGTGGATCAATTTTGTCATATCCCAATACATTAAGTATCAATGGGATATATTTGATTTACGTTATTCAAGTCTATACCTAAGAGATAGGATAAGTTTCAGGTTAATCCTAGCTTATTTCATACACGACAAACTTTGACAAGTGTAAATTTTATGAGATGAGGATGTGTAATCAATCACTTACATACTTATCTAGTCTCTTATAGTTTTTTTTAGGATATTATTAAACCCTAGGTTTTGGATAAGGATCCTATATGGTTAGGGTTAAGTATATAAAAATCAATAATCATAAGAGTAATAAATAGATCTATGTTATAAGTTTGTCAATGATGTCTCCAAGGTGACCAAGGATGTTGATGAGGTGTCATGTGTGCTAGAATAGAAATAACAAAGTGTGATTGAGTGTTCTTGCCTGGTTATTCAATGTTAACCTAGATATGTAGATGGTGGATGTTAATGTTGGTATGATCATTTTGTATAAACTCTATGGTCTATTTTGAGATATTATAGTGCTTGTGGAAGTGAAAGGAATTCATTAGAGTAGTCATATGAGTGTCTAGGATTAAGTAGTCATCTTGATAGATAAATCTAAGAATATTGATGATGTAAAAATTCACATGTGTGATTTTTACAAGAGAAACTTGATATATGGATAGATTCCCCTATGTGAAGATGTTATGTGGTCCAAGTTTTAAGTCTGGATATTGAATGTAGTGAACATTATAACAGTACAAGGTTAGATTCTTAGATAGAGTTCACTAGGTTTCTATACTTAGCTAAATTTTTGATATAAAATATCTATGGTGAGTTTATTGTGGTGATGAATTCAATAACAAATGATTAATTTGACTAGATAACGATATAATAGTGAGTGTTATACTTGTCAAATAGAGATCAATGATGAGCATAAAGTCTATTAGATAAATATCTTAAGAATGAACATGATAAAGACATGTCACATTCATGGAATTTTAGAAGTAGATAAAGATATATGGAGTGAATTCAACCATTTAGAGGAAGATCAATGGTTTACATTAGTCAATAACTTAATAGAATGTTTAGAAGATACATGAGGTTGTCAACTGGCATGATCTCAAAAGTGAGGATCAAATATCAATGATTAGTGATGAGAGTTACATCTAAGACATTATCAAGGAGATTTATGGAGCATTTTTGAGCAATATATGTGAGGACACAATATGAAGAAACATGTATTTAATATTTGCATTTACCAATGACCCTTGGTATTTAAAATTAATAAAGGAAAAAATAGTGTTGAGTATTTTGATTATATATTTTGATCTAGGATGAATTTATTAATGGTGTCAAAGGTAAAGTTGAAGAGGAATCTAGGTTTTTGTCTAGAGAATCTAGTTATAAGGTTTGAATATATATACAATCAAATTTATTGAGCTCAAAAGTTTACTAAAGGTTTGACCATGTTTTACAAGTGACCTGAGAAGGATGATTAAAGAATTATTGATGCTATTTAGATGTTTCAAGATGAAATAAATATTTGAGAGTATTATATACTATAAGAGGACAATCTATATTGATTTTTGGGATTTTAAAAATCTATATTCAGTATGAACAAAGGCTTATAGGTTGACTATATTTATTAAATACACTAGCAATTTGAGTGACCATCTTACAGAGATAAATTGAAGACATTTTGAGCAGAGTTGAGGAAGAAATTGAGTATGAAGATGTTATATAAGTCTCAAATATTGATTATAATGTATTTTTTGTCATTATTTTCCCATTATTAGTTATTGAGAGACAAAATATTATAAATGTATTTTGACTATGTGTGACTATCTTGAGTGGTCATTTTAAGAGAGTTATTTTTAGTGATTAGAGCTTATGTTGAAGTTTCCAAATAACATGGATGTGTTTAATAATTTTTGAATATTTAACCCATGTGATCTAATGATATGAATATATGAAATATTTGAGTTGTTTATTCAAAAGTTTGAGACTATGTTTTCTACGTATAAAGGCCTGAAGAGCAAGGAGACCAAATTGGTAGGTTGAAGTATTAATGTGGTCTTCCAAGTGGCATGGATCCATATGAGACTTATAAATGGGATATTGGTCATTTTTTTAATGTATTCAAATCATTTTTATAATCTTAAGGTGGTTTAAGACGTTGCAATAGTAATTTGTGAATGTTAAGGCCTAATTGTTTCAGGTCTCATTAAGACCTAATAGATGATTTAAGTCTTAAGGACTATGGAAAAACTTTTGAGTGGAGTTTTTAACCCATTTAAAATGTATGAATATATATTTAAAAAGTATAATAAGTATGTAAATCATCTTAGCTGGCCAACATGGGTTAAAGGAAGAGATTGGTATAAATGGAAGATCTAATTAGACTAATTGTGCTAGTTGAGAAAGTTAGTAGATGAGAAAAATATTTGTGAAGGTTATGAGAGCCATGTGGATGTATTTAGAGATATATAATGGTGTGTATTGCATATATGACCTTGTGGTCATAATTCTAATGTTGAATTTATATGTTTGATACATGAGAACAAGTGAAGGTGTATAGATTGATCCAATAAGTTATTTTGGATGCCTTTCTTATGTGTGAAGGTTTGAATGAATGAAGAGGATTTAATGAGTTTTTTTTGAAGTGTTTATTATTAATATTTATAAACAATCATATTTTTGGACTGGATAGTTTCATGGATGTTGTGTTGGTGCTCAACATCTTAGGCAAGTTAGTGCTTATCATCTTTAGGAGTTGGTGCTCATTGTGAAGTGGGTGCTTCACTAAATTATCATGTTTGTAATAATCTTATAGGAAAATTAGTCCAAGTTTTTTTAGGCTTGAGAGTGTGTTTTATTTTCCAAGAGAGTTTTGTACATAGATTTTATGTTATCTTGCTTATCTTTCATGTTTAGTGTTATGAGTGGGTTATTTGCTTCTTAATTTCTTATGGTGTATGACTAAGGGTTTAAAGGATTTATATTTAATTTTTTAAATATATTGATTCAAATATTCAGACCCCCTCTTAGTTATTTTACCTCTAATACTTGGTATCATAGCAGGACCTTATATACAAGTTTAACCACTTGAAGGTAATTTTAGGTACAATGATAAGCTCTCAAGGTTTCTATATTAATCAAGTTCCATTGTTTAATGGATACAATTATTATTTATATAGTGAAATAATTAATACCTAAATCATGTCATATATTTTTACCACTTGGAAATCTATTTTGGATGTTTATTCCATGCAACCTACTCCTCTAACTAGTGTTGCAGACAAGAAGTTGAGTGAGAACAATTTCAAATTTATGAATGCTATCATATGTGGTCTTTAAAAGGATGATTTCACCAAGGTAATACATTTAAAGTATACCATGGATATTTGGGACAAATTACATCTCATCATGAAGGAGATTCAAAAGTCAAGTTAGCCAAACTACAAACCTACCGAAGGCAATTTTAAAGTCTCAAAATGAAGTGGATATTGTGGCTTCCTATCTTCTAAGATTGATGAGGTAGTGAACATGATCAAAAGCATGGGAGAGGTCATTGAATAAGTTACTATAGTGAAAAATTTATTAAGGTCTCTTACTTTCAAATTTGACTCAAAAATTTTTGATATAGAAGAAAGTCATGATCTCACCAAAATGAATATGGATGAATTACATGGCATTATTTTTGCATATTAGATGAGAGTTGAGGAAAAACCACAAAATAAAAAATCAATATTCAATTGAAAAAATAAGATAAATAAGAATTTACAAGGTAAGAAAGTCAAGGATGATGCGATTTATGATATTAATGATGATGAACTAATAACTCTATCAACCAAAAAATTAAAAATAGGTTTAGGCAAGTTTAAGGGTAAAACTCCCTTCAAACATTTCAATTATGGATAGGTACGTCACTTTTACAACAATTTTCATCATAGGCATAATGGAAATGATAATGAAAATAATAAATTATGGTCTAATAATAGAAATAATAGTTTCAAAAGATATAATGAACAAAAGAAGTTTTATAAGAACAAGAGGAGTCTCTAAACCAAGGGATATTTCATATAATCTAATGAGAATGATGGCTATGATTTTAATAATGATCATGAAGATGATGGTCCTACTAGATATGAAGTTCTCTTCATGGCTGAAGAAGGTATCCACTCATATAAAGAATAATCTACATGGTTTGGAGGTGGTTTAGGTGATACATATGATGAATAAGATAAGGTAAACGATGACATTGAGTTGATGAATGACCTTAAATATATTAATATTGATAAGAATAAAACAAATAAGTTTAAGTCTCAAAAAAGGGCTATGAGGTGTAATTCAGTGTGTTTGAGGCAAGAATAGATGAAGGCTATAAAGAGTATAAAAATTTAGTCACGATTCTTAATGATCAGTTAGAGATTGTGAATGCAAAATTGAAGCCCAAAGAAGTTGAATGTTCATGGCATGTAACTGAGATTGGTTTTTTAAGAGATGACTTGAAAAATACTTCATGTTAATTATAGTCATTTGTGAAGTTAGAAAAGGGATGAATTGATCTAGATAAAATTATGAGTAGTCAAAAATATTCAAGTGATAAAATTGGTCTTGGATACATAGAAGAACAAAAGAATAATACTCATGATGAGTTGAAGACTTTTGTGAACAAGAACAATCAAGCTTTGAAGATCAATAATCAATCAAGAAATGAAGTTGCTAATATAAGGAAGATAAATAAAATTAGATAACCAAATGCAATGAGGTATGCAAACTTTGATGGTTATTACTACACTTGTAATCAATTCGATCACAAGGCTAGAGATTTTATAAGACCTTCTAAGAAAAAAATTGCTTTGAACTATTAATGGAATCATCAATCAAGTGCTATGAGTCAAATTGAATTTTTTTAGTTGTCATGAAATAGGAAACATTACAAGATTTTGTCCTAACAAGGTAAGATAAGCTGAGTTTCCATCAAGAAGAGTGGTTTATTACAATTGTCTAGGAATTAATCACATTCATAAGTTTTGAAAGAAAGGACATCAAGTTAGAATAAGTCATTTTAGGCTCCTAGAGTGCAATGTAGAAGGAAAGTTAAAATATGGAAATGAAAAGTGGAAAGTATGTGCCATGATCAGTCTACAAGTCAAAGTGGACTATTTTCCATGGTATAATATGCTACATAGGTTGTATAATGCTAATGGTACTAATTATATGTTCATGTTAAGAATAAATAGACAAATATCAATAAAAATACCAAGGTAGTTGAAACTTGTCCTAAGGTATTTGTAAACTTAAGTAAAAAAAATGATGTTATTGAGTAAGTTTCTTATAAATAATATCATTTAACAATGTCAAGTGTTGATGCTTCAAAATGTGAGACTGATACTTCAAGTGAAAAGGTATGCCAATAATCTTTATTTTCTCCATGTATTGTCAATACCATCCTAAAATAAAAGTAAAGTGACAAAGAAGATAAATAAGTTGATTCAATAGAGAAAAATAAGAATTAGAAGAAGAATCATTAGTTTAAGTTATCTAAGAAAGAGAGAGAATATGAGGATTTATGGGTAACTCCTGGTTTCACATTATTCTAGGGCATTATGGGTTAGGGGTGTCTCTCTCTAGGATTCAAGGAGACACTTGTCAATAAAAGGAATCAAGTGGTGCTAGTTGAGTTTTGGTTGATATTTCAGGACAAGAAAAGTCATGAGAAGATATGCTTGGTTAAGGGGGAGTAATGAGTTTTATGTAACTACTCCAAAGTGTTGTGATGGACTGATTCAAAAGATACACTCAAGGATAGTTCTCCTAACATCAAAGTTTAGGTCAATATTTGATGGATGGTCTAGTTAGTCAATATGGTGAAGAATGAGGCTATGTATGCAAGGTCTAAAATAAAGGAATGAAGGTATCTAGGTGTATAATCAAGAATGGTGAGTTGTAAAAATTTTATGTTTTCATAAAAATATATGTTGATCCTATTCTATTATGCTCAAGGTATGTTCAAGGTTTTTTATCCTGAAGATAAGAAGTTGTCATTTTTTGTTTCTTAAATTAAATGATCAAATGTTGAAAGACTAAAGACAAGATTGATATGGAGGATGAGTAAAATGTGTTGTCACATCTCTGATAACATGAAGAAGATCTTAGAGTTATGTATATGATGAGTTGTGTCTCTCATGGAGTTCACAGTGTTTTGAAGATGAGATAGTTCCATGAGAGTGCTTGAAAAAGGTTCTAAACCATGATGTATTGTATATGATAAAGGAAAATTGTTTTGAGATCCATATGATAGTTATTCATGTCTACTTCAGTTTTTTAATTTTATCTAATTAAGATATGAGATCTATTGGCTATTTCATAAGTATATTCATTAAGTATGGACAGTGTGAAAGAATTGCTACTAGATCTAGTTCATTGAGAAGTCTTTTTAAATATATCATGATTTATGTGGAGTGTGGAGTTAGGGGGGGTAACTAAGATAGTTTTAAAGGCTTGGAAAGATGTACATTATGTGAGGGGGAACATATGTGACATGCCTTAGTCATGGTGGAGATATGAAGATATTTTTTATAATTATGATTTCAAGCATATTTGTATGATGACTTAGACAAATGAAGTCATGTGTTTTTGATAATATATTAAATCCACATGCATAAACAAAGGGGGAGATTTGTAAATGGTCAAAAGTCCTAGGATCAAAGGTCTATGTAGTAGAATTTGAGAGAGAAGGTATGAAGGAAATTATATTGATTCATTATTATTTTAAATGGTCTAAAGATGCTCAAAAGGGTACCTAAGATCAAGCAACTTAGGGGGAGTCCCTCTTAATGTTTTCAATGTAAGTTCATGTAGTTTCTAATGTTCATGTATGTTTTGTCTTCATAGAAGCTATGTATGATCAAAGAAGAGTGTAGTCGTGGAGCATGTTTGAGAAGCTCAAGGTAAGGAGATGTATGAACAATGTTAGGGGGAGTATGTATCATATCTCAGAGGTGGTCCTTTCCTATTATTGGTTCTTGAAGTATTTTTAGGTCCATAGGATCAAAATTTAATCCCATTTTATCATTATGTCAAAGGAGGAGAAAGTGCTTGAAGAGAGAGAGATTGAGTCTAAGCATAAATTTTGTATTGGTGTTGACATCAATGATAAAGGGGGAGATTGTTAGAGGTTTTTAAATGATGTCTCCGAGGTGATCAAGGATGTTAATGAGGTATCATGTGTGTTATAATGACATTGACAAAGTGTGCTTTAGTGTCCTTACATAGTTATTCAATGTTTGAATTATATAGGTAGATGGTGGATGTTATTGTTGGTATGATCATGTTGCATAGACCCTATGAGGTGTTTTATGGAAGTGAAAATAATTCATCAGAGTAGTCATATGAGTGTCTAGATTCAAGTAGTCTTCCTGATAGATAAAGTTAAGTCATTAGATTGATGACATCAAAATTAACATGTGTGAAGGTTTCAAGAGTAGCTTGATATATGGATAGATTCCCTTATGTGAGGAAATAATGTGGTCTAAGTTTTAGGTCTAGACATTGAGCATAGTAAAAGTTATAATAGTGAAAAGTTAGCCTCTTAAATAGAGTTCACTAAGTTTCTATACTTAGCCAAATATGTGATATCAAATATCTATGGTGAGAATGTAATCAGGTGATGAATATCTATGGTGAGAGATTAATCTGACCAAATAAATATCTAATGATGAGAATTATACTTATCAAATAGAGATCAGTTGTGAGCACATAGTCTATTAGTCAAAGATCCTAAGAATGAAAATAATGAATAAATTTTCCACACTCATGGATTTTGAGTATTAGATCAAGATCAATGGAGCACATTCAACCATGTAGAGGAAGATCAATGGTGAAAATTAGTCAATAAGTCAACAAAATGCTCATAAGACATGTGGGATTGCCAAGGGGTAGAATATCAAAAGTGAGGATCAAAGATCAATAAAAAGTAATGAGAATTAAAGATAGGAAACTCTATAAGATATCAACATAGAAAATTTGAGAAATTTGTGCAAGAACACAAGATGAAGACACATGTTTGTAATATTTTCATTTACCAGTGACCGTTGGTATTTGAAATTAATAAAGGAAAAATAATTTGAGTATTTTGGTTATATATTTTGATTTATGATTAATTTATTGATAGTGAAAAATGTAAAGTTAAACAAGACTTCAAGGTAGATTTAGATAATATATTTAGAAGGTTTGAATATCTATAAAGTCAAAGCTATTAAGATCCAAACTTTACTAAAGGTTTGACCATGTTTTGCAAGTGACCCAATAAAGATGATCAAAGAGCTATTGATGGTATTTCGATGTTTCAAGATGAACTAACTATTGGATAGTGTTATAGACTCCATGAGGACAATCTCTATGTATTTTGGGGGTTTGACCAATACATATTTAGTATGAACAAAGGCTTATAAATTAATTGTGTTTATTAAATAAACTGGCAGTTTGAGTGACCATCTTGTAGAGGTAAGTTGAAGATGTTCTAAGTAGAGTTGAAGAATAAAATGAGTAGGGAGATGTTATATAAGTATCAAATATTTATGATAATGTATTTTTTTTTCATGACTTTCCCATAATTAGTTATGGAGAGTCAAAATTGTATAACTATATTTTGACTATGTGTGAAAAACCTAAGTGGCCATTTTGAGAGAGTTATTTTTAGTTCTTAGATCTTGTGTTAAAGTGTATTAAATACATGGAGGTGTTGTATAGGTCATAAATGTTTTACCCATTTGATCTAATAATATATATATGTGAAATTTTTGACTTGTTACTTCAAAAGTTTGAGATTATGTTTTCTGTTTATAAAGGCCTGAAGAACAAGGAGACCTAATTGTTAGGTTCAAGTATATAGTTGGTGTTATAGGTAGTATGGACCCATATGAGAGTGAGAAAGGGTATATTGGAGACAATTTTGATGTGTTTTAATTATTTTTATAAGCTAATGGTGGTTCAAGAGGTTACAAGAGTAATGTGTGGATGTGAAGGCCTAATTATTTTGGGTCTCATTAAGGGCTAATGGAGGATTTGAGTCTTAAGGACTATGGCTGACATATGGAGTGTAGTTTTTCACCAATTTAATGTGTATTGAGATGTATTTTAAATTTATAAAAAGTATTTAAATCATCATATCTGACCAAGATGGGTTAAAAGAAGAGAATGATATAAGTACAAGGTCTAATTGGATTAATTGTGCTAGTTGAGAAAGTGAGTAGATGAGAAAAGGATTTGTGAAGGTTGTGATAGCCATGTGGATGTATTGAGAGATATTAAAAAGTATGTATTTCATATTGGACCTTGTGTTCATGATATTAATGTCTAAAATATAGGTTTTATGTATGGGAATAAGTGAAGGTGTGTAGATTGATCTAAAGGGTGGGTTTGGATGCTTTGCTTATGTGTGAATGTTTTAATGAGTGAAGAGTATTGAAGGAGATATTTTTTTAGTGTTTTTACATTATATTTAGAAGTGATTAGAGTTTTTTAGTTTATAATTTCAAATATGTTGTGTTGGTGCTCAACATCTTAGGCAAGTTGGTACTTGTTATATTTAGGGTTTGGTGCTCCTTATGAAATGTGTGATTCACTAAAGTCTCATGTTTATAATAATATTATATGACAATTATTACATGTTTTTTTAGGATTTATAGTGTGTTTTATCCCCCAAGAGGGTTTTCCACATAGATCTTATGTTATCTTACTCATCTTTCGTGTTCATTGTTATGAGTGGGTTATTTGCTTCTTGATTGTTTATGGTGTATGACTAAGGGTTTGAAGGATTTAGATTAAAGTTTTTAAATATATTTATTTAATAATTCCCCCCTCTTAATTATTATACCTATAATAATATATAGTAGGTCAATTAATTTTTAAACTCAAATAAACATATACTGAATTTATTATGTTGAGATATGTTAAAAATATAAAGTAAAACTATGCTAGATATTAAAATGATAATGAAAAGAAGATAATCAATTTTTTTTATGCTAATATATATATATATATATATATATATATGGAATAGGTATAAAGTATACTATAAAAATATTTTATATCAATAGTCAAATTTTATAAATTTGGCATATGTAGCCTCAAGTACTTATTTCAACATCAGACAATTGCATCAACACTTATATCTAACATAGATGTAGGTGTATTGTATGGAATATATATTGGATATGGATTTTACCACCTAAAATATTCTAGGTTTTGTGTCAAATTCACTCTAGTGTGTTCATATCTAGTCATGGGTTGTCACTCATTTCCAAATAGTAAAACCCTAGTTCTTCATCTTCTTAGTGGTTGTGTAAAAAATGGGTTAGTGGGATCATAGTGTCAAGTTTCCAAAAATAACCCTATATAAATGATTTATACATACATATACAATACTTTTAATAGGTTATTTAAATTATGTAATTCTCCCCTACATGTTGTCTTATGTGTAAATCATGAAATGTGTGATAAACAGTATAATAGTGACCTATCTTGTAACTTAGAAAATGTGGCTCATGGTATGATCCTTTAGTAATTCATACCTATATATTTTTTATCCCTGTTAATGATATGTAAATAAGATAAAATAGGGAATATTTAATCATTTTTTTGTTTGATTAAATGCCTATGGTAATTTACATTGTGAGTAGATAAAATGTTTATAGGTATGTGCTAGGTAAGGAATGAATGAGGATTTATATTTTATTTATAACAATAACTTCAGATAATATCTCACATAAAATATCTTAGTATTACAATAATTATACATTACATTTTAAAATTGAATGACTTTAGGGCACTAGACTCTTATGTGAGGTCAGGACACTTACATCAATGTAGGCATCTAAACTAGATGGAATTGTTTAGTAAGTAAAAAAGTAGTTACAAGTCCAAAAATTTTAGATATGGAAGATAAGTAGGATTATAAAATTTTAGTCAATATGAAATTCTTGGGTCATTATAATGACATTAGTCAGACTAAGAGTTAAGTAATGGGCATAAAGTTATAATAGATGTGAGCCTTTCAGTAATGGGAAAAGTCTAGAATTGAGAGGAATAACCAAGGTCTATATTTTATAAGTGTACAATATTAAGGTGATATATAATTAATAAATAGTGTCTAAGTCCGCCCTCATAATCTATTAATGAAATTATTGGTTTAAAAGAGAATAAATGTATACCTAGGTGTGTATGTCATGTCTTGCCTTTGCATGAGCCCACCTTGAGTGTTTTGATGGTGACTAACCTAAAAACAAGAGAATTTTATAGTATATAACCATTTAATATAATATAAAATTGAAATCATTTGAATTTATTGAAATTTAAAGAGCAAGATTTAAGAGTACATATATGTATCGATGTAACTATCTTTCCTTTTGGCAATTTGATTTGGAAATATGTATCATTATGAATCACTAAAACTAAGATTGTGACAAAACATAAAATCTATAAAGTGAATATATATATATGTATATATATATCTATATATATATATATATATATGTATATGTATATATATGTGTGTATATATATATATACGTATATATATATATATGTATATATATATATGTATATATATATATGTATATATATATATATGTATATATATATATAAATATGTATATATATATATAAATATGTATATATATATATTAGAGGACACATTCCCCCAAATTTCTAGAAAATATTATTTTCCACCTGATAGTTGAGATTAACTCAATCGTGTAAACCAATCATACTTATAACCTAGTGAGTACGAGTAAACCTAGTCAAATCACATTATAAAATTGGTGAGGTTAAATTATGTAATCAAGTCCAAATTATAAAATTGGTAAAATTAAGTTATTTAATCACCTCAACCAAACCAAAATTGAACCAAATACTATAATATATTGGCTCAATATAGTCTATAAAAGTCCAACCTAGTGGGTGATGATAGTCTATAAAAGTGTTTGAAATATGAAACTAATTTGATTTTTCAATACTAGGTGCACATTTCATATAATATTCACCTTAGATATGTCTCATGTCAAAACCATGTGAAACAATGGTACCAATGTATATAATTCTACCACAAATGTGTATCTAAATCATATAACTATGAATTTGGCCAATTTAGAATTTGAATAAGTGTGTAAGACATGCTTGTCATAACATGCCCCCATTATATGTGGAGAAATATAAAATGATATAAGTTCCAATGTGGCTGACATGTTTCCAAAACATGCCCCCATTTTAATCTAGTTATGTTGAATACTGAATAAGTGTGGACATGTTTTCAAAACATGCCTCCACTAAATTTGAAATTGTGACAAATGTATAAAACATGTCCCCATTGAAATCTAAATATGTGAAGCAATGTGGAAGTCATGACTCTATGGCATGCCCCCACTAATATGCCCCCCATTTTGAGGTGAGGAAAAGTAGGAACTATTATTTACCTTACCTCAAAAGGATAAGATAACCATGTAAATTATGAATGTACCTTGTAACATATAAAAGGAATATGTATATGTAGATAAAACATGGAATCATGTATAATGCAATTATAGACACTTCATTCTCATTAATTTCATGTCAAAATTCAAATTAGAACAACTTCTTATAATCACACACAATTCTAGTCATAAATAATCAATTAGGACATTTATTTTCACAATTACTAATTGAGTCTAAAGTTGTAAATTCATGATTAGGTTAATTCATTACATCACAACATTTAATTCAACATCATCATCCTAAATCAAATTGGTCCATTACAAATGTTATTATAGGACCAAATAATGAATATTTGATTGTAAAAATGACATTTTGAAAGGATAGTATTATAATAATTAAGTATTAATCCTACTTAGCTAATCTAATCTTCTTCTAATGTAAATTTCCATTATTTTTAAAATTACTCTATAACCTAAAATCAAAATTGCTTTATTGCCTCACTTTAGTGACATCATAGGGGAAAGTCAATGGAATGGAGTGGAGTGTGAGAAAGTTTGTCACTTACATGGTGACTTACATGCACTCTTACACCTATTATAGATCCTCTTACATACTAATTTATGACATGGCCTATGACACACTCCAAGAGGACCAATCATTCAACTTTTATTCCAAAATTCCTTACACATTCCAAAAGTGTTTTAAATGGAGTTTATTACACATTCCATCTATGTAATCATGAGTTCAAGGACTCCTCCACTTTTTTTATTGATCTTAGATCAATGGTCCTAATTCAAACCAAAAGTATATAAATGTAAGGGCCTTTGGCCATTATAGACAAGTTATCCTGAACTAAACTTACTATTCCAAAATCATACCAGAGATTCATAATTATCATGAAATTCTCAATATAAATAAATTATATAAAAAGGTAAATGTTTCCCATATGTGGAGTAAACATTGACAAATATATCTAGTCTATAAGCCAATAACATACCTCTTTGAACTAGTAAGCAAAGGAGTCTCCAAGGGAGGATAACATGTTTGTTTAATTTCCACTTGTTTCACCTCTTTCTTGACCATCTCAACCCTAATGGATAGGTTTAGAATGTAACATTCTTAAATTTATTTTTTATTTCATGTCACTAATAATGATGATCTAACCTTCTTTGGATTCCTAATCTACATAATGGCATGCTTAGTGGGACTTGACACACCCCACAAATATTTATAAATAATTCTTATTCTTATAATTACTAGAATTGACCTAATTACTAAGTAAATTCACCTATTTTTCTTCCATAATTTGTTAATTTCCATCTTAGATCAAAACAATTAATTTAGACAATGAAATTATGAATTCAGATTCTAAAATAGTGAATTTGAACTATGAAATAGTGAATTCAGATTGTGAAATAGTAAATCATTTTCTTTATTTTTTAATTTTTATTGTAGGTTTATCAAGTGGTGAAATAATCACCAACAGTAGTGAAATCATCATCAATAATAGTGAAATCATAGTCAACATTAGTGAAATCATTATCAATAGTAGTGAAATCATAGTAAATATTCGTGAAACCATTTTCTTTATCTATATATTTTTCTTGCAAGTCTATAGAGTATCAAAATCATTACCAATGGCATTGAAAGTATAGTAAAAATTAGTGAAATCATATTCAATAGCACTTAAATTTTACTAAATATCATTAAAATCATTTTCATTATATATTTGTATTTCTTTTAGGTTTGTAGAGTAATGAAATCATTACTAATAATAGCAAAATCATAGTCAACATCAGTGGAATCATAGTCAACATCCATGAAATAATTTTTAATGTATATAAATCATTCTAAAATGTAGGTAAATTGTTATTTTTTTATTTTTTTGAGTTTGTGTAAGTCTATAAAATTATGAAATTATCCCAAAACATAGCGATTTAACTTTATGGAAAAGTCCAAAACTTAAACAAGTTGATCAACTTCCTTGTCAATTAAAAATTACTTTGGAAAACATCTAACCTCCTTTTTGTCATAGGACCTTTATCAAAAGAGTGGATTTTAGACCCAAAAACAAAACACCTTCCTTTTCAAAACACTTATATTTGGGTTTTGAAAAATAAATAAATCTTTCAATTTAGGCTTTAAAAGAATGCACAATTTCAATTTGGGATTAAAACTCATTATTTTCCAAGTCATTTATTTTCTTGTATTTGTCTCATTTTACATGTGTGTTTTACTATTACTTCATGTGTGTGCTCTCCCATTGATAGGGTGACCCAAAAACATGAAAGTGACCACTTGTTTTATCATGATAGGTTCATCAAGTATGCTCTTCATTTTCCCTTAGTTGGATTCTTATGAATAAAAAATATGAAACCTTTCCTTTTTATTTTGAATATGCAAGGTGAATTTCATCACCCTATCATAATTCCTTAGAGAATAGTGACTTGCATTTCATCACTCAACATTCATATCATCCCCTTACATCTAATAAGGGATATAAATTATTGGTAAGTGTCATTAATGCCGAATAGAATTCCCCCTAAAGGGTTTTATGAAATCAATGGATTAAATCACAATGCTAAGTAATTATACATCACCATCAAGGAATTAAATGTCTTTTTGATAGGGTATGTATCCCGTTATAAACATCTCAATTCCTAGATATCTTCTTTAAAAAATTTAAGCCTTTTGGGGACCATCTAGAAATCCAAGTAAATTTTAAAGCAATCCAAAAGAAAAATGGTATAAATTCATTAAAACCTAATGGATTAATTGGTCACAAAGGGGATAAACCCTCCTACGAATATCCTAATTTCATATTACTTTGTAGAATCATATTTTTCCATGGAACATTCATTTATGCATGGGTGCAAAGATAACAACCCTCAAATATTATCTTATACATATGGACCTTTGAGAGAAGGGTGGGATTAAAACAACACCATAATTGTATTTAATTATTTAATGAACCCTTAAAATTTTAATCCTCTCAAAAGGATATTATATCAAAGGATCAAATATTATGATGTAATCATGCATCGACTTTTAAAATAGCTTTGTGTTATTTGTGTCTCAATGCTTTATTGTTATGTCAAAAACCCATTTATATTCAAAAATTAAATCCAACAAACAAATCAAGTCTAAATACCAAGTATAAAACATACCTACACAAAGAGGTGTTACTCTATCTATTTTTTAAGTCAAAAATTACTCTTTCTAGATATCTTGTTAAACCTTGTCTAAATACATAACATTCTTATATGAACCACATCTTTAGGATATCAAATTTGAACCAAGTTATAAGTTCCAAATTAATTTCCAATTTATAATTTCAAACCAATTGTGAAACCAAGTTTGTATTTATTTTTCAACCAATTTTTGTTATGTTATCCATTTAGTTCTAAACCTAATCCAAATACCAATTCTAGTTTCAATTCCAAATTCAAAGGTCAAGCCATTGTTTTTTGAAGGTTAATACAAAGTTTAGTTCTAGTCAAACATTGTCTAAATTCAAATTTGATCCAAATTTTATACAACTTAAAACCAATCAAATTTTCCAAATTATACTTTTTCAAAACCCAAGATTAAAATATTTAAAAATTAACCAAATAGTCTATCGTAAACATTTCAAATTCATAGTTCCTAAATAATTAAGTTCCTTCTCCACATTAACTAATCATGGTTCAAATATCAAATACAAGTTCAAACAAGCTCAAAATTAAAATATTGATCTCTTACAACCTTAGTAAAGACATAAACATTTGAGAACATTTAAAATACTTGGACTAATTTGGTTCATGTATGCATCTTATTGAACCACTTCCTTGGACACACTTTTGGTTAAACTATTTATCCTTTGACATTTAATTTAATGTAAGAAAAATTAGGTTACTTTTAAATTTCCCATCTTATTTTTATAAATATCACATTCTAAATTCAAGTGAGTTTCAACCATTCAAGCTTATTCCAAGATGAACATCATAAACCCAAACTTGTCTAAGTATACTCATACTGGAACTATATATAACCCCTCTTTTAATGAGGAAGAAATTTAAAATCTATATGGATATGAAATTTATGTCAAAGAAGAGGCAAATAAAAAATACCTCACAAATATATCATCCACTAGCAATCAGGTATAAAACCAATAATACCTCCCAAGTGTCCCATCTAGTATTGAAAAAGGATAAAACCAATAATACTTATCAAATGTGTCATATATTATTGGTTATATACTTGACCAATTTACATGAAACCTCTTTGATAAAAAAATATGAAAACCTTGTCAAAGTATTAGAGCTTTATGCTAACTTTTTGGTTAGATTTCTAATACAAAATTTACATTATTTGGTTAGAGATCAAAAAGAGACACACATTAAATTAATAGATAATTAATCCAATTTTATCTAAATTAAAACCTTGTACTAAATTTTAGTCAATCCATTGCAGCATATAATTAAGGAAAGGTAAACTTGTTGACTCACCTATCAAAGTTGTTGCCAGAATCTGGATAATGTGAGTGCAATGGAGATGTGATCACACAAGTTGAAGCAAGTGCACACCACATAGATGCTAAAGCAATTTGAAAATAACACAAGAAGATAAATTGCATAAGACAAAATGGAGAAAACCAAAATCTGATTAACATGAGATGGCCAAAGTGAGGACTACAAATAGGAGAGTACGTAAGTAACTCCTCTACAAAAGGTGGACAAGGCACCCCAAGAATAGACTGTAACTCCTCCATGAAAGGTGGTGACAAGGTGATACGAATAGAGAAGTAACTCCCATTAATGGAGTTACTTATGACATTCTTATGACCCCTATGACACATCTATGACACACACCTCCACATAAGCTAGCCTATCCCACAAATGTAGGAAAACTCCATGTATGCATAAGAAATATAATTTCCCTAATTAATAAATAGGGAAAAATAAAAACCTACACTAATACCCCCCATATGCGTAGCTTAGGTGGGCAATGTGGAAATATAAAATGGGTCCTGACAACTAGGCCTGATGAGGTACCCATGTACAAATGCAATCTCCCATAAGATATAGAAAAGGAGAAAACCTAAAGGAAAAAACTTGCCCCCCCCCAAAAAGAGAGACATAAAAGAAAGAAGAGGCTAGTAGGCCCCCTGAAGATGATGCTACTACAGATGAAGACCACACCCCAAGAAGAGATCGTAGATGAATGAACTTGCTCTTAGTGAAAGGTTTGGTGAAGATGTCTGCAACCTGCTCTAAAGACTGGCAAAATATCAAGTTAATGACTTGACTATGAATAAGCTCCCAAATGAAATGCATGTGAATCTCTATGTGATTGGTTTGCTGGTGCTCAAATGAATTCTTGCAAATCTAAATGGTACTCTAGTTGTCACAATAAATGATGTTGGGCTACTTGATAGGAATGCCAAACTTAGAAAGAATCCCTTGAAGCCAAATAGCCTCAATAGCTACATTAATAGCTCCCATATACTCTACCTCTATGGATGATATAACAATAACATTTTGCTTCTTGCTAGACTAACTGATAGGACCAGAACCTAGAGAGAAACTGTAACCCTAAGTGGACTTACGAGTCTATGAATCACCAACCCAGTCTGAATCTGTATATCCAACAAGTCAACCTCTATGTCAAATCTGTAGTGAATCCCATATCTATGTGAGCCCTATATGTAATGCAAGATCCTCTTAGCTTCTTTCTAATGTAGCTCATGAGGTTCTTGCATGAATCTAGAGACAAGTCCCACTGTATATGATATGTCAGGCCTGGTGTGAGTCAAGTAGATGAGACTACCAATAAGTTGTCGATATCAAGTGGCATCAACCAATGGTGAAGAATAGTTAGCCTCAAGCTTGGCTCTTGATAGAAAGGGAGTCAGAGATGGCTTGCAATCAGCCATGTGAAACTGAGCCAATAAATCAAGAGCATACTTAGGCTGTGTAAGAGAAATCCCTAAATCTAACTATGAGATCTCGATGCTAAGGAAGTAGTGCAACAAACCCAAGTCTGTCATATCAAATCTATCTTAGAGAGATGCCTTCACTGCTGTAATAGCTAATGAAGAACTCCTGGTGATCAAAAGGTCATCAACATATAGAACCAAAATCAAGAGCAAATCATCCTACTGTAAGAAGTAGACATTGGGATCAGAATGGCACCTAGCGAAACCTGATATGAGAAGGAAGGAATCCATCTTGGTATACCAAGGCCGAGGGGCCTGTTTGAGGCCATAGATAGATTTCATAAGTTTGCATACTAAGGAAGAATCCTAAACAAATCCTAGCAGCTACTCCATGTAGATCTCCTCTTCTAGGTCTCTATGAAGAAAGGCACTCTTCACATCCATTTGATGCACATCCCTACCATGTGCTGCAGTAATAGCCAAGGTGAGTCAAATAGAAGTCATATTTGCAATGGGTGCAAAGGTATCTAAGTAGTTAATGTATGCCACCTGTGAGAAACCCTTGGTGACCAATCATGCCTTATACTTATCAACTGACCCATCTGCTACAAACTTGGTTTGATATATCCACCTACATCAAACCATCTTTCTTTCCTTAAGAAGTGAAGTCAAGTCCCAAGAATGATTTTTGATTAAGGAAGAATATACTTCCTCCATATCACTATCCCACTCAGGTACCCTTGATGCCTCTCAAAAAGTCTATGGATCTAAAACTATAGCAAAGAAGGCATGTGGATCTCTCTAAAAATCCCCCTAGTATGTCTGTCATCTATGGGATCTCCTGCCCAAGTGCCAGCACTCTCAAGTGTCTATCTAGCCCAAAGTGGCCCAAAAGTGGGCGAGTTAGGTGATAACTCCTCATCCTCTGACTGACTAGAGGTGGATGACTCTACATCACTGTCCTCACTGTTTGAACTCGAAGAAGATGTCTTTAGCTCAAGAACTTGCTATGGTTGATCTAAATCTAATGAGGAATCATCATAAAGAAGTAGATCTAATGAGGGAGAAGTTTCAAGTGTTGAGTCTCTAGGACTCTCCTAAAAATGGACACTTCTCTCGATGAACAACTCATGAGTGACTGGATCTAGAAGGTGATACCACTTAATACCATCTAGATATCCTACAAAGATGCAAGACTTGGACTGACATTCCATAGCTTTGTGTTTCTTCTTAAGAATGCGAGCCATGGCTGGGGATATAAAAACTCTAAGGTGTTCAAGATCAGATTTCCTTTTATGCCAAGCTTCAAAGGGTGTTATCCCTTTCAAAGCTTTGTGAGGAACCCTTTTTTGAATGTAGCAAGCATAATTGATGGCTTCAGCCTAGAACTATGGTGCTAAGGATTTAGAGTGAATCATACAGCTACCCATCTCTTTCAAGAACCTATTCTTGCATTCTACAACCCCATTGTATGAAGGACTATAAGTGACTATGTGCTATAAATCAATCCCCTATGTGGTGCAAAACTGCTCAAACTTGATGCTGACATACTCCCCTCCATTATTAGTTTGAAGAACCTTGATGGATTTCTCACTCTATTTCTCAACAAGAGCCTTGAAGTCTAGAAAATTTTCAAACACTTTAGACTTTTGTTTGAGAAAATATATCTAAGTGTACTTAGAGAAATCATCAATAAAAGTGAGGATGTACTTGGCCCTTGTGAAAGATGGTTTGGGAAAGGGTCCTAATACATCACTATGGACTAACTCCAAAAGTTGTGAAGCCCTCCAAGCTTTTCCTTTGTCAAATTTTGCTTTGGGATGCTTCCCAAGGGAGCACCCCTCACAAAGTCCTTTTGAGAATTGGACACAAGGCAAGCCAATGACCATGTCATTTTTGCAAAGTTGTTCAAGGTAGCGGTAGTTAAGGTGGCCAAACCACTCATGCCATAATTTTCTAACTCCATCTAAATGAGTCATCAATGCTATTGGAGAAGAATCTGATGTAAAATGTGAGGTGTATAACCTTGCTTGGTGATCTACCCTACCCACTACCATTGTAGTATCACTATGTAACTCCCTGATAACCACTAAATTTGGTGAAAACTCAACTCTCATGCCCCAACCAATGTGAGTGATTTTATACACTGATAGAAGATTGGTTGAAAGAGAAGGAACACTTAGAACATTATTGAATGTTCCTCCTTCCATTTCAATTGACCCTCTCCCTGCAACAAAAATTGATGTGTCATCACCCAAACTAATTGAAGTCATGCTACAAGGCTCTAAAGATGAAAACTCAGCTAGCAAAGAGCCCATGTGGTGAAAAGAACCCGAGTCGATGACACATGAAGATGTAGAAGCTATTATAGCTATAAGGGCCTTGCCTTTTTCTTTCTCCTTACCCTTGCCTTTTGCCTTGGTAGAATCTTGGGTAGATGAATTCTGCTTGATGGACTCAGGAACACCTATGTTGTTCTTCTTTAGAAGATGAGTTAGGTGATCTATTTGTTTCTTCATGCATTTGTGTTCATCATGCCCTATCTTTTTACAATAGACACACTTAACCTTCTCCTTCTTAGGTTTAGCATTGGAAATGAAGACCCAGTGTTGTTTTTGTAAGGATTATTGTTTTCTTTGTTCTTATCCTAGTCTTTATTTTTTCCTTCTTCTCCTTTGTTGAAGTCTTATCCTTACCATTTCTAGCTATCCAAGCTTGGTGTTGAGTAGACTTCATTGTGCCCATTTGAATTAGCTTGTCTTGCTCCCTAGTCAAGTTGGCAATGAATGAATCCAAAGAAGGCATTTTCCATGTAATGCCAAGGGCACTTTTTATGGCATGGAAAGTGGAGAGAATGACTGAATAGCTTGGACCTAACTTTGTGAGAATAGAAAGGATGAGCTGATCATCTTTCTTATTTATCCCACATTCTTTCAATTTCAATCTAAGGGCCTTAAACTTAGTGAAGAAGTCTTGTAGGGTGTCAAAGTTGCTAGGACTTAGACTTATGAGTTCATTTTCGAGCTCATGACCTCTCATCTCATCAAGCTTCCCAAATAAATTTTCTAAGGTGTCCTATATGTCATTGGGAGTCTAGGAGGATTCTGGATGGAAGAGGAGTTTTGGAGACATAGACAAGCTCAGTAATCCATAGGTTTCATCACTACGATTGTACCACTTGACCTTTTTAGCATCAGTGTTGGGTTCTACTTCAATACCCATGGTGATCCTATACAACCATTTGCTTCTAAGAATGATTGATGTTTTAACTTTTTATTCATTATATTTGAAGGGTTTTAGGGGTTTAAGTTGAAAATAATCCATTTTAGTTGAATTTAGGTGAAGTTGTGTTGATTGCAAGTTGTGAAATTATGTAGAAAGGAGAATGAAAGCAAAGATTTACAAGTTGTTAAAAGCAATCACACCCCCTAAAATATTCATCCCCCATAAATATGCAAGTGCATGCTCAAGAGACATTAGACTTAGCTGAGAATACATCTTAGAGCAATCAGTGCAAGACTAAAGCATATAGGACGTTGGACTCAGTCGAAAATGTGTCCCAGGAGACCCAAATTTTTGGCACTTTATAAACTAGTGCATTTTTAACAAATAAAAAGCCTACACTATAGAGAATTGAATTATAAACACTTTTTCAAAAAATGGCACCCAAATCTAAGCTACCGTTTGCAAGATATTAAAGGTTCAATTTTTTCCATAAACTAGTGTTTTTGCAAAAAAAGCACTAAAACATTAAAAAATGCTTGTTTTGAGAGAGAAAGTGGCCTTCCAACCACTCATTGGATTTGGCACAGAATGAGGAATCCAAAGGAGGTTTATGTGAGGGGGAATTGGAATCCTGCCAACTTGGGCGTCACCCTTCATCTTCGACAGGCAAAGATACAAGTTTTAAATGAAAACCCCCAATTTACAAAACTATCTAAAAATTAAATATGCAGTCAAATTGATTGATTTTTGTTTTTACAAGTCAATTTTTAACTAAAAATAATGAAGCAAAGATAGAATTGAAATATTGGCCATGCATCTAAGTGTCCACATGGGATGCCAAGCATGAAAAAAGCACCATTTTCCAAACAAGACTGCTGGCAAAAAAGACAAAAAAAATAGACCTATTGGAAATGTCGTATAGCCTACTTGGTGCCTTGTTAGGTAGAGAAAATAAACAAATGAACAATAGACTTTGGTACAAACTTGAAGTTTGGTATGGAGTGTTGAAGGATAACAACAGACTTGCACATTGTACGGCTTGGTCAACTATTGGAAAGGATGTTGTTGCTGAAGCTTGGTGTGGTAGAGGCTGAGTGCTGAGCCTAAACTAAATGTTGTGTTCTACTCCTCCCTCTGCTGCTTGCACACAACAATGGCACCCAAGCTAACTACTGAACTAGCTCCTGAAGTGAAGACAACCAAAACACCCAAAGGCCAAGAATTCCAAGATGCAAGAAATGATACCAGAAATGATATTGAAAGCTTTTTTTATTTTAGATGAAATCTAGAAAATTAAAAAAAAAACAAAGAGAACTCCACTCCTCTTGATTTCAAAATGAACTAAAAGCATAACCAAACACATGGTTATCATTCTTGCTCTAATACCATATCAGAGTTATTGCTAGAATTTAGATAATGCGAGTGCAATAGAGACGTGATCACATGAGTTGAAGCAAGTGCACACCACATAGATGCTAAAGCAATTTTAAAATAACACAAGAAGATAAATTACACAAGACAAAATGGAGAAAACCAAAATCTGATTAACATGAGATGGCCAAAGTGAGGACTACAAATAGGAGAGTATGTACGTAACTCCTCCACAAAAGTTGGATAAGGCACCCCAAGAATAGACTGTAACTCCTCCATGAAATGTGGTGACAAGGTGCTAAGAATAGAGAAGTAACTCCCATCAAGGGAGTTACTTATGAAATTCTTATGACACACACCTCCACATAAGCTAGCCTATCCCACAAATGTAGGAAAACTCCATGTATGCACAAGAAATACAATTTCCCTAATTAATAAATAGGGAAAAATAAAAAACCTACACTAATATCACCTTCATAAATCTAATTCATCACTTCTCAAATATAGTAGGTTAGTTAAGTATTGTCTACTTTAGCTAACTCTCTAACTACTCTCGATATTTAAAAACCACTAATTATAGATACAAATTCACTAACTAAACCAAAATCAAATTTACTAATCCACCCAACACCCAACATTGATCCATTTCTTATTAACACCCTAGTTGCATACTTGTTTAGCACACCTATAATCAAAACTAATTTATTGGCTAATCTTGATTCCAATTCCAATGTGGATTCTTTTGAGTAGATGGTTGATAATTTTGAACCAATACATCCCCATCCTAATCAAGTGTTATCCCTATATACACCCCATTTTTTCCATAATTGGCTTCTAGTTGGAGTTCAAATTGATTTTTTCCAAATAATGTAAATTAAGCCTAAAAATCATTAAATGTCCCAATTTCATCTACAAATAGTAATTAGTACTTAGAATCATGTTGAGGCATGCCTATTTTGGGTATTATCATGTAAAAAATAGTAACCTCTCATGGATTCATAACCTATCAACTCATGACCGAAAAAATTGATAGTTTGGCCTTTTGACCCACTAAGCAGGGCATTTAAACAATTCCTAAAATGCAAAAATGATGAGAAAAATAAAATAACTAATCAAATAAAATTAAATTATTAAGTGAAATTTCCATGCAAAATTAGTGAAATTGAATTTTAAAAAAAAAGGAAATTCTAATAAAAATGAGGTCATGATGATGTCATCATCTTCAAAGTCAAGGAATTGAAAATATCTTCTTAAATACCATAAATTCAGAAATGGAGAGCCATGATTAAATTTGAGATCTCTATCTCAAATTTTAAATGGATTCCCCCTTATTAACTTAACTAGGTTATTTCAAACTCAACCACAATTAAATATAACCTAACTACACTTGGGATATAATTAGTTTGGAAGGCTATAAATACAAGGCCTCACCCATTGATAAACAAGCTCTTTTGGTGTAAAGTTATCATTCAAAAATACATGAAATGCTTTGGTAGCGTAATTTTATTATGCTAAAATATCTTCAAAAATCTTCTTTGGTGTAAATTTATCATGTAAAAATACCTTCAAATATCCCATTGGTATACCTTTATCATGTGCATTTGCTAAGCCAAGCCAAAACCAAAGACAAGCCCAATATTACCAAGGTGACAAGGAGAGGTGGTGAAAGGAGCTCCATTTACAAATAATTATTGATCACATAAATTCACTTAAAACATATAACACTTATTCTCATGAGAGGTAAAATTATTTGTTTTTTATTTATTTGGTAGTTACTTGTATAGTTATCATGCTCTTTGAGTGTCTAGGCTAGAGGTGTAATTTTTTATTAGTGTGGTTTTTTATATTTTATTCACAATAAAATGCTACTAATCTCCCATTTTGGATTCATATTGATCACATTTTATCCAAATGCATCCCAATCCAAATTGTGTTATCTCAAGTCCAACAAAACATTCCTCCAACTCACCATCAAATCCTTTCTTCTAATATTACTAATACTTTAAAACAAATGATGTTAAACATAGTTGAGTTACTAATAATCCTCCACCTCAATAGGTGACAACCAATCCTTCACTCCAATAGGTGGAAACCATCCTCCATGTTAATAAGTGGTGACCAACTTTCCATCCCAATATGTGACCAATACTCCACCTCAACAAGTGTAAACTAATCCTCAATAGACATTGTCTAATTAACATTGCATTATTTCTATTTAACCACATACCACTTCTAATAAAAATTACACTTCTTCAAAAAAATATCACATTCAACCTAACCAACAAAAAGTTACTTTTCATACATCAAATATTTATTAATCAATAATAGGTTACCTTCCATATCCAACAAGTCCCATTTAATACTTAACATAACATTCCTCCATTTAGACCATAATTCCTTTCAAATTATCATAATAATCAACAATAATTTCCTTACCGATAGAAATTACCCTATGAATAATATAACCCCAATTAATGGGTGAACATTCATGGTAGAACCAATTGGGAACAAATTCCTTAATAGCCCATACCACCATTGAATTTAGGTAAAATTAATCCACCTTTGAATACCCATTAACTTATGCCCAATCCCTCTCAATCTATTCTCACTTTTTAGGACTTGCAAGAGGTAAATTATGTAGTTTCTTCCATCCAATTAGGAATTCAAGGTATAAATTTAAATCTAGATAACATATGTTGACAAATTAATAGCTAGATAATATATGAGCTATCTTTAGATCCCATTCCTATAGCATTTTGAGATGCTTGAATTAGACAAATACAAAGAGAAGGGTCATCCAAAATAACACTTGAATAATTCGTCATTAATTTTCAATAAGTTTAATAAATTAGTGTGTAATTTATTTTTTTATTTCCCCATAGTTAGGGTAGGCAAGATTTGGAGTGGTTTCTCCATCTACCAAAAAATTGTATTTATACCTTTGATGACTTATCTAAAAAGTTTATTAAGCACTTTTCCTAAAATATAGAGAATAAAGTGATTAAGGTTGAGTTAAAGAGGAGAAGAGATTTTTGTTAATTAGTTTTAATAGTGACATACATTGGCCATCTGATTCCCACACAATCTCCTTGATAAATAGTTGGTCATACTCTTCACTATTAATCTATAATTAGATATTGCATATAATATTTGACTTCATTGTGTAAAAAATTTCAATATGTTATCACTAAAGGACTAAAAATTCAAAAATCCCTCATTGATATTGGGGTAATCAAATTTTATTCTCAAAATTAGATTTAGAATAAGGTACAAACCTTAGTTTGGGTGCAAGTTTAGATAAGTACATCTAAAAAACCTAAGTCATTTAATAATAATAAAAATGTTATAGGAAATGGGGTAATAAAAAATAGACATGTTTAAATATTACAAACATTACCTACTCAAGTAACTACACCTACTCAACCACTTAATTTACAACAACTACCTCCAAGAAGAGGTTAGTAGCAAAATAGAGTTTTCAATGATCTTGGAAAACTTATTGAGGTCATGTTCCAAAAGCTAGTTGCAACTAACATGATCATTTGGCTAGTTCCAAAACCATTTATATAAGGCCATCCTAAATATAAATAGTATAGGGAATATGGTTATGTGACTATAATTGAGTTATAGGTCATTACATTCATAAATGTGTACAACTTTGCCACTTCATCCGTGATTTCCTAAATAATGGTGAAATAGAGTTAAATAATGTTTTCCAACATCTGATCAAAATTTGGGTATCTACCAAAACACTTTTCCATATCATAACTCTAATAAAAAACATTAGAATCAATGTCAAGTGAATAACTATAACTATACATGCCTACCAATAATTAGAACTAATGATAAAAACCAATAGTTTTAATAACAAACTAATCATAATCAAGGTCAAGAGACCCAATCTAACCAAGTGAACTATAATAATGTCTTCGATGACTATGCTAATATTGTAGGGCATAGTACCAGTAGGAATATTGTTATTATCAAAATAAATCAAAAGATAATACCTAGCAATTCTTGACATCTATTTCCATCCATTTTAATACCTCCTCCCCCATATGCTGGTAATCCTCCTTTGGTTTGAAATGGAATTAATTGTATCTAACAACCAAGAGTTACCATCCAAGTCCTTTATTATAATCATAATAACCACTAACAAAATTAGGATTGTGAAATAATAACTCAACATTCTAGGGTTAGCATCCAATGTTCCATACCTTCTTCCTCTAAAAGTCCCATTCAATGCCATCTACAACAAAAACCTAAACTAATTTCTTTTGCTAATGACAAACCATATGATATTGTGGAATAATTACAAAAGACATTGGTGCAAATTTATATCCTAGATCTTTTCCATACATCAAACATCCATAAAAATATATTGAATGGGATTTTAATTCAATATAAGGTCCTAAGTGACATTGCTCACAAAGAAAATCCAAAATCTTGTGAATCATTTGGCCCAATGTAAAATAGTCACATTTGATCAAATTGATATGTCACCCTTTGGTCCTCTTCATAATAAAACACTCTATTTAGAGGAAGTTATTTATAGACATAAGATCAAGTACATCCTCATATAAAATGGTTTAGGTTTGAATATTATAACTTTAAAGCTGGTGAAACATTTAGGGTACATAGTAGTAGATATACAAATAGATACTATTACCATTAAGGCCTATGAGAATGAGGAGATAAAATCATAGGGTATCATTTATTTGTCTATTATCATTGGGCCTTTAACCCATGATACTCTTTGGCATGTGTTGTACCTAGAATTATCCTACAACTTACTTCTTGGGTAACCTTACAAACATGAAGTACATGAAATATATTATACTCTACATCATTGTATCAAATTCACTCACTCAGGATTAGAGGTTACCATACCTTGATATTTGTGGCAATACTAATATTTTAAACATCTTGAAGCAAAATATGAAAAATGCATTGTCTTATTGGTCTAGAACATGTCTTGAAAAAGGACAAAGAGGTAGTTGTTCAAATTTTGAGTAAAATTATGTGGATTTAATTATCCTTACATATACTTCATCTAGACCACCTCCTAAAATATACAACCATTTTACCATTACATAAAAAGGACAAGGTGGATAGCAAAATTGGCAACGCTTTTCCTTTATACAAATTTCCTAGAACACCTAAATCACATGGTAGGCCCAAAGTGAAGAGTGTCAAAATGGAATGGTGTGTGAAATATCACTCTTTATAGAAAAGGACCTATTAATTTTGTTAAATCCACCATGAAATAATAAGAGCAAATCAAAGGTGATGATGAATTATGGTTGTATAATGATGAATTTACTAATTACTACAAAATAAATAAGTATTTTATTCCCAATATAATAATGGATAATCAAACATATGAAATCAAGAGCCTAGGGGAAAATCAAAAAGGTCCTATCAAGCTATTATCTATTACAAAACATAAAATAACTTGAGGTATTGGATAGAAACCACCTAGGGATGACCCCTCATATCTTGAAAGTGATACCAATTTACAATATAAAATAAATATGCTAGAAGTGACTTTGAGTCTTATTATATAATTTATGATTAGTTATTTGATACCAAAATTTTAAATACTATTACCCTTACCCATCTCACTTCTTTTATGCACTTAAATCCACTCATCCTAATTATTCTAATTAATCTCACTAAATTATCCCCTTTATCCTAATCCTAGTCATTTATCTAATATCTCGCTTCATTATTCTTCATTTACCATCTTTATGTTACCAATATATTAATTCCCCTAATCATTTCTTAATTATATCCTAATTTTTATTATCCATTATTTAGGAATTTTAAATTCCCATGGCCCACCTACCCATCTAACAAGCCTATTCCTAGTCTCTCCTACACCCCTAGTCTCTAATCACCCACCTAATCCATATCTGATCCCCTACCTAATCCTAATTAATCCCTAAGAAGATTCTATAATCCTCCAATTATAGAATCATCTCTAACTTAGCCTTCCCCACTTTATAAGACTCTATTCTACAGGCTTCCAAGGAATTAAAAATTCCTTGGAAATTCCTCAACCATTGATCCCAATGGCCCAAGATTAAATATGAGTCATTGATTATTCCATTCATATTTTATATAAAAAATCTAGTCTTCTATGTCCAATCCATTTAGGAAGCTCATGAACTCTCCATGTTAAACTAAAAATCAAGCATTAAATCTATAAAGTCTTCATGTCAATCTAATCCTTGAATCCATCATCAAAATCCTTGGTCATGCAAACATAATGTTAAAAATCTGATTCTAAGGTAATCTCAATCCAATCCTCTTGATTTTGATCCATTTAATCTTTTTTTGGAGTAATTAGCTTTATGATTAAAATGCTAGTTTGAATTATGTATTCATTTATTTGCATTTGATTCTAATGACTCTAGATCTTATTTAGGTAGTTTGACTTTTGGATCTAAATTATATATTTAGCTAATAAACTCAAATTTCATACTACATTTTGGCAACCAAGGTGGGAACTCCATCCCAATTTAACTCTTGTGAATCCTATAAATGTTTTTAGTAGTTTCTAGGGTTGACTAGTGAAAGAAAAGTCTTATATTTTGGAAAAATTTGCATAACTAGGCGAACTACAATATTGTTCTACAAGTCATGACATTATAGTGGTAATTTTTCCAAAATTTTCATGCTATTTAACTAACCATCAAGTTTTAACCACTAATGGTCTCTTTTGGCTAGATTTTTACCCTTCTACAATACTACGATTCAAAAGTTGCATTTTTGCATTGAAAATAGCAATTTTGCATTATAATCAATGATTTTGTGCTAACAGTCTAAAATTAACCATTAATAGTTTTGATCAATCCTAGTAGGTTCTTGAACATCTAAAAAATAATGACTTCTAGACTCGTAATATTGACCTGTAAGTCATCGTATTACAACTACAATCCTGACATTGTAATTTATTATAAATTTGCTAACAATTTTCCATTGATCTCTAACCTATAGGATCAATCTTATCATTTTCTATTTTTAAAGAAGATTAGTGATTATATAATGCCCAATTTTTTAAGCCTATTTATATTATATTTTATCTTGGAATATATTTTTTAACACATTTGTTATTGAAGGACTATCTTTGTTAATCACATTTTTGTAAGAGGTTTGATCTCTATAACTTGATGTGTGATTGTTGATTAAAGGTAGGTTCATCTGAATGAAAAAAATCATATCTTAACCTTTTTACTATCCTCTACAAAACTACTAATCACATAGTCATAGCATTGGATTGAGAATAGTGACATTGCACTAACATTAAGGATATTGTGATTTTCGTCATTTTGAGGGATGTTCTATTTTAATATGATTTTGGGGTAACACTAATCAATAAAACATCTTTATACTCTACATATTATGTTTATATTTTACTATTTTTATCTTAATATTTTTTTGATGTTATTTTTATAAATTTGTTGATATATAGCTAAAGTTTTAAATATACCTTGATTGTCTATAAATAGCCATTCTTTAGCCATCTAGGTTAACTTGTCATGATCATATAGATATACAATTTAATCTATAATAATTTTTTTAAACTTTTAAACTTTCCCAAAATATCACTAATCTCATAGTTGTGATATCACAATACAAGTCATGATATTGCATAAAATATCTTGGTTCTTTAGAAAATCACATGGTAATCAGTATCAGTTAGGTAATTTTTTGTAAAATCATGACTTTACAGTCATGATATTGCATAATAATTATTATATTCCCATTTTTTAAAGATATTTATTTTGGTATGAATGTGCATCTATGGTATTTCATTTTGAACTTGAGATTTTGCACTCATTTTGCCTTTAAAATTATCCCTTTTGAGTACATTTTTGGAGTCAATTTTAGTGAATTTTGTGTCATTCCAAGCCTCCTGCAAGACCCAAATTTATTTTGGAAGATCTACCCTTCAACCCCACCCTATACCATGATAGGTGGCATGCCTGGGGTGCTATCCCCAGACCCTATAAGGGGCTCTACACCTTGACCCCCATGTTGTGGCCCATTCACCCAAATAATTTATAGATCCAAATCATGATATTTTTAGGGTGTTTTATCAAGGCATATCGAACTAACATATTTTTTCTTTTAGGGTTGAATTTATAGCCTATTTTTTATTGCTAACATCATCTTTTGTAGGTCATATTTCAATCTAACATCTTGTCTTGTAGGTTCTCCCTCAAGATTAGCAATCAAAACTACTAATCATTGGCCTTGTAGGTTACCCTTTTATGAGTGCCAACCAAACTATAAATCATATTCCTGTAGGATGGCTGTCAAAGAACATTTTGGCATCATAAAAATAATTTTCTCTAAATCACTTTAAAAACTTTATTTAAATAATCTTGTATATTTTTTTATATTCTTGTATGTTGTATATATCTCACATCTAATTAATTAGTTAATTAATCTTTTTTGTCTACATGTCTATCTCCTGAGGGCTAAGATGGTGTATGTTCTCCTCTTTATGTAATTTTAGTGATTCTTGGAGGATCAAAAAACACTAAATAACCCTCCCATTTTATTTTCTAGGGGAAACATGATGAGGAATTGACACCCACACTCTTCCTATAGTATTAGGGGGATAATTACCATGGATTTCATCATCACACACTGATCCACACTTTGTGTTTTGATGGAGTATGAACTTTAGGGACAACTATCAGTAGGATAAGTTGTTTACCCTATATAGGTCATCGATGAAGGGAAATATTTCAATATGTAAACTAGGCATTAGACAACATCATATATAGACTTGGGACACACCATACATAGCTTATATTAGGGGTGCCCCTAGAGAGCCTATTATGCCTAGCATAGGATCTTTCATCCATAATAAGTGACTCGATGTTGTATTTAGGATTAGCTCCTAAGTGGTTGTCAAGTGCAAATGGGGTTGAGAGGGTTTGGGAGATTACATAATAGGTCACTATCCTATAACCTCACCCATAAAGTTATTAGATGATGTAATCATTAGGTTATATACCCAATTCAATTTACTAATATTAGGTTTGTGGTTTTCTTGATTTGGTGTGTGTCATACTAGACTTGTGTTGTTTATGATCTAAGTTATCCTTTTACCCAAACCTACACATACTTATCTAGGGGTGCAAATATCATCATCTTGTACACAATTTAATTATCATTATATCATTATGTACATCCTTATCATCATCCTCATTTAATATTGAATTTTTACATATTTTTAATTATCTCATCCTTTTAATTATTTCAAAATCAAGGACCAAGGGGTAGTCAATATATAATAAAGTCTAAAAATCAAAATAATGTTGAAACTAGTATCCAAATGGTTGATAATCCTTCTAATAATTGGATCAAAGAAAAATTGCATATTCAAAGTGTCTTATATCTCTTAAAGTCTTCTGTCATATTTAATTAATCAAAGGAGGAATATGTAACATCTCCAATGATGTGTGTGATTACTAGTCCTAATCCCCCATATCCCATCATAACATCCTTTCACAATCCTATCATCCATTCAAGTCCATTAGTCCCCCATCAACATAAATATCTAATCCAATCCATGCATCACACCACCTTCTTGGGTAGAATAATTTGTCATATTTGTGACAAAGATACCTAGTATAAATATCTAGAGGGGTCTCAATCAAGAATTATCGAAGGTAATATGGACCCCAATACATCCAATGGTGATAACATGGTCTTAACATCACACATATCTAAAATAAATGTTGGCTAAATATTCATAAAATGTCATTATTTACTACATAAAAAACCATGTCTAATAAATCAAGATGCCCAAGAATCTAAAAAGTCAAAAAAGTCAAAAAAATTAAAAAATAAAAATAATCAAAAAAGTAAGAAATAAAATAAAAATTGATCTGTCCAATGGTGAAAACTAGTTTTTGACATCCTAGTAAAATAATCTATTATTCACATTGTACCTCAATACTTGGGGGCACATTCAATCCCGATTATCTTATCCCTTTTTATCTTTGTCCATATCACCCATCCATGTCATCCATGTCTATCTTATGCCTCTATCCCTTGTTCCATTCTACTTGCCCATCATCTTCCATCATATTGTGTATCCTATTATGTTCATCCTTTCTTCTAGTCTTGGCCTTCATAAGGGAATGAAAGGTTTATTTAGAAATGTTCTATAACTATCTTGGCATATCATCCAATGGACACTTAGGTAACTATACATCTAGTTCATTCATGATGTGGTCCTTAGTGATCTCTAGTCCCTTTTTCCTTGACACTCATCCATTTTTTTGCATCACCTTCATCATTTTTTCATCCCTTCTATTAATACCTCTATCTTTATCATAGTTTCTTGGCTTGGTTTTCCATTTTATAGTAACCCCCTTTATATAGTGTACATACATATTCCAAAAATCCCTAAAAATTAAAATATGTCAAAAATTCAAAAAATAATTATAAAATCCACAAAATCCCAAAACATTTAAGTAAGCTTGTCTTATGTCAACTTGTCATATGTCTTGTGTATCCCAATGTCCTAAATTATCCATATCATTGTCAGCCTACCTTGTCTTAATCATCTTTCCTTGACTTATCTACTACTAGTATTATCATCCTAGTCACCTTATCCTATGTCTTAAGTTGTCCATGTCATCCTACCTTGAATTATGTCTTGGATATCTTTTCTTAATATTTACATCCATATCCTTATCTAAATATTTATCCTAATCTAATTTCCTAGTTTGTTACAAGTCCATAATTTGTCCAAGTTCCTATCCTCAATCCAAAATCACATCATCATAATCATAAAAAACTTAGTCCAGCTCACTACCTAATCAATCATCCCATCGACTCTCATTAAGACAATTAGATAAGACACAATGGCACTACATGTAAATAATTATGTTTGTTACTTGTCTAATCTATATTATTTGGCTTGTTTGTATGTATTTTATCATGAATATATTTGATTATCTTTATCTTTTGAGTCTTTTTTTCATAGTGTCCCTTTTTATCTATTGGGAAATGAATGAGGATGTTGTGAGGTCACCAAAGATATATTAATGCTTTTAGGTTCCCTAAATGATGCATAGTTCATTATTTCCCCATGAACTTAGGTATAATTTCCTCTTATTCATATATATATCATGGGGCATACTATCAAGTGTCATATTTATTGGCTTGCCTATATTATGATAAGCCTTATGATAGTTCTAATGGATTGATCATATCCACCTTCCTTATTTATCTAATTGTTTAATCATCCTTATTTCTCATCACTGCTCTAATCATCTTGAGTCATCTGAATAACATCCAATATTTTATCCTTTAATCACTAATGTTTACCATCATCATCATCCTCTACTTGATCAATGTTTTCTTATCTTCAAGTCTAAACTACATTAGCTTAAGATCTGTTGAAGACTCTATAGGTAGCACTTGGCTAGTTTTTGGTGCCCAAATATAACTCAATCACTCTCTCCTCTTCTCCATCATTATTCATCACATTTCTTCCTTAATTCTTGCATTAATCAAATTTTTGATCTATAATATCAATCATTCATCAATCATTCTATTGATTAATCATCATCTCCTTAATATTTTTTATCAATCACGTGCACCTATTTATTGGGCCCCATAAATTCACAACCTTCATATTTTATTTATCTATCATCCATTATCATTGATTGGTCAATTCCTCCTTTAAAGTTTATAGTTTCTTCCTTTTAATTGGGGTATAACTAGAGCTATAACTTTATTATCATCTCTCACTCCCTTACATGTGTCCTTGTTAGGTACATCATGGATACTAATCATATTATGGCTCATTGGTTCAATTCAATGCCATCTAATTCTTCTCTATATTTTTTTCACTCGATCATATCATTGAATTTTAATATTTATCTACACTCATTGTCCATCTTAACAAATCCTTATCTTATCTTTGCCAAAAAATCTCCCTTTCATGCATCCTTACTTGGGATATATCAAAATATTGTGTCCTTTTATCTTATCATAATAAATTTATGATTAATTCCCCCTTGGGATATGTCAACAACCATAACATAATCATCATCCCTCCTTGTGCATATATCTTTGATAGGGGCATCATGAATATATAGCTCACTGCTCAAGTCAAAGTCACCTTCATAATAGTCTATATCACATCTATCATCCCATCCCCTGATCTATTCATCTTATCTCACCCATCATTTCTTATTTCAAGTTACCATTCATCTCATTCTTCTTTGCATGTCCCCTCAAGGGGGCATCATATTCACTAACATTAATCTATGAAATGGTTTTTATTTGAAATACCATTACTCTTTCCACTTCACTTCACCCTTAATAACTTTTCATTTATGCACCTAAATTCACTCACCCTAATTATTCTAATTAATCATACTAATTTATCCCATTTATACTAATCCTATTAATTTATCTAATATCCCCAATTAATTATTATTCATTCACCAAACTTATATTAACCCCACCAATATATTAATTACCTTAATTGTATCTTAATCTTATACTAATCTATCTTATCCATTATTTGGGAATTTTAAATTTTCATGACCTACCTACCCACCTACTAAGCCTATTCCTAGGATTTCTTACACCCCTAGTCCCTAATCACCCATCCAATCCATATATAATCCCATAAATAATCCTAATTAATCCCTAAGATGATTATAGAATCCTTAAACCATTGATCCCAATGGCCTAAGATTAAAATTTCTTGGAAATTCCTCAACCATTGATCCCAATGGCCCAAGATTAAATATGAGTCATTGATTCTTCCCACCATATTTTATATAAACAATCCACTCCTCCATGTCCAATCCATCTATGAAGCTCATGAAGTCTCGATGTTAAACTATCAACCAAGCATTGAATTCATAAAGCCTTCATGTCAATCTAATCCTTGAATCCATCATCAACATCCTTGATCATGCCAGCATAATGTCAAAAATATAAGCCTAAGGTAATCTCAATCTATTCCTCTTGATTTTTATCCTTTTAATCTTATTTTGGGTTAATTAACTTTAGGATTAAAATGTTGGTTCGAATTATGTATTCATATATTTGTATTTAATTCTAATGGCTCTAGATATTACTTAGGTAGTTTTTTGTTTTAGATATAAATTGAGTATTTAGATAATAAAATCAAAATTCATACTACACCTCTAATTACCCTATTTTCCTCTACCACCCCCAATTAACTAACTATGACCAATAAGATGCATATATATAATTAGATGATTTCTAGAATGATGAGGCAATTTATGAATTCATGGGACTTAGATATATTTTTATAACTAGAGATCATAAGCAAGAGTTTGCTATTGTATTAGATCATACCATATATTATAAAGGGCAAGTAAACTTCCTTGATAAAAAAAATTAAAATGAAACATTAAGATTCCAAAGTGAAAACCTCTCTGAGGTGCTTTAAGACTAGGAAAATAGTAAAGAAAAAGACAAGTCATATGGTGAAAAACTATTTTAGGAACCATTGGATGGGGAATTTAATCCTATTTTACATAAATCATAGTATGAATTCAATCCATGAACCTCATTATAATTAGAAATCAGTTCAAAAAACTAGAATGCAGTCAAAAAATTAGTTCAAGATTTATTATATGTTTTTGTTGAGTGGCCTTTACTAGTCTTTCATGATTTAGATTTTTCATACATAAGAGAGACCGATGATCTAGTTGATCCATAATATGATGAAGAAGATAAATTCAACTCATTGCCAACTATTATATACAATGGTTTCATTCTACTTATGGAGGACACCATAGAATTAACATTAGATCCCTAGATGATCCTAAATGGATCAATCTTAGAGTGTTCCTCACAAAATAGGAATGTGAGATTATTAATACCTTCCTTTGGGATTTTATTGATATTGTTACATGGTCTTATTCAAATATGTCTTACTTAGATTATTTTGTAGTTGTACATTACCTTATTGTACACCTAGATCCCAAGCCAATCAAATAAAATCTCAAAAAATGCATTATCACATTTATATACCAATCAAAAAATAATTAGAAAAATTATTGGAAATAGGATGTATTCACCCCATAGATTATTCATAATGAATATCAAACACTATCCTAGTTAGAAAAAAGCCACAAGGAATCCACAAATGCATATATTTAAGAGATGTCAATAAAGCATGCCTAAAGGATGATTTTCCTTTCCTAAAAATTGATATGATTGTAGATTCCATAATAGGGTATGATATTTTATATCTCATGGATGGATTCTCAATATATTATTAGATAAAAATAACACCTGAAGACCAACACAAAATAATGTTCACCACTCTATGGGGAACATTTTTTATTAAGTGATGCCTTTTGGCCTCAAGAATGTTGGTGATATTTACCAATATATAATTATTATTATCTTCCATAAAATAATGCATGATATTATAGAATACTACATGGATGACACTCTATGAAAATCCAAGACTAGGGAAAGACATATAGAAGTATTATGAAGAATATTTGAAAGGCTTTGGGAATAAAAGGTGCATATTAATACTAAAAATTTCATATTTGGAATCACTTCTATTAAATTTATAGGATTCATTGTCTCTCATAGGGGCATCAAAGTTGATCCAGCTAAGGTTAAGGCCATTACATAAATACTCTTCCTTTTAATTTGAAGTAGTTATATAGTTTGTAGGGTAAAATTCAATCTATTTGATGCTTCATTTCATAATTGGTAGACAAATGTCATCATTTCACTCACCCTTTGAATAAGGGCACCACCTTCTTATGGAATGATGATTGTCAACAATTTTTTTTAGGACTACCCTTTATTTAAGATAATTTATTTTATCCTCAGTTTCCTTTTCATATGTGAGGAATTTTTATTCATGTGAATTATTAATTCACATAAATCAATATTCCATGATGTGTCACTCACCTCTTTTTTCTCCTTTAGGATTTTGGAATGACTATTATGAGTAAATCCTTCCCCCACTTGGAACACACCTCCCTTCACTTTATAATTTAATATATCACAAGTGGCACATACTTAGGAGGCTTGTAAGGTAATAATGGGATTTTTTGTAACTCCCATTCTCCTCCTCTAACTATATAAAAGATCCCTTTCTCTCCTCTTTTCCTCAATAGAATCTCATATCTCTCTCTCTCTTCTTCTCTTGTGATCTTTATACAATCTTGTACTTGTGGAGATTTTGGTAGTAAACCTTATAATAAGATCACATGGGTTTTCCTCTTATACATTTAATTTCTTACTTTAAAATTATTATCTCATTTATGGTTTTCACTTGAGAGGTAACTTAGTCTTGTGATTTATTTATTTTCACACTTTCATGATATGTAATTGATTATTATTCTTGGGATAAATACTTCATAGTATTAGAGATAATATCATCTTATTAATATTTTTTAAAAAAAGTGTGCAGATTTTTAGGGAGATTTTATTAATTTTTTTTACAAGTGATCCACCCTTTATATTCATTTAAATATATCTCTTTTTATCTTTAAATTATGTCTCGAATTAATTATTTTAGTTTTTTTGAAAGGTTCAATTTCCTTATTTTACCAAGTTGAGAGGCACTCAAAAAAAAACTTTTTGTTGCATGCACAACTGGCAACAAAATTTTATTGGTTTTCTAACACTAATATTTATATAGAGCTCCTTTTTTATTCTGATCATTTAATCTCTACTTTTTAAATCAACATAAAAAACATTTATTCCTGCTTGCTTTAATATTTTTCTCAAGCATTAAATTTTGACTAATTTCTCAAAGAGTCTTGGTTAGATTTTTTATGTTAACTTGTATGAAAGTATGGTCACTACCCCTTCTTGGAGAACTATACCTTTTCTAGTTGAATGATGTGATGAAGCTGACACCAGTTTCCATATTTTCACAGTTTTTTAATTTCTCCTTTGACATCACCTAAGTGAGTTTTTTAATACAAAATGAATCTTCTCTTTTCCTTTGTTATTTTGATTTATATCTCTACATTTCATCTTGTTTAAATATATGTGTTTCATTACTTATCATCATTTCATTAGCTATCAATTTTTTATTACCTATTTGCATTTATTTTTTAAATATTTGTGTTTCCCTTAAATATCAATGCATTTCTTTTCTACACACATAGTATTTCTCTTTCATCTCATTGCTTGGTGTCTGGTTGGCATCTTAGCTTGCCTCTTCCTTGGTATCTTCATGTCATATTGATTTTCATCATTCTTGGTGCCTCTTTGCTTTTCTCGTCTATTTTTTATTAAAACATAGGTGGACTATTTGTTGATACCTTGCAATATAGGTACATGCCATTTATCTTAGTTGGTTGCACATCATAATAACACATCAATTTTTTTAATCTATCTAATTCAAATTTAATAGCATTTGGTTCTTTTATAAACAGTTCATTCATTTTCTTACTATGTTAAGAAATTTTATTTAACTAAAAAAAAACTTTTGACTATATACATTTGGATAAGATTTATTTTTCTTAGTTAATCAAAAGAAAACCTCAAAACTCTTTAAATGAATTTTCAAGTTTTTTGATTTTTTATAAGTTTTTATTTTCAAGCTTTTATTACCATAATAAATAAATAAATAAATAAAAATATTCAAATCTATGTTTTCCAAGGTAGTTCAATTTGAAGATTAGAGTTTTTTTTTCAAAAATAACTTTAACTTTTTTTCCACATTTAAAATCCTTTCCAATAATTACAAAACAAAAAGAGCTTTTATCATTCAAATTTATATGATTGTATGTTAAAAGGTTTTTTACGTGTGCTTAAATTTAAATCCAACACATAAATTACTTAAGCTTAATCTCAACATATGCTTTTAATAAAATTGATATTATCTTGTCATTATCAACTTGAAAGATTTTATATCCATCTTGTTATTATCTATTTGCAATTTTTTATACTTTTTTATCTCTCATTTCTTCTTTGATAGATCTTTTGTATTTTGGCTTAGTAATTTCTTTGGATTTCTTACCCCTCCTCTGCACCATCTTTGTTTAAGTGATTTTTTTTCCTATTCGCTTTTTGGGAATTGGGGTGAGCTTTCAAGGCACAATGACTCAATCATTTCCCAAATTTAAACTCACATATACCAATTACCACTTATGGAAATTACATATGCAATACATGTTCACTTTCAAACACTTGGTGCACATAGTAGATGGCATGGACCCCAAACCTAATAGAAAGACTACCTCCACAAAAATTTTAGAGAAATGGAAAATGAAAAATAATGTGTCCTTAGGATTGATTGGTATGGACATGACCCCCAAATTTTATGTGTATGTTGATGGTTGTCTTCTTGCATCCACTATTCGGTCTAAGCTTAAATTTGTTTATGACATAGTGAATGAATCTTGTAAAATTCAAATTAAAGATCGATTGTTTGATTTAAAGTACAATGAATTCAAAACTATGAATGATTTCTTGATTAATGTTTATTCTTTAAATTCTTAATTAACTAGTTTAGGAATTAAATTTTTATATTTGAATTTTATTCATATTATCATGAAAAAATGTTTACCTCAACCATTTTAGTAGTTTATTAGAAATATTCATTCACAACTAGATTTCCCTACTTTATCTTCTTTATTGATGTTTGACTTATTTTCTACTTATTTATGTTAAGAATAATAAAATTTTATTTAATTTGGTAGTATTATGATAATGAACATGTTTTTTCCTCAACACCAATATAAGAATGGCAAAGAGTATGTTAAGTCCAATGATATGCATGATAATAAAAATAAAAAATCTAAACTCCAAACCTAAGAAAAAGTTAGAGTGTAATTATTATGACAAAAACACTCATGATGAAGATCACTACTTTCAGAAGAAATGTGATATCAAAAGTGGAAAGCTTAAGTTCAAATATAATTTTAGAACTAGTAACACTAAGACTCAAGCTCAACAAAAGTCTAAAACTAGAATTTCTTTTACTTATGCTTTGCATGTTTCTCTTGTTAAATGGATTGTTAATTATAGTGATACTCAACATATGACATTTAATACTTAATTTTTTACTTCTTTAGAACCAAATATTTCTTACAATCACTTAAGTATTGAAAATCACGTTTATTACAATGTTGAACCCATAATAAATATTAAAATTCCCAATGGTGAATTGCATAATGTATTGTTTCTTCCTGATTTGAAATTGAATTTGATTTTTGTTCTCCAATTATGAAAATAGGACTATAAAGTAGAATTTAATAATGACACTTATTATGTTAAATATACTAAGTAATATTTTCAAGTAGTTAGTACTACTTTTTTAGACAATGATAATTTGTTCAAATTTATTGGATTTTATTCTTACTCCTCTTCTCATGATTTATTTTTTTCTAATGATGCTAAATTATGGAATGAAATATTATGACATGTAAATTATCAAAGTAATTCACTTACAAATAAAATTAATATGGTGCATTTTTTTCCTAAAATTCCTCCCATGACTCATCCTTATAATGGTTGTATGGCTAGTAAAATTCATAGAATATCTTTTCCTAAGTTCACTCTTGGTGTGTTACTAAAAATCATCATTTAGCTCATAATGATCTCTTAGGCCCTATGAAAACACTTTATATCATTGGTGATAAGTATGATTTAAATTTTGTTGATGATTTCACTAGGAGAGTTTGGATTTATTTCTTCAAAACTAAATATCAAATTTTATACACTTTTATTGAGTTTCATGCCTTTGTTGGAAAAAAAACTCATTATTATTTACGCATATTACATATTGATAATGATAATGTATATGTTAATAATTACTTTATTCCATATTGTATGTAACATAGTATCAAGCATTAGAAAATTATTTCCTACACACCTGAGCAAAATGGTATTGTTGAACATAAACATAAGACAATCACTAAAATGAATAGGTGTATGTTGCATGCTGAAAATATTCATTATAAAATTTGGGTTGAAGTTATGTATTGTGATATCTATCTCATACACCTAAATAATCTTGGAGTCGTTGAAAACCTAGTTTAAAATATTTATACATTTTTGGTTTTGATGCATTTGTTCATATTTCAATTGAAAAATATAATAAGTTAGATTCTAAATTAGACACTTTTATCTTTGTTGTATATGATGAATCATATAAAGCTTATATGGTGTATGATCCTCAAACTAACAAAATCAAGATTAAAAGGGATGTTATAATTTCTAAAAATGGTGTACTTGATTGTGTTCTGATTTATATTCTCTTGATATAGTTTCTTTGTCTTTTCCTTTTGAAACTAGTGATGATCATAATGATGTGTTATATAATGATATTATTTATTAAGTTCCTTCTCCTTATTCTATTATTTTTCTACCCAAGTCTCTACCTAAGTGGGACAAGACTATTATAGAATATTTTAGAATTAATGTAGTTCTTAATGATAGTCATAAAACTAGGCAATAATTTTGTAATTATGATTTAATATCTAAACTTATACACAATTGATACTCAGAATCTAAAACAAGCTCAAGGTCACCCTAATTGGGAAAAATAAATGCATAATAAATACAAATATTTTATTTCTAATAACTCTTGGGACTTAGTCCCTCTCCCTAAAGAGCATCATTTGGTAAGTTATAAATGTTTGTTTAAAAATAAGTTTAATTTTGATAATCAAATTGAAAATATAAAGCTAGATTAGTTGCTAGAGGTTTTTTAAAAATTTAAGGAATTGAATATAATGAAACCTTTTTTTCCTATTGCTAAGATGCCCACAATTAATGTTTTTAAGTTTAGCATCTCACATGAATTGGCATGTTTATCAAATGGATGTTAAAAGTGATTTCTTAAATAGTGAATTGTATGAATAAATTTACATGTCTCAACCCCATGGTTTTATTAAGAAAGGAAATGAAAATATTGTTTACAAGTTAAACAAAGTTATTTATGCTAAAAAATAATATCCTATAGAATGGTACTCTAAAATTTGTCATTTTTTTAATAGCTCAAGGCTTTACTCATAGTTCTAATGATCCTAATATTTTTATTAAATTATACACCAAATGGTATAGTTATCATTTTTTTATATATTGATTAATTAATCATAAGTGGTAATAATAGTTCAATTCTCTATTTCATTAAATATGATTTGAATAATACCTTTTAAATGAATAAATTGGGTCTCTTACATTATTATTTATGCATTCATGTTTGGCAAGAAAATGATAGCATCTCTATTTATCAATCTAAATATGCATACGATTTATTATCTATGTATAATATGTTATATTTAAAACATGTTTCTAATCCTTATGAAATTGGTGTTAAATTAATTAATGACATGGAAATTGAAACTATTGATCCAACTCTATATCAATAATTAGTTGGTAGTTTGAATTATCTTACTCATACTCATCCTAATATTTCCTTTTCTATTGGATTGGTTTCTTGTTTTATGTCTAAACCTTAAGATACTAATTTTAAATATTCTAAAAGAATTCTTCATTATATTAAAGTTATTTTAAATTTTTTCATAGAGTATACCTTGAATAACACTTTTTATTTGATACGTTATTCAGATTCTGATTGGGCTAGTGATCATAATGATTATAGATACACAAATGGTCATTGTTTTTATTTGGGTTCCTATTGTAGGATAAAATTGAACCCTTAGATAGGGTTATTTAGGATCTCTCCAATTGAGCTACACTAGGAGAATAACCCTAGGTTGTGGGTCACCTATGGTGGGGTTAGACCTCTGGAGAAGGTTGGATTTCTCTTAATGGATCACCTATACTAATATTTACACTAAGAAAAGGGTTAGAAAGGGGGAAAAGGCTCCTTAAAAATTTAAAAGGGTGATGCACCAAATTTAAATGATAACTCACACAAACATGAAGTAAACACTAAATAATCATAATATAATGCTAGCTTACACAATCTCACAAAACTTAGCTAGTTGCATAAGTGTTTCATTAACTAGGTTCATGAATCAATGAATGGAGGAAAAGAGGAGTTCTCAGAAACACTGAGAGCTTGCATAAATTATAGAAAGAACACTAACTTAAACCTATAAATAACTTGAAGACACCTATAAATGAGAAAGAAATAATTACAATGGGCATGGAAGATTCTCCTTCATAATGCCGTCATGCAAAAGATTTGCTACACATAATTTAGAGGGGAGAGATAGGCAAAAAAAATCTTTATTGCTTCAAGAGGTATTTCATGAAAATTTTGACAGGGTTTAGCCTTATCAAATGAGATTCTCTACTCTTCCAAAAATAAGATAGAATTTTCTATGAAAAGTGAGAGAGATTAAAAATGGGAAAGAATGGGAGATATAAATAACAAGCAAAGAGAGGGGTAGCACACCATCTGAGATCATTAATTATACTACCATCCTTCTTGATATCTAAGCCATGTTTGATATAATTAGGATTAAAAGGTTTAGAGAAGAAACAAATGCTACACCATAATCTCCAATCCTTGAATCCCTTTGCTTTATATTTTATGTCATCTCCACTTGATTTCATTATGAGGATAAAGTCCTTGTATTTATGGACTTGATAGAGCCATGTCTAAGTCTAATTTTAGAAATTGTATGTACCTATATGTTGAAGCTATGACCATGTTGATAGATAAAACACTTCTTTATTAATCATAAACCTTTCCCTATTTCAAATCTAAGAATATGTATTACTATAGATAAAAAACTAAACTCATTTATTGGTTTTCATATAACTATATCCATGAAGATCTTATAGACTACCTAACATCATTCTTAAACCATATTAGGTCTAAACAAACCTATTTTGCCTATGAAACTTATAGAAAACTAAGGACTTATTGTATGCAACATTGAAAACACAAAAAAATTGAGTCTACATGCTCTAGATATTTCAATAGAGGTATTGACTAAGAGTCAATGAAATTCTTTGAAATATCTACCCTAGTTTAACCTGAGTTGAATTTGACCTTTGTTTGAATTCCCTTACTTTAAAATTTTAACAATAGCCATTGATCTTGATCTAGGCCTTCTCAAATTATGTCATCTATCAGCTTTTCATTCATTCTCAAGATCCTAATGTCATTTCTTTGACTCCTTGACCTGATGCATGCCATAGATCTCCCTTTATATGAATGAACATGAGCTATAGATATTCTACCAATATAACATAATTGAGACACTTATCACCTGTGTATTTACTCTTAGGATCCACTAACCTTTTAACCAATTGCTTATTATTAATCTACTTTGTATGAGTGAATGCACTTCATTGATCTACCTAGACCCACAAACTCATCCATCATCCATGTATCATTAGATCTAGATTCTACTCTCAATATTATGCCATTTGTCATTTTCACATTCACCCTAGTGATCCTTTAATATTTTTATCTGATTCTCACTATTGAGCTTTGATGCACGATCAAATATGCTCCATTAAATATTTAGGATCCACTAGCCTTGTTAGTTAATGTTCACCATTAGATATTCATTCAGGCACTTGAGATCTTGACACTTTTTAGATCCATATTCATCCTTGAGAATTTTTAATTCAAATATCTATTTCATGAAGCTTAAACTTGACACCTAGATGCATGTTTCACTCTATAAGTCTAAATTTAAAGACTCATATCTTGAGATAGAGAACTCATAAAGATACATAATTTTTAGCATGAAAAACATCATGTCCATGTGGTCTTTTGGCCTTGACTAATTACCTAAGTATATTTATCAAATGTGTAACTAGACTGGCCTATTCATCCCTATGTGATGTGCTTGTGATGGTCTGGTTCTTATGAACTTATGCAAGAAACTATTGTCCCTTTAGAAGGATATAATGAACTTATAAGAATCTTTACAATCCATTTCATGCCCCTAAATTCTTGAGACACCATGAGACCCTGCTGGTCTTTTTCATTTTACAATCCTAGACCTATTTCCAAACCTACTTCCTAAGGATCAACAAATTACACTTTAAGCTTTCTTAAAGTGTTTCAAAATATTTGTAAGAAATATGATATATTTTCATTATACTTTTGATCCACTCATTCCATCCAGAACTTTGATCATCTATTCAAACCATTTCTATGCGAAAGATTCTTATGTGGGCCAAATTTGGCAAATAATTATGGTGACATCCTAGGGTTGCATGCATGCTATGCAAAGACTAGTATCCTTAAACTAATCTATTGGGTACATAGATTCACAAGCTTTCCTCTCAACTAATTTGAAACTAACTCAAGGTTGACCCTTTCTAAAACTTCATCTTAAAGCAAAAGGAAAAAAATAGCAAAACAAACAACTATACCCCAAACAATTATTTAAAGTGAAACACACAACTAAAAGTAAATGTGCTCAAGGCACTTAGAGGAAAGCATATAAAAATACTCTAATATCTTAAAATATCATACAAGCTACAAAATATTTTAATAAAAAGGTTTTAAATGAATGCCATTAATGGGGATGGGTAATACCTCTCCATCCAATTGGGCAAACTAAAAAGCATTATTTTTTTTGCATCCATGGATCAAATAGGACCACTCCACAAGTTTTCAAACTTTGTATGGTTTCTTGGCTTCACCTTATTTGATTCCCATTTGAAGACTAGGTTCCCTTCCTTGAATTACCTTGCTATGGCTCTCTTTTCAAAGGCTTTCTTGACTTGAGCTTGATATGAATCTAATGTATTCATTGCAAGGTCCCTAGTTTCTTCATAATCCATGAGATATATCATCCTCACATTCATAGGCTCACTCTCCATCAAATCAAGTTGATGGGATAACTCCAATGCAGGAATTTTAAGAGAAATGGACAATTTGTCTTCCATCCCATATATTAAAAAAAATGGAGGATTTCCAATGATATCTTTGGGAGTCACTCTATCAGCCCATAAGGCTATCCTTAGCTTTATATGCCATAATATTTTATTCTCTTCTATGGTCCTCTTGATAGTCCATATCAAGTTCTTGTTTATGGATTCTACTAGTCTATTACCTTGTGGATATTAATTTGAGGATATACTGAGTTGTATGCCCAACTTAAGTGCCCATTCACTTGTCTTCATACCAATAAATTCTAAGGTATTATATAGAATTATAGTAGTTAGGATACCAAACATAGTTACTATGTTGCCATAGAAGTCCAATATTATTGTTTGTTTGGATTATTTCAAGGAAATTGATTCTACCCACCTAGTTAAGTAGTCTATAGTAGTAAACACTAATTTATGTCTTACATTTGAAGGTGGATTTATCATTCCTATGAATTCCAACCCCCATTACATGAAGGGTTTTTCCACCTGAATTGGGTTGACTAGAAGAGATGTTAATATTTTTTGCATACAAGTAAAGAACACTTTTAAAATTTATTGACCCACGCGTAGGCATCCTTGAAAGGGTGGGCCAGTAATAACCTACCCTCATTATTATTTTTTGATATTGTTCTTGGAGTAAAATGGCCTCTTTCAGGTTCATCATGAAATTTCACTAAGAACTTTGTCACTTGATTTTCATCAATGAACCTAAGAAGTATCACATAGAGGTAATTTATAGAAATAACACCATCAAATAATGTATAAGGTATGGATTAAAGCATGAAATACCTTATTTTTTCTTTATCCAAACCTTATGGGAATTCTTATATCATCAAGAAATATGTCATGTCTTGGAGCCAACTATCATTAAGTGGAGGTGAATCTATTTGTCAGTTGTCTTATGTTATAAAAAAACCTTATTTGTCTTCTTGAAGGTCATCTACCATATGCTCACATAAGCCTTTGCCTCTTATCATCTTGGTGACTTTGATTTACACATCATACTCCATGACCTTGGTAATATAACCTACTCTTTTCTCATTTAAATCCTTGATGAGGGGAAACTCCCTCTCTCCAGGATGAGACACCATAAGATGAATCTTACTATTGGAGAACATTGGTCTAAAATTTTTGAGGCTCCTTAAAGTTGTAAAAACCTAATTTTCTATAAAAGTGTACCTCACCTCATATCCCTCTATCCCTTAACTAAAAAAGGCAATTTTCTTCTCAAGTACTTCACCATTCTTTTGCATTAGCATAGATAATATGTTTTCAACATTAGCAAAGACGTATAATGTGAAATACAAAAAGAAAAAATGACTCATGAGTGAGGATGATTGTGAAATGGCTTATTTGATGGCCTCAAATGATTCTTTACCTTCATTTCACCAAGAAAACACTTGGCTCTTCTTCATCATGGTAGTGATGGGTTTGACTAGGTTTGCAAAACCATGTATAAACCTTCTCACAAATTTTATCCTCCCAAGGTAGTTATAGATTCCTTTCTTGTATTTTGGTAGAGATAGTGCTAAGATAGTATTTATTCTATCAAGGTCAATGGATAGCCCTTTCTTTGAAATAATGTGACCCAAAATTTTGCTTTCATGAATAATAAACACACATTTCTTAGGATTTAAAGACATCCCATACTCTCTACATCTTTGGAAGATAAACCTTAGATGGTTCATGTGTTCACTAGCCTTGTTAGAGAAAATTATGATGTCATCCAAGTAAACTAGTACCATCTAATCTATGAACCCTTGGAAATCCATGTCTATGGCTCTTTGGAAAGTGGCCCCAACATTTGACAATCCAAAAGCATCTTTTGGTAAGCATATGTGCCCTAATTTATGGTGAAGGCAATCTTATATTGATCTTCCTCTCTTACTAGCACTTGGCTATAACCTAAATACCCATCCAAAAGGGAAAAGTATTCTAAACTAGCAACTATATGAAGGAGTTTCTCTATAAATGGTAAGGGGTAGTGATATTTCAAAGAGACCCTATTAATATCCTTGAAGTCAACACACAATCTAATTTCCCCACTCTTCTTCCTCACAAGTAACAAATTAACTACCCATGAGGAGTGTTTAACGGGAAAGATGATCTTAGATTCAATTAATTTGGTTAATTCTTTTCTAATAAGCTCTTCAATTTTAAGATTTATAAACCTCTGCTTCTGCTTGATAAGCTTGGCATTAACCTCCAGTTCTATAGTGTATTGGTCCAGCTTGGGATCAAAACCTCTCAAGTCACTCTATTCCCAAGAAAAGATGGCTACATATTATTTACAAATTTAAATGAGAGCACATCTTTCTACCTCATTTCTTACCTTCCCAAGATTGAGGAGCTTATTCTTCAAGATAAGGACTCTTTCATAATTCTCATCATTGGTTAGCATCACTAACTTGTCTTTTCTCATATTATTTCCTTCATGTAAAATAAATTCAAGGGTGAAAAGATATTTAAGAAGCTTATTGGATATCAATTAAACTATTTACTCTTCATATTGATGTTGAACCTTTTCCTAGTTTATGGAGGAGAACTTTTCTTCCTACTACAAGAAATAGGCAATTTGATTTTCATTCTCAAAGACATTCCAATGTGATTCATTGTATGAAACTAATGGTCTTAATACCACTTTGACATGTGATTGCACTTTGGTCTACTACAACTCCTTTAGGATATCAAATTAAGCTCTCATAGCTACCAACCTATCATCATGTCTATTTTGGTTCCTTGGCATTACTTGGATGTTAAAGGCCTCAAAATCTTAGATTAGGTCCCACACCCTATGTTTTTAGGAATTCATTAAGGAGTTCTTGGTGATATTCAAGCCTCTAACCTGATGCACTATCAATTCACTATCCACATAAACTTGTAACTACTTGATCCCTCTCTTACTAGCCCATTAGAGACCACATATGAGACCCTCATATTCTACTACATTATAAGAGTAACTAAATTAGAACTTGTAAGAAGAGAAATACTTGTCATTGGAGGGGGATACTAGAACTACACTTGCACCCACTCCATGTTTTCTCCTTGAACCATCAAAGAAAAAGTTTCATAAGCCACTAGGATCTTCTTGATGCCCAATGAGGGATAACATGGAATGATTCTCTTCATGTAAGCAATAGACACCCAAGTATCTTTCTTCAACACCTTGAAATGGGTTAATTGACTGATGTTCATTCCATAGCTCATCTAAGAACACACCTAGTATCTCTTAAGGATGAGTGTTTAGTTCTTGAAAAAATATAAATTCATCTTCATCAAGGATAGTGAAATTGAGGTTTATGTTGTCTAGCCCGTAAGGATCTATGTGGAATTATGCAATGGTCTCAACCTTAATAGATACTTTAGTTCTATATCTTGTTTTTAATGCCATGTATGATAATCTGATATAAGATAACCTTTAATCTTTGTAGTGAATTATTTGGATAAACATAAGGAAAAACGTGGAGGCACATTAAGGATCAATACATCTTGAACCACTGAGACACTAAGACAAGCATGCAGGGTCAAGTTGATGTCTTTCATGGTACCATATGGATTTTTGGAATAACCATCAAGTTGTATAAATCCTTTAAACCAAGGCTCATTTTAAACCTATGGACTTTGGCAATACAAGGTGAAATCCCCAATATCTACCAATCAATTATGTACTAAATAATTACCAATGATTATTACAATTTATAAGGGAGGAAGTTTGACCACCTTACCTGGTTTCCTTTAATTTGGTCAATTGGTTGCATTGGTGAGAACCACATTTTCCTTGTTTGGTGGTTTCTTAGAAACATTGATTCTTGACAATAATTCTTAGAGTATGTCTACCTAACCAAGCATGGAGAGTATATTTCACATTGGAACACTCACACTTGACTTTTTCATTTGTTACACAATGTTGATGCGTGAACCACCAACCTTTGGTTGTGATTTGGGAGCCACAATTACACCTTGAGTTTGTGGGTTTTGGGAAATAAAGACATTCCCTTGATTTTGATTCCTTAGAGCAATTGGAATATTTGGAATATCAACAAGTTTATTTGCAATTGATATTGAAAGAGTAATGGTAGGTGGTTATTTGACTACTTCTTGATTACCATCCATGTTCCTTCTTTTGAACCTTGTATTTGTTGTTACTAGAATGTATGTCTGGTTAGAACTGGCAAATTAATTATGTGCATAACACTCTTCTTGCTCATAATTCACCATTTTATCACCCAAATAGCTTGGTCCTTAATCAACTCTTTGACCTTGTTGAGGTTCTTATGATTTTGTCATCATGTGTACCTTTGTGTTTTGAGCCATAAGATTTTGATTGTATCCATAATTAGAAGTTTGTTGTCATTGATTATTAAAATCTTGAGTGAAATCAATGGTTAGAATAATGAATTTCCAAAAATATTGATTCCAAATCATGGTACCCTCAACTTTTTGAGTTTCCCGTGTCCTTGGCACTGGAAATTTCCATTGTAGGGTTTCCTATTTATTTTATAAGATTGTTTTTGAGGTTTATATGAGGCTTGGTAAAGCATATTGAAATATTTTTACCTCTTAACATTCACTAGTTCATTTCCCAAGGATTGGAACATGCTCTTAAGCTCTTGAAAGTTCTTTTGTTCTTGCGAGTCACTAGATTAACTAGTGGAAGACTTTTATTTCTTAGGCGAGGGTATATAAATAATTTTGAGCACAGGAGGAATGATAGCAAGGGGAGGAATAAAAAAAAGAGGTGGTCTAATCTTAGAGAACAAAGGCATTGGTGGTCTAGGTGTAAGCTTGCCAGCCTGCACCAAATAATTTTCTACTCTAATTGCTACCTCATATGAATTTGTCAATGTATTTTCTCCCATGGACTAGATCATTATTACATGTCACTATTTAGTTCTTTCAAATAGTAACAAAAGGAAAAGTTATGGGTAGGCCTAACAGAGATTGGGATTATATCCCAAGTCTTTTAAAACCTTGTGTTGAAGTTTTGTATAACTTCATGAGGGACTCTTTGAATTGTGGTAAATTTATCTATAAGTGATAACTGGTCACTTTTATCTTCAAATCTATTACACAATGAATCTCCTAATTGATCCCATGATGTAATAGAATTAGTAGCAAGGCTTCTATACTAGTCTAGGGCTTTACCTTTGAAAAATATGGCTTATAACCTAATTGCTGCATTTTCCTCATTGATATCATGAATGTTACAAATTTTGGTTATATCCATGAGGTGTTTAGGAGGGGTTGTAGCTTGGTCTCTAGTTTAAAATAAGGGATAGTTTTGAATCTATTAATGGAATAAGATCATACTAAGGGAGATCCATAGGACTTTGACCATTAAAATTTACAAAGGGAAAAGATCTAAGGGCTTCCATGATAATGAAAGAGTTCAAAAATGATCTTCTTATATGGGTAGCCCTTATAATTGACTTAGGAAAAAATTTGCCTTTATATGGGTGTGTATAAGAAAATATTAATGTTTTCTCTAAGATCAAAGGCAAATCAATAAATTCAAAGGGAATAACTATAGAAGATAACCTTATAGTCACCTATGGCCTTAGATGTAGTCATTACTCTATTAATAGAATGTTTAATCTTATTTTAGAGTCACAAGATGATGTTGCTTAGAGCTATGACTGTTGCAAATTGATCAAACTAACATCAAACTTTAAACAATCTTCTTGAACTGAAGTCCCATCAAGCATGCCAAAAACTATTATAGAATCAATTTACACCTTTGGAGAGGATTATCTAGGCTCTCTCCAATTGTGTTACACTATGGGAACAACCCTAGGGTATGGGTCACCTATGGTGGGGTTAGACATGTAAAGAAGGTTGACTTCCAATTGATGGATCACCTATATTAATGTTTATAGTGAGAAAAGGGTTAGAAACGGGGAAAGGGATCCTAAGAAAGTTAAAAGGGTGATGCACCAAATTTAAATGAGAACTCACATAAGCATGAAGTAAAAATTAAGTAAGCATAAGACAATGTTAGCTTATAAAATCTTACAAAACTTAGCTTGTTTCATAAGTGTTTCATAAACTAGGTTCAGGAAGTAATGAGTGAAGGAAACGAGGATTTATAAAACTCACTAAGAGCTTTCATCAATGATATAAAGAAAACTAACTTAGACCTAAAACTAACTTGAAGACACCTAAAAATGAGCAAGAAAGAAGGACAATGGGCATGAAATATTTTCCTTCATAATGCCATCATGCACAAGCTATGTTACACATAATTTAGAGGGGAGAGATAGGCAAATAAAGTATTTATTGATTTAAGAGGTCTTTCATAAATTTTTTGACAAGGCCTAGCCTTATCAAATGAGAGTCTCTACTCTTCCGAAAATGAGAGATAATTTTCTATCAAAAGTGATAGAGAGCTTACAAATGGGAAAGCATGAGAGATATAGAGAAAGGGAAAAGAGAGAGGGGGAACACACCATCTGATATTATTAATTGAGCTTCCATAATTCTTTATTTTTGAACCATCATTGATCTAATTAGGAATAAAAGGCTTTGAGAAGAAATAAATGTTCTACCATACTCTCAAATACATGAATCCATTTTCTTTGATCTTCTATGTTGTCACCACTTGATTTCATTACTAGGATAAAGTACTCATATCCATGGACTTGATAGACCCATGCCTAAGTCTACTTTTAGTGGATACAGGGACCTATTTTTTGAAGCTATGACCATGTCAATATAAAATACACTCATTTATTAATAAAAAAACCTACCCCTATTTTAAATCTGAGCATAGGTCTTAGTATAGATTGAAAACCAATCTCATTTATTGGTTTGTATATAGCTATATACATGAAGAGATTACAAACAACATAACATCTTTCTTGAACCATATTAGTTCTATAAAAACCTACTTTTCCTTTGAAACTTATGGAAAGCCAAAGGAATATTGTATGCAATGTTAAAAACACAAGAAAAATGAGTCTACATGCTTTGGATCCTCCAACAGAGGTCTCAATTGAGCTTCAATGGCATCCTTTGAAATATCTTCCCTAATTTAACCTAAGTCAAATTAAATCTCTATTTGAATTCCATGGATTTTAAATTTTAACAATGACCATCGATCTTGATCTAGGCCTTCTCAGATTATTCCATCTATCAACTCTTTATTTATTCTTAAGATCTTACTGTCGGCTCTTTAACTCTTTAACCTCATGTGCATCATAGATACCCATTTATACGAATGAATGTGATCCATAGATATTCTACCAGTCTAATTCAATTGAGACACTTATCACCCTCCCATTTACTCTTAGGATTTTTTGACCTTTTGACCCATTACTCACTATTGATCTACTTTGTATGAGTGAATGTGATCTAATGATCTACCTAAACCCATTGAATCAAGATTCATCCATGAAAAATTGGATATAGATTTTGATCTTAAGATTACTCCACTTATCATTTTCATTTTCACCCTTTATATCCTTTGACCTTTGGAATTGATGTTCATCATTAATATTCGATGCATGATCAAATGTGATCCATTAGATATTTGATACCCATTGGCTTTATCAGTCAATGTGTGACATTAAATACTAATTTAAGAACCTAATATATTAACACTTACTAGCTCCACATTCATTCTTTTAAATTTTGAATTCAAATGGCTATTTCATGAAGCTTAAACTTGATGTCTACATGTATGTTTCACTCTGTAAGTCTAACTTAAAAAGATTATATCTTGAGATAGAGAACTCTTCAAGAATTAAATTTATTGAGAACTTTATTAGTATGATAAACATCATATCCATGTGATCTTTTTTCCTTGATCAATTCCCTAAGTGTATTTATAAAATGTGTAACTAGACTAGCCTATCCATCCCTGTGTGATGTGCTCATGATAGTCTGGTTCTTCTAGACTTGTGAAATAAATTGTTAGCCCTTTATAAGGATCCAATTAACTTATAAGACTTTTTGAAATCTATTTCATGCCCCTAAATTCTTGAAATAACATGAGACCCTACTAGTATTTTTCATTTTGTAATCCTAGACCTATTTCCAAGCCTACTTTTGAAGGATCAATAAATTACATTGTAAACTTTATTAAAGTGTTTCAAAAGATTTGTAAGCAATACGAGATCTTCTTCTTCTAATTTTTATCCACTAATTCCATCTATAGCTTTAATCTTTTATTTAAACCAATTCTAATCCAAATATTCTTATGTGGACCAAATTTGGCCAATAGTTCCAACATAGTTCCATGGAATTGGTAAAAGTAGACTATTGTATATTTATTTTCCTTAGAAACTAAGTATAAATCCTATAATAATGAATCTAAGGAAGTTATTTATATTAGAATACATCTTATAGATTTGGGCCACCCACAACATTCAACTACTCTAATTTTTGGTGATAATAAAAGTCCCATTTAATTAGCAAAAAATACAATTTTCCTTGTATGGTCCAAGCATATTGAGATTCAACATCACTTTCATTATGAACTTCTTCAAGAAAATCAAATTCTTCTCTTTCTATCCTACTAAATAACAAATGGATGTTATCTTCACTAAGCCATTTTGTAAAGACAAGTTTGTATTCTTTTGTAACAATTTAGGATTGAAGGAAGTTCTCATCAAGGAGGAGAGTTAGTAATGTTTCTTCTATTATTTTTTTGTAAAACCCTAAGTTTAAGGGGGAGTGTTAGGATTAATTTTTATTTAGGATATTTTATTTTATCCTAAGTTCCCTTTTCATGTGAGAGGAATTTTTATTTATGTGAATTATTAATTCACATAAATCTAGATTCCATAAGGTGTGATTCACCTCTTTGTGCTCCTTTAGGATTTGGTAGTTACTTTCATAAGTAACTCCTTCCTCCACATGTCACACACTTCCCTTCACTTTATAATGGAATAGGACATAAGTAGCACACACTTAAGAGGCTTGTAAGGTAATAGTGGGATTCCTTATAAATCCCATTCTCCTCCTCTAGATCTATAAAATATCTCTTGCTCTCCTCTTTTCATAATTAAAATCTCATGGCTCTCTCTCTCTTCTTCTCTTTTTCTCTTGATTCAATCTTGTACTTGGGGAGATCTTAGAAGCAAGCCTTCTAATAAGATCGCATGGTTTCTATCTAATACGTTTAGTGTACCACTTTAAAATTCTTGTCTCATTTATGGTTTGCACTTGAGAAGGAATTTAGTTTTGTGATTTCTTTATTTTTCACACTTTCAAGTTATGTCATTGATTATTATTCTTGGGATAAATCCTTCATATTTGAGCATTTTAAGAAATATATGGAAAATCCAAATGTCTCAACTCCATCAATGCATGGGTAGCCACTGATCTACACTTTTTTAACTAAACATGCCTTAGGGGCACTCCTTACCCAACATGATGATTAAGGGAAAGAATGAAAAGTGTATTATTTAATCAATAAATTAGTTTATTATAAACATAATTATACATTGAAAAATATTACTTATAAATTATATTCATAGCTCAAAAGTTTTGACATTACATGCTAAAATATAAAAACATTATTATTGCCAAAGTGGACCCGATCATATATCTACTTTCCAAGGTAGCTTTGATTGGCCACATGGAAAAATGGGTCATGTTATTGAGTGAGTTTGATATTTAATATGTACATCAAAAATCAATTAATGGGAAAGTACTTGTAGATCAACTTATTGAAGCACCCTTATAATATACCAAGACATTCAATTTTAGTTTCTCTGATGAGTCCATCTTAACTCTAGATGAAACAACTTTTGAATCACAACATAGGACACTCTACTTTGATGTTTCCTACACATCCCATGGATCTAGATCCATTATTATTTTTATAACACAATAGGGGGATCATATTATAAAATCCTTCCACATCGGTTTCACTTATACCAACAATATAAAATATTATGAAGCACTCATTTTAGGTCTTCACCTATAGTAAAGTGGAATATTTAGTAATTACATGTTCATGGGGATTCCCCATTGATCATTAACCAGGTGACAGAATAATACTAGACCAAAGATGATAATATTATAACTTAAAACACATGGTGGATAGTCTCAAGTAAAAATTTGAACATGTCTACTTTGATAAAATACTAAGATATTAATAGGAATATAGATGTAATGTCAATAATTAGGTCATTTATAGTAATTGTAGATCATGTTCTAGATTACTAGTTCCTTATTGAACATCTTTTGAAACTAGTTCATGAATTTCCAACATTTAAAATAGTATATGATATTTTTGGTCCCAACTCAGTTTGGTACCATAACCTATATAAATAAATCCATGACCATAGAATTTATAATAACCTTTCCCATAATAAACAAAAATTATTTATTCACAATGCTTTTTTTTATACCTTAATCAATGTTACACTCTATCGTAAAGGATATGATGAAACTTTACTTCATTGTTTAAATTTAAAAAAAATATAAATTACCTCTTAAATAAGTACATAAAGGTATATATGTGTTCCAAACCAATGTAATAGTTCTTACCAATAAAATTCTATGTATATGGTATTATTAGCCCATTATTTAATCAAATGCATGCACCTATGTTAAGAAGTGTGTACCTTGTCAAAAACATGTTAATATCATTCATACTCCAGCCCAAACACTTAATTTTATTAATAATATTTGGTAATTTTATGCATGGTTACTTGACCTCATTGGGAAAATCAATCCTACTTATTTAGATGGCCATAAACACATATTCACTACTACTGAGTATTTTATTAAGTGGTTTGAAGCCATTCCCATCACTTACATAACTAGTGAGAAAATTTTCAAATTCATTTTGAATTACCTTATATTCCACTTTGGAATTCCTTATGATATGATTTATGATAATGGAGGATACTCTAAAAATAAAGACACAAAATCCATTTATGCCAAGTATGATATCAAACAATGGTTATCTACTCCTTATTTTCCACAAAGTAACGGCCAAACTGAGACACTTAACAAAACCCTGATCTAAATATTTAAAAACATTGTTAATGTCATTAGCCATTATTAGAACTTGAAATTATTTCCCACCCTATTGTATTACCATACAAATACTTGAACCCCAATAGGATCCACACAATATTCCCTGGTTTATGTCACTAAATTTAATCCCTATCAAGATCAAGTTGCCTTCTTTGTGTATTTCATTGTAGAATATTATTAAAAATGAGGAGTATAGAGTAGAATAATTTCAATAACTATAATTACTTGATGAAAAATGTATTTCCACCTTGAATAATATGTAAGCATCCCATAACAAGTTACGTTGAAACTATAATAAACATATCAAGCCCAAAGAGTTTACAATTGGTAATCTCACATTGAAAGAGAACCAAAAAATACCAATGAAGCCTTAGAAAAAAATGGAAACATTTAACCTAATAGGATAATACCATTAATTATTACATTTAACTATATATCTAAAGTATACATGTTAGCTACACCAGATGGGTAGGAGCTATATGAGCCCATGAATATTATGCATCTCAATTTCTTCCATGCTTTATTTATTTGAACATTGTTTATGAGGACCCCTACTTGGAGGTAGGTTTTATCATATTAACTCCATACCATTATGTTATTCCCTCCCATTAAACTATCCTATTACCATCCTAATCTTGATCCTAGTTTATAGGTGTAATAGACAAGTTTTAGATGCCTAATTTAAAGAAATATTCAACACATAATTTATATTTGGTTATCATCAGCACATCCTTTAAAGTAAGATGAGCACTTTGACATGGTTTTTATATGTGATGGTCCATAAAAATACGTATTTTAAATTTTTATAAATCCTTTTCCATTTATATCACTTATTTATTTCCCTACCTCAACTTGTTGTTGATAGGTAGTATCTTTCACTGTAGGTTAAACTATAATGACCTAAGGTCCATTTAGACTCTGTAAGTAACACTCAATTTTTGAGGTCATTTTGGTCACCCCAATCTCATGATATCACCATTTTGTAAGAATTTTTAATCCATTCTCTTTCCATTTTGAGATCATTTTAAAGCCATGCTCTCATTTTTTACAAGCATTTTTAAGCCATGATTTCACTATTTTATGAGCATCTTAAAGCCATACTCTCACCATTTTTGTAGTAATTTTAAATACACACTCTCACCATTTTATGATAATTTTAAATCTATGATCTCATCATTTTATAATCATTTCAAGCCATCCTCTCACCATTTTGTGATTAATTCAAGACACGCTCTCCCCATTTTGTAAACATTTGAAATATGTGCTCTCATCATATTACAATCATTTCAAACCATGCTCTAACCATTTTATGAGTCAATACTTTGAAACTTTACCCAAGGTCTCCTTTCCTTTGATAGATGGTTCCCTTGTAAGTTTATTCATACATTTTTTATGCATCCTACTTACCAACTCTTCTTATAAAGACCTTGTTCCAAAAAATGTAAAAAAAAAACCTAAAAACTTGAAAATTCCAAAAAATCCTAAAAATATAAAATATAAATTGGATTAAAAAAAAAATGATAGATATAAAGCCACAAAACCTTTTTCCAACCTATCATCTTGTTCACTAGTGGCCCTTGGTCTTATTCTAAATGGTGTTCTTTGTAACATCTACTAAGTGGGAACCTCTTATCTAGTCACAATAATTTATAGTAAACATTTTCATTTATTTATTATCCTCCCATTTTTGGGATAAATATATCAACATGAGGTCCACATGGAATATGTAGGTAGTTATTGGATGCATGGGGCATCTCAAGTTAGTTTGACCACTCTTATCATCATTCCACCTTTTCCCTAATATATTCAACACTCTCAATGTTTTATGAGTATACCCTTCTTATTTTTCCTCCATAATTAATCTCACACTTATCATAATTGTTATTATTAAACCATTACCTAGGATAAATACATCGACCTAAGGTCCACATAGGCTATGTAGGCAATGGTTGTATGCACGGGGTATCTTGGGTTATCTTTTTCACTCTTATTACCATTTCACTTTTTACTTAGTCTATTCAACAATCACCATATTTTGATTATACCCTTCCTATTTTTCCTCTAAAATCAATCTCATAGTTTTCATCATTATTCTTATTATCTTATTCCATGGAAAAATTACATTTAGCCTGATAGTCTATGTTGAGTATGTAGGTAATGTTTATATGCATGGGCCATCTTGGTTCATCTCAACCACTCCCCCTCTTATTTTATTCCACCATACCAAAATTGTCAAAATTTTACATCTAACATGTCTCTTACCCTTGGGGTAACAAATAAGAGTGAGGCCTCATTATCCAATACACATCAATGGTCAATTAGATGCTTTATGCTACTTTAATATTCAAGTCTATGTGTGTGTGTGTTTATGTGATTACTAGTTTATTACCTTTTTTATTATTTTTGGTGTATTTATTTTATTTTAATTGGTTTCCTTTGGTTTATTACACTATGTTTTACACTTGGGTCTTAATCCTTTATACCTTTATCTCAATTTGTTCACATTTGTATTTAAAATAAGTTATTACACTTATAGCATTCAGTGTTATCATAATTCATTTAATGGTGCATAATTTCAAATTCAAAATTCAAAATAAAGTAATGGAGTTTTAACAAGTAATGCCATATTAATCAATCTTCTTCTCTACCAAACTATAACACAATCACCAAATCAAAATGACTATGTTGTATGCTACTCATGATACATCAACAAGTGAATGTATACAAAAATTCATAACTCTTTTACCATCATTATCTAACCATTATCTCATTATTATGTTCTTCCTATCATTTATTAAATTTCATTGGTACATTATTATGTGTTTATATTTTTTGTGGCTTATTCATCCTTTGAAAATTCATTATACCATCCATACTTGAGTTTTCACCTATTAACCTTTAAATCTATGTAACAATTTACATCCTTGAGCTACAATTTCCAATAAATCAATTTTATAAAAAAAAAATATGACCTACTAGGGTAAACCACTTAGATATGTCAAAAATCAAATCCACCCTACTGGGACACACCAATTTAGTTAAATATACCTTATTGTGGTGAACCATTAGTCAACCACTTACCCCTCTTTAAGGCAATACCATCATTTAAACTTTCTTCTAATTCTAATCCCATATAATTAGGCCTATTATTTAACCCTAAAATAGAGGGTATATCTATTTTTGGGTTACCCATATTCTCATTAAATGGGTATATATTAATTATAATGCACAAGGTTGATAATAATATCTAATATAGGTTAATTAATTGTTAAACTCAAATATAAACATACATAATAAATTTATTATGATGAGAATAGGGTAAATATAGAATGTATAGCTAAGTTATGTATGTAAATTACAAAAGCTTAATATAATTATTTGGTTATAATTCTAAAATAATTTTGGATCTAAAAAGACAATAAATAGGCTGGAATATGAAGGTGGAACAGTCACCCGATTCTATATTGGATGCTTCTAGATCTATAGACACTAATGTCAACCTAGGATAGTTATGTCAATGTTATTTTATGGGTTCAATGCAAGTGTCATATATGGAATACCTATTGGAAAAATATTTCACCACCTAGATACTTCTAGGATTGTCTTCACCTTCAATCTAGTGCATTCAAATCTTTTATGGACTATCACTCTTCATGAATTTTCAAACCCTTAGATATTCATATTCATAGTGATCTTATGGTATAATGGGTTAGTTAGAAAATGGTATTGATATGACCCCAAATACCCCTCTGTTAGTGAACACTACCTACATATCCAATACTTTGAAGAGGGACTCAAATTGATATAGTTTTCCCCTATGTGTTGGCTTGTGTGTAAATAATGCAATATGTGAAAAGCAAGTATGATAGTGACCAATCTTGTAAATTGTAAAATATATCTCTTATTATGATCCTTCATTAATTTAGACTTGTAGATGTGTTTTTCCCATGGATGGCATAGAAATAAGGAAGCTTTATTTAATTGAATACTTGATAGATTTATTTTGATAAGTTGCCTTGGTCTCTCTTGGTATTTTCTAGATGAGGAATGAATTAGTGTTGATCTTGTATTGATATAAATATTTTTTGAGAAATAAATTATATTTAAAAACTTATGATGACCATTAGGATACATTTCATTTGAAAAATAGATGACTTTAGGACACTTGACACTTACATCAAGTCAGGATACTAGCATCAATGCTAGTGTATGTCCCAGACATTAGTATCTAGAGAGTAAAAAGGTATGTATAGGTTCAAAAATTGTAGAGGTGGAATATAAGTAAATTTTAAGGATTTTAGGAAAGATAGAAGGCTTGGGTAATCAACATAAGACTAGTCAGACTAAGATATAGGCCATGGGTGATAAGATAAGTTGATGCAAGACTTGTAGAGGTGGGAAAGGTCCATAATTGAAAGGAATAGACAAGGATTGAGTTTTACAAGTATATAATATAATGTGTTATATAATCCATAAATATCATTTAATTTTTTCCTCACTTAAATCTAGTAATGATTTTTTTTTTTTAAAACTAATTAATGTGTGTTTGGGTGTATATGGCACACTTGTCTTTGCGTGCTCCCAACTTGAGTGATTTACTAGTGACTTCTTGAAACCAAGACAATGTTATAGTATATAATAAATGCATATAGCTTGGAAATTTAAAATAATTGAAATATATTTAAATTGAAAGAGCAAGGTTTAGGAGTACACATGTGTATCAATGTAACCACCTTGATTATTGACAAGTTGATTTGGGAAATATGTATCATTAAGTATCTAAAATTGATATTATGATAAATATAGATAAATATTGAAAGTGAATATATCCAAGGATATATATATATATATATATATATACACACACATATATATGTATATATATATACATATATATATATATATTTATATATATATGTATATATATATATATGTATATGTATATATATATACATGTATATATATATACATGTGTGTATATATATATATATATATATATGTATGTATGTATGAAGTCACATGCCCCCAACCAATGATCAAATGTGATTTGCCTCCTAGAAGTTGAAATTAGCTCAACTATGAAATCCAATGATACTTATAACTTGGAGAGGTTGGATGATACAATCAAGTCCAAACTAAAAAATAGGCAGTATTTAGTGATTTAATAACCTCAACCATACCAAAAAGTGAACCAACTATTGCAATAGATTAGCTCAATAAAATTTGTAAAAGTCTTACTAGGGTATCATTATGTAAAAGTATGGGATGTGGTAATATTCCATAAAAGAGTTTTGGGATTTGAAACTAATTTTTATTTTGAAATATTAGGAAAAAAATTGCATAAAATATGCACCTTAGATATGAATCATGTTGAAACTATGTATAAAAATGGTACCAATGCATAAAATTATGCCACAATTGTGAATCTAAATCATATAACTATGTGATTTGGCTAATTTAGAAAAATATGTAAGTGTGGATGACATGATTCCAAATCATTCTACCACTATATGTAAAGAAATATAAAAACTAATATAATTACCAATGTGGAGAACATGTTTCTAAAACATTCCCCACTATAATTTAGAGATGTTGACTACTAAATAGTTGTGGAGAACATGCTTCTAAAGCATGCCCCCACTAAATCTGAAACTTTTAATGTGTGGAATCGATAACCATATGATATTCCCCCATTAAATACAAAAATTGTGCCAAGTGTGGAGAGAATTCCTCTATTACATGCCCCCACTAATATTCCACCTTTGAGGTGAGGGAAAGATATGAAATGGTAGTTACCTCACCTCAAAAGGATAAGATGACTATATAATGTATGAATGAAACCCTATAACATATATAAGGAACATGTCTAGGTAAATATATCATTAAAGTACATAAAACCAATATGATCATATGAAGGCATAAGATGCATGATAAAGATCATGAAAATGTCTACGTGATAATAGTACAATATCAACAAACAAACATGCACACACATAAGATCACTCAAAAGAAAATAAAAATATAAAAGTCCAAGGAGATAACAAACAAATGGCATGTTCATATACAAAAAATAAAAGGTATATGACTTAGTTAAATTTTAATAACATCAAGAATGACATACTCAAATTTTCATACAAAAATCAATTACATATTCAAAAGTCAAAGAGAGCACACATAAGCATAGGGGCCATAAAAAAGGATAATATTCAAATGATCAAAAAATTAAGACAATAACAAGGCAAGACACTTAATAAAGTGTGCAAAGGAAATCATAAGAAACTAGCATAAACATGTCATAGGATCCCATGGACCAGATGTGTATAAGAAAAAATGTCAAGTGTATAGCATATAAAATACCTTGCGTAAGATATAATAATGTATAAAGGCATGTGAAAGTACATATATAAGCTCAAAAATGATAATTTAGAGTGACCATATAATGATATAGCTTTTATGTATCAAGATCAAGGAATTAGATTCCCCCTATGTCTGCATGACATGAGTAAAGGGAAGGTTGAACATTCAAAATAGGAATAGATCATGTGTGTGTATGCCTATATCATAATAAATAGAAGTGTGACACACATATGTGTATGTATAAGTAATTGATATACCATCCATTAACATGGAATTAACACAGATGCCAAGGAGATAATAAAACATGTAGGTGCCAAAAACAATTTTTGGATTTTTGAAAGTTTTTATTATTTTGGTATTTTTGGAATATTATAAAAGGAAATATCATCTTATGATGTCATCCAATGTATGGTCATAAATATTTTCCCACTATGAACCTAGTGTAATAATATTGAGACATTGTTGAGGAGCACATATAGGTTTAATATATGTCATTATAGTATCAATGATGCTTTGTGTATGTAAAATAATACTCTATGGTCATGAAATAGTAGTAGGAGTAATAGGATTAGGGGTTTTTGTAACCCATAATTGAGTGTTATTTTTATTCTTTGGAATAACCATAATAGGAACATGTGTAGATGCTTTAGATATATGATCATGGCATGTAGTAGATGGGGATTTTACGGTATCCACTATACATTTTTGATATAATGGTATTGTTGTCACTTGGATTTACACACTTTGAGGAGATTTCTTATCTATACTCATCCAAGTGGCATAATTGAAACACATCTAGGCTATGGGTAGCCTAAGAATGAGGTGAATATTTAGATAGGGCTAGCTCCCTTGATGCACCACTTGTAGATCACTAATACACCTATGTATGTGAGGGAAAATGGAGAGAAAACTAAATGTAAACTATCCTAAAGAAGGTGATATACAAAATTTATTGATGATTACCAACCATCTACATGTTACACATGAGACCAATAAACTAATTAAACATACACTTCTCCAATCTAAATCTTCTCACATCAATGTTTCATTATGAGGTTGTCATGAATGTTTAGGCTAAGAGGACTAGATAAAATTCATAGAATGTCACTATTTAAATATACTAACTCATTCAACCTTGACACATCATCAAGCACTTTACATGACTTTCAAGAAGAATATTTCAAGCTATAAATAGGTGGGAGAATGAGATGACAATGCTAAGGAAACAACAATCATCACATGAGGAAGATCAATTATTCAATTTAAAACACTATGAATAGTCATGGAAGAGGTCAAAATTAATATTATTTATTTATCCGTGGTATGTAAATGATCAAGGATTCACCATACTCAACTGGAGTATAATTTACAAAGGCCAAAATAGCTAGTTCTTATAGAAATTGAGAGAGATAAGAGAAGAAAGAAGTCCAAAGGTCACAAGGACACTTGTCATGTTGAAAAGAGTTACATGTGCATAGGAAGATAGTGTGAAATTTATCATGAAAATTTATGAAGCACAAGTGTCACCCCAAGTCATAAAAATCTTGAAATGTGGCATATGAGTTCTCATTTTGCACAAAGATACTACCTTCATCATTCATCCATGTTTGAACGTCCCAAATATGACTATGGATATATATAATGATTAGAATAATATGGAAGGGCTTAAAACATGATTCTCCATGCATTGGTTACATTCCTAGTCATGTGGAATCTTTTATAAGTGAGCCATCACTACCTACACTCAAAGAACACTCCTCTTTCACACACCCCTCACACTTGGACTCCAAAAAGGCATAATTTTTCCATTAAAATTCATAAAAGGGAGTGGATGAAACTTTACAAGACCATCCATGTCCTTATATTCATTAGGCACACCTTAAAATTAGTTTACTTGAAGCTTTTCTCCCTTCTCACTATCATGTTCACTATGTCAATTTTGACTAGCTAAGATGAAGTTATTTGTTGATGAACATATGAGTTGTTATGAATCAATAAATTGTCATGGGGAGTTATCTTAATTCTCAAGATTCCCATCCATGTGATTAACATATTTAGACTCCTTCTAAAATATTAAAAACATATAAAACTATCAATAATACCCTATTTTATACTACATCTGTATAATTTAGTATAGTCTAATAAGATGAGGAGTAGAAATAAAGATACTATACAAGGTTTAATAACTATCATGTTCATTCCATATCACTTGAATATCCCTCTAACCTCATTTTTCTAATTGGGTCCTTATCCAAAAGCTTGTAAGGGTTTTGAGCTTCATTATGCTCTTAAGATTTGTTTATGAAGGTTAGATGTTGGAATTTCAAAAAAATTACACAAATATGATCTTAAAGGTCCCTATAAACTTATTATAACTTCCATAACTTTCATTAAAATTTTCATGAAATATGTGAGCATTTGAAATTACCCTCTCAAGCTTATTTTCACATTTTACACAAGTCTGATGTATCTCTAAGACAAAGTGGCTTTATTTATGGTTTATCATGAACTCCAAAAGATCTAACACATATTTTATTATCCCATAAGCATCACCCAATATTATATAAATAATTTCTAAGGTTAGAAGTGTAAGTGACTTCTCATTTAGACACTAGGACAAAACCTTACCTTTTAGGCCTAACTGTAACCTTAGAGTTCTATGACACTTTTTTGAGATTATCCATTATTTTATTAATTACTCATATGTTTTTAGGTATTATTCAACTTAATATACCTTATTTAAATATCTCTATAGCCTTTGGTCCATTATTTTGAACTCATCTTCCAAAAGCTACCAATTTACACTCAAGGGGAGTGCCCTCTGTCTAAGACAAAATAGAAGGAACTTCCCCTATTTTTAAAAACCAAGTAAATATTTTATGGAATCCTTAAATTAATAAATAAAATATACTATAAAATACAACCCTTTTTTAGATCATTATACCTTACAACTTCCTCAAATTCTAAGACTGACTGTATAAAGTAGGTTGTGTAGGATTTATGATGTGGATTGTATGGTGCATCATTTGAGACCTTCCTCTATGAATTATTTTAATATTATAGGATAATATTTAAAAATATTTAATAATTATTAATTTATTAAAAATCAATTCATCATCCTATGCTTTCATTTACCCCTTCACACACCTTGAGTTCTCAAGACTGTTTGCAGTTTTTTAGTGTGCTTGCTTTAAGGTACTGTACCTATAGGTGTAGGCAACACTTTTAGAGTTTATTACCTTCATATAAGGTCCTATGAAACCCCTAATTCCATCCCATAGTATTTTATTCACCTACACCATGAATTTTCTATGACAAAACTTAGGATAGTCATTAACTAGGTCATTGTCTGCTTACTCAACTATAGGTGAGCATTTTCTTATGAAGGGATAGTTGTAGGTGTAATTTGAAATTAAGACACCATATATAAAACTATATTAGTTGTATTTATACTAATTTTAAACCTTTTACCCTATATAAAACACTCAAATTCATCTTCAAATCTTCCACCCTCTTGATTTATACTTTAAAGAACTCTTTCACCTCCGTACAACTACAAGTGAGAAATTCTGGAAATAGAAACATGTAGGTGTATATAGGTTCTCAAACATAGGATAAGAAATATTTAAAATAAATTTAGGACATTAATTTAATATTAAATATATAAAAACACTCTATTATGGTGTCATGGTCTCATACTACACCCTATGTTGAAAAGATCTCTTTGGAGTTAAAAACAATAGATGAAACTATCAAAAATTAGTGCATAAATATGCATCCTTGGGTTCCTCTAACATGAAAAAAAATTATAAAATCCCATAATTCCTTTTTAAAGTTATGATATTTCATGTATAATACAATTTTGGATCATTTATATATCACAAAAAACTTGATAACTTTGTTACATGGCCTTGACAAAAAGGCCCAGACCTTTGTTTTGCACTTTTGTTGATTGGACCCCTAAACACTATCAATGAATCTTTGAGAATGATTTTACACTTAAATTTTCACATTTTACACCTCAAAAATGTATTTTATAATAAACCTACATTATAGTATTTGGGATAAAACTTTACCATCCTCCAATCCTCTATCCAAGTGTCTTCATGGCTATGTGACATCACTTGTAGGTGAACATTCTCATGTATAGGTAGCAAATCTGAGTTTAGGTAGTGTGAATTATTTTTGAGTTTAAATTAATTTTGGTGGTTTTTCAAATGTTATAAATAGACTCTTATTTACATAAAAACATTTATTATCTCAAATACTCCCTTCAATTATGATTGGCCTTCATGAGATAATTATACATGTTCATTAATGGTGGGGGACTATGTGCATACTAGAATCTATCTTCTCATAATTTATATGTTGTCACTTTGGATTAACATATTTTTTAATGATATAATATCCTAATAAAATTATTAAGACCATAATTACTCCTCCATGAATGTGATTCATAGCTTTGCATAGTTCACCTAGTTGACTGATATGACAACTATAGAGTAGACTGACTGTATGAAAGTTTATGACTAAAAAATCATAAAAAATATATTGGAGAATGAAATTTAAATGGGAGGAGATAAATATAAATTTTAAAACATGATACTAAACTTACTTTAACCCCATGCAATAACTTCCAAAGCATGAGGATCTTAATAATGGTTGAAACCTATCTGTTACATAGAAAAATATTTTTACTTGTAACCTGAGATAATTGGATTATCCAAACATTTTTAAACAATAAAAAAATCATGGATAAAATTAGGTGAATATTTATATGTCTTCTGTAGTAAATCCAAATATTTGGATTGTATGGAATCATCCAAATAAGAGAAACACCTATAGGGTGCATAGATTGGCAAACAAAAAAGCATATTCAACTTGTTAGAGATGGTTCGTAAGGAAAAGTTAACCAATATTATAAATATTTTTATTTAAATTGAGATATATGAGTTTAATTTCACCTCCTAAAGGCGTTTGGTCTGAAACTTCTCCAACTATCAATACCAAGTACAAACATGTTGACTAGTTGTGTGTCTAGAAGGGTGAAGAAGGAGTAGAATGGTTTTAGGTATAAAATGACACTTATAGAGTATTTAAATAATTTAAATGATTCTAAGTAAGTTTAATAGTCATATAATAAAATTATCCCATGTGTCACACTCCCTCATGGGTCGTACAAGTACCAAACTCTTCTCTTTTCAATTGATTTCCTTATTTTTAATTAGATAACCTATAAGTTTTAGATGAACTAACATTATTGATAGGTAATATTAATTATTTGATGTTTTAAAGGAAAATAGGACACTTTGACACCTTTAAAATCATGCCACTTGCATTTATGACCCCTAAATGGCTATTAAATGACTCAAAATGACATATTAACTAATTAGACCATGACCAAGCTTAAAAAGCATTAAATTAAATCAAATAGAATATAAAAAACCATATGAAAAAATATTATACCCATAAAACATCTAAAATTCAATTTTTTACCTATAGGGATCTCGATTTGACTTACAGGGTCAAATTTAGTTAACAAATTGGTGACTCATAGGGGTAGTATGCATGTTATACTAAAGATCAATACCCTTATCAGTCCATTGGGATTAGGTATTAATTTTATGTTTTAAAAATAACAAGAGTACTTTGACCATTGAAAATAATCTTCAATCAAGACAAGAACAATTAACTAGCTCAACCACACAAAATAAAGGACACATGCAAAGTAAATCAAACACACTAACAAGAAACACACATGTGCTCAAAGCACTTAGGAATTTTTTTTTTAAAAAAAAAAAAAAAAAACTATCCACAACTATCAACTAATCACACCATATTTCTAAGATTAAATGTAAATTTCCTTGAATCTTCTTCTTCATGAGATGAATCATACTGCCAAGCATGTTTCTCCTTAGATTGGATGCTTGGTAGATTAGACCTATTCCTTAGCACTTCACTTGATATTCTCTCAAGTAGATCATCCTTAAATAGGTATCCAATTTAAATGTATTCCTCTTGAATTTTTACACATACCTCATACTACTTCCTACTCTTCATCTCATGATTGACTTGTATCTTCTTGGTAGGCATGGCTTCGAGAGGAGTGGTTATTTGTTCCTTAAAACATTGAAGCCAATAGAATCTTGTTCCATCCTTCAAAATATGATGTTTTTATCCCAATTTTTTTAAAGTATGATAACCCATTTTTTCTGATTTAAAACATATCATCATGAGATGCATATGCCTCTTGAAAGGATAGATTTGAAAGGTTACTTTTTCTTTGCATACCCACTTGAGTATCAAGGCTACCTTCTCCATTTTTTACTAGATCATAACTTAAAGAATATTATAACCTTATCCAATTATTACAAATAATTCATCCAAAGTCTGATTATATACTTTTTATTTCCCATCTATGATGTCTTAGATAGATATGGAATAACCAAGGATGATTTCCTCTTCTTTGGCAAAATGAAAACATTCTTCCATATCAACCCAATCAAAAGTTTCAACACAAGAAATCACCTCTTCTTCAGAATTTAGGACCTATTGAGGGATCTCAAGGTCTATATAAATTACCATAACATGAATTTGGTTCCCAAGGACTGCAAGGTTCTCAATTTCTTTCTCTTTCTTGGTGATGCTAAGACTAGGCATTTTGTAATCATGTGACTTAGTCCAATGAGGCTACTACGAAGTTGTATTTTATTCAAGCAAGAGTTCTAAATTTTAATCAACCAACTAATCCTATTTAGGTTCACATACCACAAGTCAATCAAGGAAAAGTGTGATAGGGTGAGGACAAGATGAACTAGTTGGTGGAGGTGGAACATAAGACTCAAAATTAGATTGAGAATGAATTATAGGGGATTCTTTTGGGAGTTATTGAGGAAGGAGAGGCAGACCTTGGGATAAAATTTATTGGCTTGATTCCTTCCATTTCATAATAAATTCATTTAAATATAATTAAACTTTATCATTCTCTTGAGTAATTTTATATGGGGTGTGTTTAGGTATAGGATCTTATTTTGGCTCTAAACCTTCCATCACACCTTGACTTAACAATTTCATTCTCAACTCTAACTCTTCAATTTTATTGGATAGATTCTCTTGTAAAAGTCTCTCTTGAATTTTATAGGCATAATCATGAGGATAAGGAGTAAAACATAGCTGACATGGAAGACAAGAGGTCTCTTTAGGAAGGGTGGGAGGGACTTGCATAAGATCAAACTCTTTTTCAACTTCACACTCTTTATCTATGCTTTTATCCTCTTTCTTTCCCCAGATTACACTACCTTATTATATCTTAGGATGTTAGGATTAGTATTCTCTCCTTGAGGTAGTGATGCAATTTCAGGATTGGATAAAGTTTCTAAGGAATTTGGGATCTACTTAATCTTGGGTTCTCCACCTTGTCTCCAACTTGGGATTTTATATCTAGAGGTCTATTCTTGAGGTGGGGATGTAATGGGAGAGGGAAATGAGGGATTAAATTCCAATTCCTTTGTTTATGATATAGACATATACATATAATTATTTTCTAACTCAATATTCGTATCAATATTTGCCTTAAAAATAAGGTTTGTCTTTCCAACTCTCTCTTCTAGTTGATTGGGAAAAAAATGACTTTGATAAGCTTGATTGGGTTCATGAGTAGGGGTAAATTAGGATTGATAGTAATCTTTGTGAGGTGTATATGAGTTTTATATACTTGGTGAGCCTTTTCCTCATGAATTCTTAACATATATTATAAAGTTTCAATCAATCCACCCATATCAAGCATCACACTTGTGAGCCTTTGTCAATTTGCTCTCTCAATAGTTGTCCACTCTCTTTTAACTAGCTCTAATGCATCTCTCACCTTATGAATGAGATTATTAGGAAAATATTGACCATTTAACCTTAGTGTATCAATCTCTATCATGTAATTCTCATATCCCAAGATTATTTGTTTGAAAGTTGAAAAGGATTAAGTTGAGAAGTGGCTAGGTTGACTAAGAGAAGCAATAAATTTATAACGCTAGTTATAGGAGTGATGCAACTCATAATAAGTCTAATAAGAGTCATATTGGAGCTAGTATGGATCATGACAAAGTTGATATAGATCATACAAAGGATAATGGGAAATTTCATAAGCTTGATATACCTCACCAACATGTGTAAAATAGTACTCAATACCAAAATTAGCCATGAAACATCATTAAGAAGCAAAAAATAAATAAATATTACCAAAAAAATTTAAAATGAAAACTTGGGATGATTGATAGTTGACGTAACTTTGAAGTTTCCATTGATGCTTGGATAGATGCATCTAAAGGTTGATGTGTTGAAAGACAACACCAACAATATTTCAACTTCTTGGACTAAGAGTCCCACCAGGCATGCCAAAAACTATTATCACTTGTATTTACACACTTTGATGAGATTTATTATCTCTCCTCATCCAAGTGGTAGAATTGAAACACTTCCAAGCTATGGGTAGCCTAAGAATGAGGTGAATCTCTGGATAGGGATAGCTCCCTTGATGTACCACTTGTATATCACTACTACACCTATGCATGTGAGGGAAAAGAGAAAGAAAACTAAAAATAAACTATCCTAAAGGAAGTTATACACCAAATTTATTTATGACTACCAAACATCTATATGTCTCACATGAGACCAAGAGACAAATTAAACATACACTTCTCCAATATGAATCTTCTCACATCAATGTTTCATTATGAGGTTGTGATGAATGTTTAGGCTAAGAGGACTAGACAAGAGGCCTATAAAGGCAATATGAATATAATAACTCCCTCAACCTTGAAATATCATAAAACACTTCATATGACCTACAAGAAGAATCATTCAAGTAAAAAATAGGAGGGAGAATGAGACAACAATGTTAAGGAAACAATAGCCATCACATGAGCAAGATCAATCATTCAAGTTAAAACACTACTAATATTCATGGAAGAGATAAAAATAAGTATTATTTATTGATAAATTGTATGTAAATAAATAGGGATTAACCATACTTAGGTGGAGTAGAATTTAAAAAGGCCAAAATGGCTAGTTCTTATAGAACTTGAGAGAGAGAAGAGAAGAAAGAATTAAAAAGGTCATAAGGACACTTGTCATGATGAGAGAAGTAGTTACATGTGCATGGGAAGATGTTATGAAACTAATAATTCAAATTTAGTAAGCATAAGTGTCACCCCAAGTCATGAAAATATTGAAATGTGGTGTAGGAGATCTCAATTTACATAAAGAAACTGCCTTCATCATTCACCCTTGTTTTAATGTCCCAAACTAGCTAGGGATAGGTATAATGAATATACTAAGAGGTAATGGTTAAAAAAATCCTTTTTCATGTATTTTTTTAATTCCTAGTCATCTATAATCTTTTATAAGTGAGCCATCACTACCTATACTCAAAGAAAACTCCTCTTTCACACACCCCTCACACTTGGCTTCTAAAAAGGCATCAATTTTCCATTAAAATTAGTATAAGTGAGTGGATGGCACATTGAAATACACTTCATTTCCTTAGAGGCAAAATTTACACCTTAAAATTAGTTTACTTAAATATTTTCACCATTCTCACTATCATGTTCACTATGCCAATTTTGATTGACTGAGATGAAGCTATTTGTTGAGGCACCTAGGAGTCATTCTGAAGAAATAAATTTTAATGGGGAGTTATATTAAGTTTCAATATTCCACTCTATATGATTTTCATATTTATAATCATTATAGAACCTACAAAACACATAAAAAATATCAAAAATACCCTATTTTGTATTCCATCTATATAATTTTGTATAGTCCAACAAGATGATGAGTAGCCCTAAAGAGTCTTATTCAAGGTTTAATCACTTTCATGGTCATTCCACCTCAATTTAATATCTCTCTAACCTCATTTTCCTAATTGGGTCCTTATCCAAGGGTTTGTAAGGGTTTTGAGCCTAATTTTTTTCTTAAGCTTTCTTCATAAATGTTAGACATTGTAATTTCAAAAAAAATCAACAAATGTGATCTTTAGTGCCCCTTTCAACTTATAAAAACTTCCTTTACCTCCATGTAAATCCTCATGAAAGATGTGAGCATTTGAAGTTAACCTATCAAGCTTGTTTTCACATTTTGCACAAGTCTAATGTGGATCTGAGCCAAAGTGTATGTACTTGTGGTTTCTCATTCACTTGAAAATATTTTAAACATTTTTTATGATCCCACAAACATTACCCAATAGTTTATAAATCATATCTAATTCTATAAGTGTAAGTGACTTCTCAATTAGACACTAGGATGAAACCCTACCCTTTAGGCTTAACTATAACCTTGGAGTTATAGGACACTTTGATAAGATTCTCCCTCATGTGATTGATTCCTCAAATTATTATAGGTATGATTAAACTTCCTATATATTATTTAAATATATCTATAGCCTCTAGTCCATTATTTTATCATCATTTTCCAAAACATGCCAATTTACACTCAAGGGGAGTGACCTCTATTTGAGACAAAATAGAGGTAAATTCCCTTATTTTTATAGAAAAATTAAATATTTTATGGGATCCTTAAATTAATAAATAAAATATACACAAAAATATAGACATTTTTTAGATCAATAGACCTTTTAACTTTCTCACATCCCAAGATTGACTGTATAAAATAGGCTATGTGTAGGATTTATGATGTGGACTGCATGGTGCATAATTTGAGGCCTTACTCTATATATTATTTTCATATTATATGGTCCTATTTAAACCTATATAATAATTATGTATGTATATCAAATCCATTCATCATCTTATACTTTCATTTACCCCTTCACACACCTTGAGCTCTCAAGATTATGTGCATTTTTTTAGTGTGTTTGCTTTAGGGTACTATATTTATAGGTATAAGCCACACTTTTAGAGTTTAATACCTTTATATAATGTCCTATTAAACCAATAATGTCATCCCATAGTATTTTATTCACCTAATCGATGCATTTTCTATGCCAAAACTTAGAATAACAATCAACTAGGTCATTATTTACTTACTCAATTGTAGGTGAGCATTTTATTTAGAAGGGACAACTATAGGTGTAGTTTGAACTTAAGAAACCACATATAAACTTATATTTTAGGTCTATATGCTAATTTTAAACTACTTTCCATATCTAAAACAATCAAATGCATCTTCAAATATTCCACCCTCTTGACTTGTATGCTAAAACACTCTTTCACCTTTGTACAATAGTAAGTGGGAAATACTAGATATAAGCACTCTTGTAGGTGTATACAAGGTCTGAAACATAGGATACCAAATATTTAAAATACCTTTAGGACATTAATTTTATATTTACCATATGAAACCACTCTAACATGGTGGCATGGTCTTATACTATAGCCTATGTTGAAAAGATCTCATTAGGGTCAAAAATTATAGATGACACTATCAAAAATCAGTGCATAAAGATGGATCCTTGGGCTCCTATAACATGAAAACCAAATGATAAAATAACATCATTATTTTTTAAAGTCATGATATTTCATGGATAATACAATGTGGTATTGTATATATGTCACAAAACCCTTGATAACTTTGTTACATGGCCTTGACAAAAAGGCCTAGACCTCTATTTTGCACTTTTGGGGATTTGACCCCTGAACACTATCACTAAATATTTGATAATGATTTCCCACTTAAATTTTCCAATTTTATACCTGAAACAGGTATGTCATGATTAACGTACATGCTAGTATTTGAAACAAAACTTTACCATGCTCCAATTCTTTGTACAAGTGTCTTTGTGGCTCTATGATGTCACATGTAGGTGAGCATTCTCATGTATAGGTAGAAAATGTGAGTTTAGATAGTGTGCATTTTTTATAAGTTTTAATTAAGTTTGGTCCATTTCCAAAGGTTACAAATAGACTCTTATTTCCATAAAAATAGTTATTATCTCAAATACTCCCCTTCAATCATGATTGGCCTTCATGAGATACATGTATATGTTCATTAATAGTGGGGGACTATGTACATACTAAAACCTATCTTCTCATAATTTATATGGTGTCACTTGTATTTAAAATATTTTTTAATTCTCTAATATCCTACTCAACATATGTATACCATAATGAATCCTCCATGAATGTGTTTCATAGCTTTGCATAGCTCACCTAGTTGACTGATATGATAGTTATAGAGTAGCCTGACTGTATGATAGTTTATCACTGAAAACTCATAGAAATTGCTTTGGATAATTAAATATTAATGGCATGAGATAAATATAAATTTTTAAACATGAAAATAAACTTATTTTAACCCCCTATAATCACTACCAAAGCATGAGGATCTTGAAATGGTAGAAACCTACCTGTTACAAAGAAAAGTGTCTTCACTTGCAACCTGAGCTAATTAGCTTATCAAAAAAATTTAAAACAATAAAATATTTGGTAACATGAGGTTAATATGTATATTTACTCTATATTAAATCCCAATAGATGGATTTTATGAAACCATCCAAACAAGAGAAAAACCTATAGGATCCACAAACTAGCAAGAAGAAAAACATAGTCAAATTGTTAGAGATGGTTCATAAAGTATATTTGACAAATATTAAAAATATTTTAAAAAAAATGGATATATATAAGTTTAATTTCACCTCCCAAAGGATTTTTTTTATAAACTTATCTAACTATGAATACCAAGCACAAGCCTATTGACTAGTTTTGTGTGTCTCGAAGGGTGAAGAAGAAGCATAATGGTTTTAGATAAAAAATGATAGTTATAAAGTATTTAAATTGTGTAAATAAGTCTAATTAATCTTAAGAGTCATCTCAAAATATTCTTTCATCTGTCACACTCCCTCATGGGTCATATAAGTGCCAAACTCTTCCTTTTTCAGTTGATTTCCTAATTTTTAGTAAGATAACCTACAAGTTTAAGATGAATTGACATTATTGATATGGAATATGAATTATTAGATGTTTTAAGTGAAAATAAGATAATTATACACCTTTAAAATCATTACACTTGCATTTATGGCCCCTAAATGGCTATTAAATGACTCAAAATGACATATTGACTAATTAGACCATGATTAAGGATAAAAAGGCATTAAATTACATCAAATAGACTATAATATACCCTATGAAAAAATATTAGACCCATAAAACATCTAAAAATCAAGTTTTTACCTATAGGGGTCCCAATTTGACCTGTATGGTCAAATTTGATCAACATGTATCTTAAGTATTGGCCACCTAGTAAAGGAGATTACTTGTTACTTATCTTTTTATGTTGAATTGGCCCTAATAGGCCATGTAATTGACTATCTGGGTATAATTTTATATTTTTTAAGAGGATGCTCATAAGTAATTCTAAAAATTATAACCACCTGATTAACATGATTGCATTTTACACACCCATGTATTTTCAAAGGTACTGCTCAAGGTGTATGGATCCAAGGTCTTCCTAATAAAATATCAAATATTCCCATGGAAGGTATAACTAAAAATTTAGTAACCACATGAGTAGGACTAACCTGTAAAGGTATATCAATCTCACTAAGAACCTTCTAAGAGATCCCATCAAAATATATAATTTATCTAGAGAAGGATGAAAATCATGATGAGTATAACCCAAGTGCATAAGTAATGTTATGGTGAAAATGTTCTCACTTACACCACTATAAATCATAAATTTGTATATATGGTGTTTATAAAGTTACTCTTGAATGAATATTAGAGTCATCATCCTTAATTTCACTATCATCAAAAGTAATAGAAGGCATTTGAACCATAGGATGTATATGTCATGTGTAACTACCAATAAACCCATCTAGTGGGTGCCCATAATGTGATAGAAGAGGATTTGAATTATATACCATTTTAACTTATAGTTACTTTTTATAATGGTTTTACAAATAATTATTAAATATTGTCTATTTGGTTGATCACCAGGTTGTGAACTTGATTCCTTTAGAGGATCCTCAAATTTTATCTTTTGGTCATAGATAAGATCTTTGATCATGTGTTGTAAGGTAAAACATATATTTGTAGAATTCCCTACTCCTTGATGATAATCACAATAATCACTTGCATCATATCCTTTGGGTATAGGTCAACTTATATCAACATCGATAGGATGAGAGAGATATAAGTTGATACTTTAGTAACTGTGGGAGTAATGAAGCTAGGGACACAGGTCAATGGGAGAATTGTCTCCTTAGTACATTGGATAAAATAAGATAATTAGGATGTTGTGAAAATATGTTAACCATATTATTTCTTTACTTTTTATTAGGATCAAGAGGTTTTACCTTATAACTTGCTTTGATTGTGAAATTATTACTAGATGTAGATGCAATTGGTGTGTTCTACATACTTGAGATTATTTAAGGAAATAATCTTCATTTCATGGTCCCATAAAACATGGCATAAATAATCAAAATATTTTAACTTCTTAAAAACAATATACTCATGTAAAGGATCAAGAATTTTTTTTCTTGAATATATCTGTAACTCTTTATTGACCATAAGATTGGCCATTTTAGATATCATTGTATTGTACATGTTGTCAACAAAATTTCCACCCTTTGGAATGTAGTTCTAGTCTTCCAAATTTTTAATAACATGGAATCAACTCAAGGTTGTGGGTGACCTATTAGAGATGTGAATCTTAGGTTATAGGGCTATCTCCCCTTGATGAATTACTTAGGCTCAAACACTAAGGTTATAGGGCTATCTCCCTTTGATGAATTACTTAGGCTCAAACACTAATCTACCACTTACTATGAAAAGGGAGAAAAACCTATTCTAATGGGGTTGATACACCAAATATTATTTGATCACTATTAACCAACTAAAAATTCACTTTAAACAAAAGACTAACCTACAACACACACTACTCCAAATATACATCTCTACATCAATATTTCTCATGAAGGTTGTGAAGAATGCTTGGGCTAGGAGGAATATTCAAAAGGTCATGAAGTGACATTAATTAATAAGCTAATCACTCAAACTTCATACCTCCATTACACACTTCAAAAGACCTTCAAAAAGATTCCAAATTGAACATGAATGCAAGAAAGGACAAATATGACAAGGAATCAAGACCATATCAAGATCAACTAGTCAAGCAAACATATTGAAACCAGTCAATGGAGGAGGTTAAATAAAAAATTTATCATTAATAAAAGGATTTAAATTGGTATGGCTTCACCATATCATGGTGGAGGATACAATCTCATCTAAACAAGGATCAATTTATATAAAAAGTGATAAAAGAAGGAGAGAAGGCATATGAGAGAGAGATAAGTTTCCAAAAGAGAGTTACATTAAGAAAGGAGTTTGAAACTATATCAATAGGTCTTAGAGGACCAATTTTTATCCCTTTAAGATTCTCTTTTCCTCCAAATGGCATGTAAGTTTCTTCAAGTTACTTGACACCTTGATCTCCTCTTGAAAATTGTCCCTTCTCTCATCTTGTGGAATGATAAGTGGATTTATTGATGGTTAGTTCATGTTGAAATGATATATTTATATTCTCTTGATACCTTTCATTTTATCTCTCAAGGTTCCCTTGGACACATCATTGTATTCTCTTGCTAGGTGTCTTGAAGTTTATTTGTCTCACTAGGCTAATCTTGCTCACAAGTGTTAAAAATTGAGTTTGTCTTATATAATGCATTATATCTCCATGGAAGACATATAAATATCACATTATACCTATAAAAACTAATTTTAAGGTCTCAAACTACCCTAAATCATTCATTTTATGCCAAAATCTCTAATTTAGACTCATTCTTTGTAGCTCTAAAAAATTGTAAACCTGCTTGTGTAGAAGAATGTATGTGTATGGAGTATCTTCAGGAAATGAATAAATTTTTGAGGACTTAGTATACCCTTATATATCCATTATGATTTTCATGTCTTGAATATGAGTGGAAGTGAACCTTTTCTTCCATTCTCTCTCCTTAATTAGTCCTCCATTAGGCCTCCTTGCCTAGAAACTAAGTTTTGGCCCAAAATCACTCCCACACTTGTGAAAATTTTGGGATTTTTATGATTAAATTTACCCATGCCAATAAAAACCTTCATGCTAATTTTTATCTCCTGAGACCCTATAAGGATGGGTTAACCATGAACAGGTCAAAAACCCTAGTCTAGGTGCTTGAGCAAGTATGAGAAATAGTTTGAGTGTTTTAAAATAAAATTATAGGTTCTAATGATTTTAAATAGTTTTTTTATGTTTTAAAAATCATTAAGAAACCTCATATATTGAAAATAGGTCTCTTGAGGTGTCTTATAGGCATGTAGGTAGGCTATTTATCTTGTAAAACCATGCATTCTCAACTTCTTGACCAAATAGATGAGTTGCAAATTTCGTGAAACCTCTTAGGAATCCTAAAATGATGATTATAAGGTTGTGTAGTCTTTATCTAGATTTATTAGACCTTTATATTGGTTTAGAAGTCACTTTATCACCTACATACCTTCAAACACACCTACAACTATGTATTATGAGTAATTTTGTACACCACTCTACCTACACATGTCAACCACTACCTTGTTCAAGTACTCATGAGAGTTTTTAATATAACCGTGGTTCTTTGGAAGTTTAATTAATCCATTAGAATCCATTTTAAGTTAAATTTCTTGTATCAGGTCATTAGGAGGGTTTAAGGCATGTTTTGTTCTTAAGGATTATTCATAAAGAACATATCCTGTTCCTCTCTCTTTATGGCACAATTTTTAATTGGATAGAACCCTCAAATACCTCTAAACAATAATAAGTCTCATACATAACCTTATGAGAGATCTATGTGAAAGTTTATGGTCTCTCAAGCTCAAGTATGCATTTTGTGACTATTGTGCACTCCTAACACTTATTCATGGCCTAGAGGTCTTAAAATCAGAAACTATTACCATGAAAATGGAGTATGAATATCCCATATAATCTCTAATTGACATTACCTTCCATTCATGACCATGAAATGAATAATGGTCTTCAAAATACTATGTAATCTACTTATTCACCTTGAGGGTTTATTGACTGCCTAAGCTTCTTGACCCTAGAGGTCTATGTTTTCTCTTTTATCCATTGTTGGAGGGTTTATAACTTAATATAATACCAATTTAATTTTATCAAAATTTACTTATCCAATTTATACTACTCTTTCATTCTCAACAAACAAATTTCATCATAAAGTATGGACACAAGATTATGTGTTTAGTCTAAGTTCAATAGTTCTATATATGTATGTATACATTACCACATTTTGTTTATTGATTGTGATGATATTATATGGTTAGGATATAATTATGAGATCATATTAAAGTGATTTGGTTCCTCTCAGACCTTCTCTCTCAATCAAAAGACACCTTCACTAAAAGTAGTCTTGTAGATGTTGCATTGACTATCTATATGGTCTAAGTTTAGGTGAATACTATATTGATTAGTCTTTATGGGTTATTATCCACATTTTTGATTTTTGGAATAGTTAATTTTGGGTCTCATAAATGTTCAAAAAAAAATTCCAATTGTGCTTTTAGCTTTCTTTTTTCTTGGGGTCCCTTTTGTATTTTGGCTAAGTCTTGGCTTCCCTCCACTATCTCCATGTCGTAACCTGACACTTGTTTAACATGAATAAGTTCTCACCTTACCTAGGAGAATAACTTACTTAACATTTGGTGTCCCAATGCTTATCCAAGGGAGGTTTATTTTTTAAGCTTTCAAATAGTGCCATTAGTTGATGGGAAAATAAATGAGGCCCACCTTTTGATTTCAAAGAGGGACATGGACTTTCCATGTGGTACCCCTACACTCATTTTTTATAATGAATTCTAAAATTCTCTAGGGGTAGTTCCATATCAACACATGGTGGTTTGATGATCCTCAAGAGTAAAGGATATTTTATCAGGACTTAGGATCATGCCATTGGCTGATAGAGTTGGGAAGGGGACCCACCAAATAGTTATAACAAAGGAAATGAACCTACTATGCATCATCCCAATGTTCATTGAGAGAAAAAATTTCCTATTAGACCTTTGAAAATTACCATTAGATGAGAGGAGTGGGACCCTCATTCCTAAAAATTAGGTTAGATGTAGCCCCAAAGGCATACACATGTCACCACCACATTTTTTCTATGTTTAGTAGACATCAAAAGACATTGTAGCTACACCATATCTAATATTTGGAGGGCCGATTGCATTCATGAGCCAAAGATCCTTAATGAGTTATAATGGCATCATCATGAGCATGAGTGCCTTATTATAGATGTCATTTCCTCATAAGGTTATTATGCCTATATAATTAGAGCTCTTTTCTTTTATAAAGGGCTAGTAGATGAATAATATTTTTTTTCTATTATCAAAGAGCAACCATTTGTAATAAGCTCTAGTTTTAGAATATAAATAACTAGTAGTTATTTTGTCTTTCATTCTATGACCTAAATAGGTTATCCTTACAAGAAGGATAAAATATTGTATATTGTGCCTCTTGGCCTCTTGTATGATGTTTTGTACCCAACAATGAAGAGAATTTGGTGTTATGTGTCAAACTAAGCAAATATTTACTATTATTTTGTTATTTCCATTTTTTTGGTTATATAGTATTAGCTCTTGTTTTAATTATAGAATTGAATTCATGTATATTTTCCTTTAATATTCTATGAAGTTTGAATATTCAAGCTATTTTATGTAATTGTAAGTCAATACTTTAAAGATCTCAACACATCACACTAGTTAGTTTTTTTCATTTTTATTTTTCATTTCCTTTTTATCCCTTTTCACCCCAAATTGATCTAAAGAGTTGGCTTATAAAACCTCAAAGGTTACTTTATAGACCACATTTGAGTCCTACATCTATAAAGCTTCCCATAGATAGTTGCTCACCTAGAGTGAGAAATTTAGGCATCAATAATTTTTTTCTTTTTTGGCATGCTTGATTGGACTTGAAACTACTAGTCTACTTGATTATAAGATAGGTTTTATGATCCATAAGACCATTAAATGGTCACAAATAACAAGCAATCCAAGCTTGCTAATACCACGTCTAATATCCCCAAATCACCAAAAGACCTCAAGATCTAGTTAGATATAATAATCATAATAGATGGCCATTTTAGGACCTCTAAAGAACTTTATGGCATGTAATAATGGTATCCCACTCATCCCTCTCATAGCCCATTCTATGTGGGATCTTATTATAGTTAATTCATTAAAGGAACTCCCCATACTCTCAGGGGAAGATTTCAAAAGCATGGTAGAACATCATTAATATGTTGCAATCATTTGTACTATGAATTATGTCACATAATTGAATGTAGCTCTAAGGTTACTTTCCACCTCTTTCAAAGGGTGATCTCTTGACTAGTATCAGTCCCTTTCACCCAATTCCATTACCACTTAGGATGACTTGGGCAATAGGTTCTTTGAGCGATTCAATGAGAAGGAAGACCTCTCATCTCTCCTACAATAACTAATCACTATCAAAAGAGCCATAAAAGAGTCTATTATTGATATTAATACTAGGTTAAATAAGACCTAGCAAAGGATCCCAATAGAGGCTCAACCACCAATAGGTATGGTTATTGTGTTTTATCTCAAATCCTTCAACTCAGACATAGATGTCATGATTCAGTCTTTTGGAAGCACACTATAGGATGTGTGATCAAGGAATTTTACAAAGAGAGGAGGTTAGATCAAGTGTTATTCCATAAAACCATGAAATAAACACACTAACATAATAACATCTCTAGGCCTAGATTTTAGGGGGATCTTAATGAATAAACAATAATTGAAAACTCAACTAAAATGCAAATAACAATAATTTTTACCTTCCTTGAGAGCTCTAAATGATTTCTTCATTGGATTTCTTAGATTGTGATCAAAAGGTCTTCATTAATGGGGCTTCTCTATCTCCATCTCCTCTACACACCATGCTTGGCCTAGTTTGATTATGGCATTATAGCACTATGCATTTGATTTATGGATCAAATCTAGCATTATATCTCTACTATGTTTCAAGCTCTCTAAATGAAAAGCTCTAAGATTGCTTTTATAAGCTTCAAAATCACTTGGAATGGGTTAAATTGGGACCTTGGTTGAGTTTTTTTGGCATATTCCTATAATATTCTTTTGATATTTTTCAAAAGTAACAACTCATAAAAGGTAATGATTAGCTTTTAAGATGTTTTTGATATTTGAATTTTCCTTTTTTATAATTGATTTAATTGCTCATGGATGAATTTAATTAGGCTTTGCTTAGGATTTGGTGATAATTAACCGTTTTTGAGATTTTTGACATTTTTGAATGATTTTGAATTAATTGATGGTGCATTTGTTTAATTTAATTAATTAATAATCCAAATTCTTTTATTACATGGTTATAAAGCTAAATTTGAGACATTTATAAATTCTTAGGATAAATGGTCAGTGGTTGGTAAGAATTGGTCTAAAGTTGGATAAGAAGTACTTGGTGGCCAAATTTAGTTGTCTATGGTTTGCCCTTGTTTTGGAATGTGTTGCAAGTTGTAAGCATAGTAATGTCTTCTCAAATAAAAAAAGTTTTTCTATACTTATGACTTCAATGGTGATGACTAAACTATAGTTTCCCCCTCAAGGTAATAGTTGGCAAAGGAATCAACAAATGTTCCCTTGAAATAAATATGAGAGTGATTCAAACAAAAGAGAATGATTGTGTGATAGCACAATGATTTGTCCAAAGTTGGTCAAAATCATTAAGAATACAAGTGGGATGGTGTACAATGGTTTTCCCAAAGTTAGCTATAAGCAATTATAATCATTGAGAAGATGGAGATGCCCTAGTTAAGATAGACAAACATGATAATAACATGCCCCTATTGGGTATAAGAAAGTATATTGTTGATAAAACAATGATTTTCCCAAAGATATTTATAATCATTAAGAGATGTAGGTTGGATGCTGTACAATTATTTGCCCATAGGTAGTTATAATCATTAGACCCTAATTATGTAAAACATCATTGATTGGATGATGATGATGATGACGATAAATAGAAATAGAGGGTAATGATGAATTAAAACAACATACTAGTAGGGAGATGCTCATCTAAACTAATAAAGGTTGAAATTCTTTTATTGTTTAATTACTTTATCTGGGATATGATTGGGATTAAAATGGGATGTTGTTGATGCTAAAGCTAAGGAGATATCGATGCTACCATACTAAGTAAACTTTTTGAAGTTAATTTTTATTGTAGCATGTGATGGTAGGCATCATGATATAACCCCATGAGGAATAGGTTGAAAGATGAATAAGGATTGACTCCCATAATCCAATATTCAATGGAAAATGATGTACCAATGATAAAAACCATGATGGAAATATATATGTATGAATGTGGATGTATTCAAGTATAAATGTGCAAGGAATTACCCAATTAATGCACATAGAATAAATCAAAGAAACAATACTAAAATCAAACAAAAAATCACACAAATAACAAATAAACAAACAAGCAAAGAAATAAAGAAAAAAATAATAGTTAGTGTTATGGTTAGTAGAAATAATGTGATGAATATTGCCCATAGAAGATAGGTAGCAACTTAACAAAAAAAAAGATGAGGGGAAAAGAAGAAAAGGGGGTGGCTAAGATATCTCCATATGCACTAGACAAGTGGATGTTGTCTACATAGTTATATAGATGTAATACCCAACTAAAAGTTTAGGTTGAATGTATTTCTCCCAAGAAATAGGAAGAAAATGATAACTAATGGAAAAAAATAGAATGGATGTGATATAATAAATAGGAATAGTCTTTCAAAATAGCAATTTCATATAAGAAAAGACCAAAAAGGATGGGCAAACTAAGTGAAAAGTAATTTGCTTGTGAATTAGTAAGGGTTCCCAGAATCCTTAAGGCAAAGAAGTGGTTAATATTTTTGGTTTCTCTAAACCATTTAATAAATGTTTTTAGAATTTTTTAATATCTCTACTTAGTTGAGAATGATGAGATATTAAAGGATTCAAACTCATAAAATGATGATAGGATTAATTAGGTTTCTCACAAAATGGTGAGAGCATGGATTAGGTTATTTATAAAATAGTGAGAGTGTGGCTTAGGTTGCTCACAAAATGGTGAGAGTGTGGCCTAGGTTGCTTGAAAAATGATGGAGCATGGCTTCATTTACTCCAAAAATTTTAAGAGCATGGCTTAGGGTGACTGAGCTAACCTTAAAAAGTATTGAGCATTGCCTACATAGTCCCTAAATGGGACATTAATTCATTTTAGTTATACCTTATAGTGGAGGAATGTGATGGGGGTAGTAGTTAATTCAAAAAAAATATGCATAATTAGTATGATGGCATAATAAGACATAGGAATGGCTAGTTGGTATGTCAAGGCATGATAAACAAATGTTCTCCCTATTTTTTTAGCCCAAGAATTACAATAGATGAAGGATGTGATTGCTACCATCTAAGATGGGAAAAAAACCAAAAATTTTAAGTTGGATGGCATGTGTTCTTATCCATTTAACATGGAGTATTTGAAAAAACCATTTCCTCTAAGATACAAACCATTGAATTTGACAAATACAAGGGGAAAGGTGACCCCAAGGCTCATTTGACTGAGTTCTTTATTCCATGACAATTAGTGGCATATAACAACATATACCTTTTATTACTATTCCCAAGGATTTTATCAAGATAAGCCTTGGAGTGGTTTTTGAAGTTTCTTAAGAATTTAGTATCATATTTTGATGATCTTTCAAATAGGTTTGTTCAATATTTCTCATATAATCTCGAGCATGAGATTTCTTTAGTTGATTTCACACAAGCTAATCAAAATGATGGAAAAAGTTTTTCAAGTTATCTACAGTGATGGGGAGCCCTTGTAAGCTTATTCATCCATAGTTTACTAGATAAACAATTAGCTTCTATGTTTACCAAAAATTTACGCAGTGAGATATCTTATCATCTAGAACTATATGTGCACATACATTTAAAGAGATCACTGAAAAAAGTTTGTTGATAAAGTGAACCCTTATTAATGGAGGGATCATTAAATTTACTTCATCAAATTATATTCAAGGTACCAATCAAGGAAATGGCCAAAACTAACATCAAGTCCAAGTGCAAGCATCACAACTAACAAAGGCTAATAACAAAGATAGACCAAAGTAGTTCAATTACAATAAGAATGTTGTAGGAAATAGAATAATCGAATCATGTCATGTCAAAATGGTGTAGACATTATCTACTCAACTCATGCTATATATGAAAATTATGTCTAACCCATAAAATTTTTAGCAAATGGAGAAAGCACAATAGCCCAGGCCCATGCAACAAATGCAATAGCCTTTTCCATTACAAATCCCTCCTCTAAGGAGAATAGTGCCTACTCATCACATTTTTAGTGACTTTGGAGAACCTATTGAATCTATGTTTTACAGGTTCACCACTGCTAATCTGATTAGTTGACCTATACCAAGACATTATCTTGAGGGTATTCCTTATTCTAATTGGTACCATTAAAATTAATTATATGAATATCATTAGTTTAGCAAACATAATTTACACCGTTAGGTACAAATTAAAAATTTGATTCAAAATATGTTAGAGAATGGGGAGATGACATTGGATGGTGGTGCTTCCACTTATAGTCAAAACCTTAGAATCTTTCAAAACCCTTTTCCATAGCATAAAAACCAATGATAATAAAAACAACAATAACCATGAATAGTTCAACACCAATAACAATAGTTTACAAAAATAAGGCTAAATCAATAGAATCACCACTAGAAAAACTAATAGTGTCCAAATAATGGAAAAAACCTAGGTCAGAATGGCAAAAACTAATAGACCTACCATGCAGTTGTACATGATTATAACAGGGTTGTAGGTCATATTGCAAGAGGTCATGTTAACACCATCTCCATCAATCTAACACCAAATACCAAATAATAAATACATTTACTAAACAATTCCAATCCACCAACTCATATTGATAATCCTTACTTGACTTGGGACCACATACATGCATACCAAAAAGTAGGGATTACTAATTTTGAACCTTATACCGATAACTCATCATTGCCTTGCGACCATGCATAAGTGCACCAACAATTGAGACTCATCCTATCTAGTCCCACACCATCATCATCATTTGTTAGCAATCATGTTCTTGTATCTAATCTTGATTATGCGATTTCAACTTAGAGGTCAAAGATTACCATCCTAATCCCACAACTAATTTCCACTTTACCCATCACCCAACCAACCATTATACCTCAAAACAAGCCATTTAACATTGACCAAGAAAATAAGATTGACATTGTGGAATAAATATAAAATATGTTATCATAGATCTCCATTTTAGATTTTTTGCACACATCAAAAATCCATAAAAACATCCTAAATGATTTCCTTAGCCAATCCACTATTCCAAGCTTTGGTTGGACACCTAGCTCTAGCCCAACAAGTGACTTTCAACCAAAGTGATATGGCATCCCTTGGATCACTATATAACAACCCCTTGTATATTTGAGTTTGTATAAAGTGGCACAAAGTGAAATGTATCCTTATAGACAATGGATCAGGTTTAAACATAGTGTCTCTAAAGCTCATCAAGCTTCTTGGGTACACAATGGTAGATCTTCAAGTAGAAATGATAAACATGAAAGCCTATGATAATGAAGAATGAAAATAATAATGCACCATCTATTTATAGTTATCTTTAGGCCCTTGACTTGTGATACACTTTGCCATGTGCTATATTTAGATTTGTCATATAATATGATTTTGGGTAGACCATGGTTACATGAAATTCATGATGTCCCATCGACATTGCACCAATGTATCAAGTTCTCCCACTCAAAAATGGAAGTTTGTATACTGGGAGATTTACATCCATACAAGCACTACAAACACCTAGAGGTCAAGTTCAAGAGCCACAACTATCATTTTGACATGAATCCAATGGCTAAATAGGATAAAGGAAATGTAATACTCCTTAATTTTCTAAAGGACAACTGTATTGATCCTAATACCCTTGATTCCCTTTCCCACATTCCACCTCCTAAAATATATAATCATTATACCATCTTAGCTAATAGCCCAAGAGAGTATTTGACCCATGATACCTTTCATATTACAAACCATATATAGAACCCAAAGTCCTTTATAAGACCTAAAGCCAAGAGATTTTATCTAGAATGGAAATAAAAGGCAAAGTTAAAAATTATAGCCCATGACCTATCATATTTATATCAACATATGGCCTAGAATAAGACCCCCCTAAATGAGATGAATCATGGTTATACAATGACAAGTAGGTTGATTATTATGAGAATATAAAGTATCATATTCCCAATAGGATCATGAAGAATCATGACTGTGAAGGAGGTGGCATCAGACCAAATCAATAAGAAACACTTGAGACAATTCTTATGACCAGATACAAAGGGCCTTATGGACTTATTTAACCACCTAGGGGTGACCCCATGTACCTTAATCATGTTTCATCGCCATTGACTATTGATGATGATGTTAGTAGCAAAGTAGAGTCCCATCATAGCCTTTTTGATGACCTAGCTGAGAACATATTATTTAACGCTCATTTTTTCCCCTTAGACTATTCATTTATCACAATCTATTGCCATAAACAAGAATCCAATGTTCTAATTGATGAGTTTCAAAACAATGAGTCTTTCTATGATTTTCTAGGCCTTAGAGACAATGTTCCATTGGGGGATAATATATCAAGTTCTCAATCAATTTAGATATTAAGGCCTATTTTGGAGAGAGGTTGAACACCCTTAGCTAAAATAAAATAAAGCTAACCCATCCCTAGAAGAAGTGTGAACATTAGGTCCCTATATGACCTAAAGTGGATCAAGCTAAGTGCATCCCTTACTAAAAAAGAGCATGAAGTCTTACAACCCTTTTGAGGGAATTTATTGACATATTTTCATGGGCATATTCTAACATGTTAGGTTTGGACCCTACCTTGGTTATGCACCACCTTCTGATAAATCCTGATGCTAAACTAGTAAAACAAAATTTTCATAAGATACATCCTAGTATTTTTGTATTAGTGAATAAAGAGTTGGAAAAACTCTTGGTATTGGGATTATTTGATCAATCAACTATTTGAGTTAGTAAAAATCTAGAAGGAATCAAAATCTAAATTGATTTCCATGATATAAAAAATCTTTCCATAAGGATCATTTTCCATTGCCAAACATTGACATGATAGTCAAATCCACAGTGGGTTATGAAATGCTTTCATTAATGGATGGATTTTTAGGGTACAACCAAATCAAGATATCACTAGAAGACCAACACAAAATAAAATTCACTACTTCATCGGGAACATTTTGTTATTAGGTTATGTCATTTGGTCTTAAAAATATAGGGCCACCTATCAACGAGCCATGACTACCATATTTCATAATATGATGCATGATATTATTGAAGACTATGTCAATGACATTCTTGGCAAATCAAAGACTAAGGTTGGTCATCTAGTAGTGATATGCAAACTATTTAAAACACTACATGAGTATAAATTCAAAATTAATCCTAAGAAGTATATCCTTGGAGTCACATCAAGAAAATTTATAGGCTTCATTTTATCTCATCGAGGCATTAAAGTTGATCTAGCTAAAGTCTAATCCATAACAAATATGTCACCATTGACTAATTTGAAGAAGCTCCATAGTTTGCAAGCCAAGATCCAATCTATCTGATGTTTCATATTAGATTTGGCTAATAAATGGCATCCTTTTATTCATGTTCTAAATAAAGGAGTCACATTTCACTAGGAGATCACTACTAGATAGCTTTTGAGTAGATAAAGGATTATCTAGCAAATCTACTTATTTTATTGCCTCCTATGCCAAGAAAGCCATTCTTATTGTATTTAACAACTATTGATAATACCTTGGGGGAACCTTTGGCTTATCACAATGATAACAAAAAATAACATGTCATGTAATACTTAAGTCATACTTTGGTCATGTATGAACATAATTATATGCCCATATAAAAATTTTGGTTAGCCATGGTCTTCACATTTCATAAACTACATCATTACATGTTAAATAATAAGACCATGGTTATTTTAAAGGTAGATCCGCTCAAATATATACTATCTAAAATAGATTTACAAGGACATATGGCCAAATGGATCATGTTTCTTAGTGATTTTGACATCAAGTACATTAACTAAAAATCCATTAAAGGGCAAGTTCTTATAGATCAGCTTGTTAAAGCACCCCTTGGTGATACAAAGCCACTCATATTATAATTTCCTAATTAATCCATATTGACAATCATTGACACACCTATTAAGGGGAAGAAATATAAGTTGTATTTTGATGGATCATTTATTACACATGGATCAAGAGCAGGTCTTTTGTTTATTACAACACAAGGGGATCTAATCCCTAAATCATTCAGGATTAGATTTCCTTATACCAACAACATGGTTGAATATGAATCACTTATTACAAGACTTAGACAATAAGTATAATGAAACATATCTCATCTCAAGGTTTATGGTGATTTTTAGTTAATCATCAATTAGGTTATAGACCACTTTCAGACTAAAGATGATAAGCTAGTTCCATATAAGGCCATGGTGGACACTCTCAAGCAACAAATTACTGACATTCAATTTTAACATATACCAAGGGCAAGTAATATAACTAAAAATTATATGGATACTATTGGATCTCTAATTTTCCAAACAAACATGGATAAAGAGTATCAATTCCTTGTTGAGAATTTATTAGCACTAGCTCATGAAACTTTAACTGTCATAATGATTTATGATATTATTAGTCCTAGCTCTATCTAGTACTTAGACATTTACAACTACCTATATGCCCAAATTATATCACCTAACCTATCCCAAAATAAATTCAAATCCTTCATTCACTAAACCACCTATTATACCTTACTCTGATCAACCCTTTACTACCATAGTTTTGATATAACTCTGCTTCATTATTTAAATTTGATATAATCTACACTAGAATTACAAGAATTTCACAAAGGATTATGTGGATCCCACACTAGTAGGGAAATAATATCCAAAAATCTCTTGCATACTGGTTATTATTGGCCCATAATGGAGGTAGATGCAACTACATATGTAAAAACATGTGACAAGTGTTAATGGCATGCCAATTTGATTTATGCCCCAACCAAGACTCTAAAACCAATGTTGAAAACATGGTCATTTTCTCCATGGGGCCTTGACCTCATTGGAAATATAAATCCCACCTCATTGGAAGGCCATAAATATATCTTTATCACCACTAAATATTTCACTAAGTGGGTTAAAGTTATACCCCTCGCTTATTTAACTGGAAAGTAAATTTCTAAGTTCATTTTTAACCATATAATCTACCACTATGGTATCCCCTATTATATTATATCTAATAATGGTGGATCATTCAAAAATAAGTATGTCAAAAATCTATGTATCAAGTATAAAATCAAACAACATTTCTCCATGTTATATTACCCAAAAGATAATGGCCAAGCCAAAGAATCAAACAAAATAATTGTTAACATCTTGAAAAAATATTGTCAATGATGCCAATCAAAATTGACACCTTTAGATATTCTATGCCCTTTGGGAATATAATACCAATCATTGTAAACTTATAGGAGCCACTCCATATTCACTTGTTTATGGTATTGAGGCCATTCTTCTATTGAGGTCAAGTTTCCTTCTCTACAATCTCTTTCAGGCATGTCTTGGATGACAATGACTACTTTGTAGCTCACCCTCAAGAGTTATAAATACTTTATGAGAAACACAAAACTATACTCAATAATCTTCAATCATATAAAAACTAACTTTGAGGCCACTACAATTGGCATGTGAAATAGAGGTAATTTGAGATCGGTGATCTTGTCTTTAAAGAGAACCAAAAGAATACCACAACCAAATATAAGCATAGAGGCAAGTTCAAACCCAATTAGGTAGATCCTTTCATCATTATGTCAAACTATGGAATAAGAGCATACAGGCTTGCCACACTAGATGGAAATGAACTTGACGAGCTGATGAACATTATCCTCCTTAAGTGATACTATGCTTGAGTGACTTGGTGTATTGTTTATAAGGAGTCTTTCAAGATGTATCATTTTATCAGTCTTATTTTTTGTACTATACCATTTTACCATCCTACTAGCCTATCATTATCCTATCACATATCATTATACCATACATTTCCCATAAGCAAGTTGAATTATCCCTCCCTACCTGGTCTTATAACCTTGGTTTCATTCCATTTAGTTCCATTCACATTTTTCAACAAAAGGATTCATATTCAGTTTCAGTAGTTCTTTTAGGCATTCTAGATAGAGATAGTATTTTAGAGAAGTAAGATATCAATTTGGTAGTTGTATCCTTCATTTCTTGTTTCATTATCTTTCATTATCTTGATACTAATTATAACTTCCTATGGTCAAATTAAAATCATTGACTTATGCCATTGTATCACTAGTTATAATTGTCTATGGGAAAACTAGGGGAAACTTTAGTTGCCCCCTATTAAGGGGGAAATATTTTATTCCTCGATTACATTAGTATGTTTTATTGTGCCTACTATTGTGGAATACCACTCATTACCTATTAGGGAGGAGTAGGATTCATCACATTTTATTATTGAAGCATGACATTGGTTGTTGGCTGACTACCTAATATTTTTGGTTGAGTTCTTAAAGAAAACATTGGTTGAGGATTAGTGGTATAAGTTGGTTGAGTTTGGGATGAATAAACTCCTACTCCATAGTTTGGATAACCACTCATGGTGCTGCTAACTAAATGTACACTTATTTATAGACTAGTTGTTTGTGTACTTACACCACTTTGGTTTGGATTGGATACTACTTGCCCATTATCCACTGTGTTTTGCTTAGTACTTTGTGTAGAATCAGAAGACACCTTTTTTTATTATTTTCATATGAAACAAATTATCAATAGATGTGTGTGGTTAGAATGAATCTACACCATGATTATCTTGACTAGTCAATTCTATTAACACTCTTATTGAAGGAACTGAATCTATAAGAGGCCTATTTGACATAGTCATCTAATTAAAATTATGTTCTAGGTCCAAATAAGTTTTTTATGCTATCTAAGTCTATACAAATTTATCCTCCATGAGGTCATTTCCTTTGATGAACATACTAGGGTCCTGATATGCCATTAGAGCTAGAGCTAAAGGATTGATAGAAGAAGCCTATTAACTATATAGTATGTTGTGAGACATTCTTAATAGAATTATAAAATTATCATGGGGGAAGTATACCAAAAAAATAGTCCATAATTTTATATCTCTAACCAATCTCATCTTTTTTTCTAATAAATGATGCTCAAATAGATAGTGATAATATGTGGAAGGTGTAGTAACATAGTATGGTTATTGAGGAAATGGTTCTTCAACTATAGGTATCATAGTTAGCCATTAATTTATTTTTTATTGATATTTATCTTAGTATGGAGGTGTGCTAACCAAATAATGAGCCAATGGGTATTAGTTTTGTGCCCCTATTTGACTATTATAAGATGGATAAGGATCTGTCTCATAAACAACATTATCTGCGTAGGGGTCTTGAACTAAATTTTCTTATAAAACTACATTAATAAATCCCAAATTATAAATGAGGCCACTATGAGTGTAGGAATACATTTTTAGATCCATATTAAATGTTTCATAACTAAAAGGATTAGAGTTATACAAACTCTAAAAAAGTGATGTCTAAAAAGAGGTTCAAACTTGATCTAACCTAGTCAAAAGGAAGGATAGGTATATCTAAAAATATTGATGCAATGATTTGTGATAAAATAATCTAATTTAAAATTTCCAATGTTACACATCTCATAGAAAAATTTCAAGTAGATGGACCAAAAATCAAAATGCTATATTCTAGGATCAAGGTGCTTAAAACAAGTCTAATCTAGGAAAAATAAATGTTATTAGGTCTTTTAGTCAAATGAAAAATAAAAATCTAGGATCAAAAAAAGGTATGTGATATGAATTTTGGCCAAATAACATCCAAATCTAAACGTTAAACAAATATGAAATATTTAATCTAATAGATTTGAGACACTTCTAACAAAAACTAGGCATTTGACTCTTAGACATAGACTTGATCACTAAGTATGAGGTATGAAATAAAAGGCACTTGGAGATGGTTTATTTTCTCCCAATTAATGGCACAAACTAGATTCCTTGGACCAATGAGCTATAAAAAAATGAACATCATAACTATTCTAGACAAAGGCTCATAAAGAAAACTTGAATCATTTTGAAATTTTAGAAAACTTAGACTATATGCAAATAGGCTTGTGAAACAAGTTTTGAAATAATTTGAGTAGCATAAAAATTATAAAATAATCAAAATGTATGAATTTTTTTTTCTTCAATACTCTAAGGTAAATTTTTTTAACATGATTTCAACAATGTAACACTACTCTCCTCAACTCAAATGACACACACAAATCTTGACAAATCTCTAAGGAAAAATAATGGTATAAAATGGACTCAATAAAAATGGTAAATTAGGATGGATAGTAAAAAATTTTAGTCTAGGACTCAAAGAATGACTGATATGTAATATGACTTGAGTCTTACAAAATGATGATAATGATTATGATTCTAAAAATGGCCCTCAATCTAAATTGGAAATTGAACGTAAGTTCCCTCAAGTTTAGTGAAAATGGAGAACCCACTTAACACATCAACCATATGAGTTTATAAAGGTTCAATTTTGAATCTAAAACTATCAATGAAGGACTTAAACAAAATTTGAAAATGGTCTAGACTCAAATGGGTAGCATAACTGCACCAAAATAGATGATATGACACAAAGTTTATGATAATTTTTTGAATAAGGAAGAAGATGATTTTCACTTGGGTAGCATAACACCTATTTGTTAAAAAAATGGTGGATAATGTGTTTATTTATGTAACCCTTTGTTAAAAAATAATTTTGACTCAAATCAAGACCAAGTAATCTAAGAAAAAGGACAAATCAACTAATTAATCATCTTAAACCCTAAGCTAACAAGGTATGGCAATGCGGGGTTAACTAAACTAGCAAGATTTTGAACATTTTTAGATGGATCATATGAACAAGAATTTCATGTCAACATGTAATATAATAAATACATCGATTTGGTCCACATCATATGGATTTTTTTTAAAAGGTCTTTCCCTTTTTACAACCACTACATCCTTCACTTTCTCAGTATAGTGTGATGTCCAACATGTTCATACATCTCAAGCATATCCCTAGTGATAAGATCTGGTTTAAATGCTCAAACCACTATACTAGTGGATTGATCCCAATTTATATACCACCCCCCCCCCCCCCATGGAGAGGGGTTGAATACAATGTTGGAAGATGAATTCTCATGTTAAGGTTTCCCTACAGAACTTATGGGAGGTAATGAAGTCCCCCTTACAACCTAATATGAAATGAAATAAAAATAAAATAAAATAGCTTTATGGTTGTTTCTAGATCACCCAAGCCATGCATATCTTACGGATAGCCCTCAAAACATCTCTTTTATGCCTTTGGACTATGGAAATTTGTAATAAAGATGGTGCTTTTGATCCCACAAGTTTCCTATAGGGAATGGGGGGATAGTATACATTCATAAATTCCTCTTTGCTCAAATAAAAATAATCAAACAAAAAATGACTAGCTTGAATAAAATAAAAAAATTGGAAGTGAGTTGAATTTTAGAGCACTAAAATGAAATATTTAGTGGTGTTCTTTATCCCCTTTTCTTTAAGTTACAAAACTTTGAAAGAACAACAACAAAACAATTCAAGTAAACACCCTAAAAATTTCTTTAAGCACCAAATGAAAGATGCCTAATTAATTTTAAGCATCTTTAAAGTAGTTTAGAAAGATCCAATTAATCATGATTTGACACTTTTCGAGTAGGTCATGCAAAAAAATGGTCAGTATATTGTTTATCCTTGAATCTCATTTTCAAATTAAATAACCAAACTTGGAAAGTATGCTCTTTAGTTTGGATGACATGTCGACCCAAAGGAAAACCCACAAAAGATAAAAACATTGGGTTAGGAAAATGTTATATAAAATATCGATAAAAATCTCAATAAATATAAAAAAACTAGACCTATGAAACATGCAAACAACAAGTTATAAGGTTAAAACAAATAAAACCAAACACATAAAACATAAAAACCTATAGTTGGTATTTTAACCATAACATTTACAATATAAATTATTTTGTCACTAAATTTATAAAAAAAATTTAATAACTCCAAGTTTCACTTTTATGAAAAAATCTAGGTTAAAACAATAAACAAAAAAAGGTTATTAGCTCTGTACTAGCCATTTTTACAAGAAAATTACAAAATAAAAAGTGATGGTCACTAAAAGAGTCATAACTTCTAAAATAATAATTATATTTTAATGAAATTTTGTGATACTTAGGATGAAACCATTAAAAATAACCTATCAAAAATTAAGAAAAAAATAGTAAACAAATTACAAATAAGAGATATTTTAATAGCTATTTTTATTCAAATATGTGGGGTGCGCAGTCATGTCCCATTGAGCATGCCATTTGTGATCAAGAAATTTGACAAAGTTAAGAGGTTAGATAAAGTGTTAGTCCATAAAAATATGAAATAAACACAATAACATACTAACATCTCTAGGTGTAGATCTTAGGGGAGCTTAATGAATAAACAATATGAAAACCCAACTAAAATGCAAAGAACAATAATTTTTACCTTCTTTGAGAGCTCCAAATGATTTCTTCATTGGATTTCTTAGAATTTTGATAAAATGTCTTCATTAATGGGGCTTTGATATATCCATATCCTCTTATCACCTTGCTTGGATTGGTTTGGGTTCATTTTGGTATTATAACACTATTTATTTGCTTTATGGATCAACTCTAGTGTTATAACTATAATATGTTTCAAGATATCTAAATGAAGAGCTCTAGGATTTCCTTTATATGCTTAAAAATCACTTGGAATGGGTTAAATTGGAACATTGGTTGATATTATTAACCTTGGTTAAGTGTGTTTGGCATATTCTTAAGATGTTATTTTGATATTTTCCAAAAGTGACAACTCAGAAAAGGTAATAATTAGATTTTAAGATGCTTTTGATATTTGAATTTTCCTTTTTGATAATTGATTTAATTGATCATGAACGAATTCAATTAGGATTTGATTAGGATTTGGTGCTAATTAACCCTTTTTAGGATTTTTGACATTTTTGAATGATTTTGAATTAATTGATGGTGCATTTATTTAATTTAATTTAATAATTGTCCATATTGATTTATTACATGGTTATAAAACCAAGTTTGAGACATTTTGAAAGTCTTAGGCTAAATGGTCAATGGTTGGTAAGAATTGGTCTAAATTCATATAAGAAGCCATTGGTGGCCAAATTTAGGTGTATATAGGATACATATGAGCTATAATTTAGAGTTGAGAATAACTTGATAGACACTGGGAAGCTTCCTCCTTGGCCACCAATCCCAATATTCTTAGAGATATCAATTTTAGTGCAAGAAGTCTTGAACACCTCACAAACACCATATTCCATTTATTTATATCTATTTACTTAGAAAATCATGTATTATTCATCCTTGATAGCTAAAAAGATGAATGACATGAATAATATCTTGAGGAAATTCTCCAATGATATAATAAACCTCAAAAGATAGAAAGCCATGCCCCTAAAACCTCCTTTCCAAAATTACCAAGAAAGAAGAGTGCCCTACTAGAATAACTAGTAATAGGAGAGGCAAAGGATAAATCATCAGGAACCAAATCATCATGTGTTGTATGACCCATGAATCAAATTATTCTAGTCCTTGATCCTTTACAAATAATCTTTCCAAATGCAAATGAAGAATTGGTCATAAGCCAGAATAACTTGGTGGATGATTTGAATTCATAGTGCTTCCCATGAAATGACATGCATGCCTTGGAATTTCCCAATAGGCAATCTATATAAAATGGTCACTAAATAACAAAGGCAAAGGAATACACCTAATTCAACCTTTTATGAATATTAGTCCCTAGGTGTTGAGAATGTTATCTTAATGGTATATATTTAGGGGATGTCCTTGGAACAAGAAGATGAGATAGCCTTGGACCATGCACTTTTCTCCTAGGTAGAGGGTGAGGATGTGGTCTATAGAGTGGGATATAAGTATTAAAAGCCCTATGAGTCTAGTCATACTATTTAATTTGATCTTATAAGAGATCATATGAGACCTAAGAAGTCTTCACAAGGCTTAAAGTGACTTTCATGAACAACCTAGGATCCCAACTGCCACCTTTGACTTATCATAAATTAAACAAAATAACCCAAAACAAGCCAAAGAACCTTGAGGTCTGACCAAAAGGGTCATACAATGTTGTATAATGGATAAATAAGGCTCCCATTAATGCTTCCCTTTGGGATGTCTTATCTATTCTTGAGCATAAATCCTTGTTATAAGAAGTGTTGAGATACTAGGAGAAACATGTGCAAGCTACCTTAGTTGTGGAGCCAACATGAGACAAAGAAAAGGAAACCGGAAGAAGTGCAAAACCTTATGTGACATCTACATTCATCACATCTTAGGTATGGGTAAGTAAGACAAAAACTAACCCATTCTATTTAACTCTCATTATAAAAAAGAAGGTTTTGCATAATTCCATGATTGATTTTGATGCTATCACCATGGTAATTCCCAAGTATATTTTGAATACACCAAAAATATGGTATAAACCCTTGGACAAATGGGTGATGAAACTAGATGGGATGAAGGTTAAAATAATTAGTGTCATCAAATATCTTCCTATGACCTTGTACTCTTATCTGAGAATAATATTTCCACAAAACATTATGGTGATTGATGCCCTACTAGTCTTATAACTATGTCTATCAAGAGATTTCATCACCAAAATAAGTGGATACTTGTCTTTGGACTCGTCCCATATAATCTTAAGTACCAAATATGTCTAAAAGCTAAAGGTGTTGTCTAAGCCTTTACATCTCAAGCACATAGTGGATGAGGCATGTTAGGATAAGGGAGGAAATTAAAATTAGGTAAAGAAGTCTCCCAAAAGGATAGAGACTAAATGGTATCTTTTTACAATAAATACAAAGGGGTGATGTCCTGGACCTATGATGACCTGAATGGGTACGACTGTGAGGTAATTTAGCATACCATCAATCTAGTTGAGGGATCCAATCCTATTTGATAAAACCAAAGGATAATTAACCCCAAAATTGAGTCCCTTATGGCCTAATAACTAAGGAAATTGATTGAATCTAGAATTATATACCTAATCAAGCATTTGACTTGGGTATCCAACCTATTTCTTGTGAGGAAGAAGAATGGAGAAATTTGGCTATACATAGACATTCAATATTTGAATAAATTATCTATGAAGGATCTTTATCCCCTTCCTTATATGGAATAGATCTTATATATAATAGTAAGTGTATAAATATTTTCCCTACAAGATGGATTCTTAGGGCATAATCAAGTATGGGTTGATGAAGAGGACCAATACAAGACCAATTTTTCTATAAAGTGGTGGACATTCACATATGTGCAGATGCATTTTGGCCTATTTAATGTGGGGGATAACCTCCAAAGAGCCATGGACATAGATTTTAAAGGCTTGACTAGTAAAATTATCCTCATCTACCTAGATGACCTCACTATGTTCTCCAAGAATAAGGAATATCATTTTGATCATTTGGAAAAGGTTTTCCAAAGTTCCAAGAATTCAAGGTGTCTCTCAACCCTAAGAAATGTTTTTTGGGAGTCCCATAAGGTAATATTATTGGATATGTCATATATAAATAAGGAATATCTATCAATATAAATAGATTCAAATCTATCAGGGATTTGATCTTTCCAGTCAATAAGAAGGGGTTCCAATATTTCCAAGGAAAGATCAGTTTCATTAGCAAGTTCATATCCAACTTCACAGGATTGGTAAATCCAATAAAACTAATGCTAAAAAAAGACTAGCCCTTTAAATGGACCTTGGAAGGGAGAATATAATTTGATAGGATCAAATATGTGATATCTACCACCCATGTTTTGATCAATCCTAACTTATCTAGAGATTTCATCATGTATGTCTATGGGAGTGAACATAGTCTAGCAACTGTGCTAACTCAAAAGGTAGAAGAAGAGGAAATTGAATAGCTGATTACTTTCTATTGAAGGACTTTACATGGTTATGATACCAACTATATTTTCATTGAAAAATAAGCATTCACCATCAAAGATATTAAAAATTTTAGGCACTTAGTGGTGAGGACCAAGAAAATGGTATATGTCACACATTATAGCATTTGAGAGTACATAATGAAAGGAGATATCACATAAAAATGGTCTAATTAGATCACCAAAATCCTAAAATATGATGTTGAAGTCATGCCAACCAAGGTGATCCAAATAATAAGGCTTTGTGAGTATCTATCTTAATGCATAGGTGGCTTGGTAGAGGGACAAGATGTATTAGAAATAGTTTTACTAAATCAAGATGAAGCTGATAAGTCATGGGTTGCTGATATGAACCATTTTATGTATATTAGTTGATATCTAAATTATCTTCCTATGTACAAAAGAATATTCTATAAGTTTCAAGGGGCCAACTACACACTAATATAGGGTGTAATGAAATTACTTAGATGTTCACATAAAATGATTATATATCAAACAAAATAAGCAAATATGAGATATCACACAATAATAATTGACAACAGAGTAGAATAATAGATAATATAATGAATCCACTTTTAAGGAGTAACCTCCACAACAATGCACTAAGATCAAAATAATTAACATGATGATCAAAGACTAATCACTACCTCTTATATATAGTCTACTTAGACATGGTTATTCTATAGGCCAACCTAACTAAGAACATAGAGATATGTAACAAGAATATAAAAGAGGTATGTAAGCCAAAAGTTGGCCATATATATCCCTAGAGACACCAAAGGTTAAGGGTGTATCATGCCCTTACCTTCAAAAAAATATTGTCCTTAAAATTGAGTTAACTTTAGATATTTCTACATAAAGGATTCATCCTCTCAAGTGACATCTTCAAAAGGTAGATTCTTCCATTTGATTAGGTACTCCTTAATTACTCTAGACTACAACTACTTAGTGCACATTTGAAGGATCATCTTAGGATCAAGAATAACTCTTATTTCCTCATCTAATTCTAATAACTCAATTTGAGTATCAAATTTATGTCCAATGACTTTCTGCAAGCATGATACATGAAATACTAGATGTATATGAGTGGAGGAAGGAAACTCTAACTTGTAGGCCACACTACCAATTTTTTGAAAGATCTAATAAGGCCCATAATACTTAGGGGACAAAATGTTATCCTATTTTTCTTACTTTAATGGAATCTACTTATATGGATGCAATCAAACAAAGACCCAATCACCAATGTCAAAATGCCTCTCACTCCTATGTTTATTTGGTTGTTGTTTCATGTGATTCTGATCCATGGCCAAATTTTCATGCAAACTTGTAAGGAACTCTTATTGATGGTGAATATGTTCTTAAGCTACACAAACCCTAGGATGGACCTTCAAGCTTGAATTTATGTATGGAGGGTGGTTTCCATATAATGCTAAAAAAGGAGAAATTTTGGAGGAACTATAAATAAAAGTATTATACCACCATTCAGAAAGTGGCAACCAATAAACCCATTTATCTTGTTTATCAGAAACAAAACAATAAAGATATCCTTCTAGACATTTGTTGACTACCTCAGTTTGTCTATTTAATTGAGGAAGATAGGATGAACTAAGATCCAACTGGGTGCCCAAACATGGAAATAACTTAGTCTAAAAATTGTTAGTGAAAATGGGATCTCTATCACTAATAATGATCTTAGGGGTACCATGCAATTTTTGAATTGTATTGAGAAAAGCAGAAGCTACTGTACTTATAACAAATGACTATGATAAAGAATAAAAATGAGCATACTTAATCAGATGATCTACCACAACCATGATAACATTTTGACCATCAAATCTTAGTATCCCTATAATGAAATCCATAGACACCTCTTCCAACATTGGCTAGGGATAGATAAATGTAAAAAAAGAGCTAGGGTTTTGATGGTTTCTCCTTTATTTTATTGACAAATCATACATTTAGCCACATATTTATAGACATCCCCCTTGAGTCCTTCCCAAAAAAAATCTTACTTAATTCAATGATAGGTTTTTTAAAATCTTGAATGACCCCCATTTAGAGTTATATGAAGTTCTTGAAGGATTTTTTGTTTAATAAGAGAATTCTTACATAGGTATAATATACTTTTATACCATAATACATTACCCTTCCATGTGAATTTTTTAAATCCACCCAAACCTTAATGAATATTCTAAATTAAATCATGGGTAACACTATTAGTGTCTCATTCTGATCATATTTTCTCTAGCCAATTTGCCTACAGAATGGTCATATCACATAGCAATGCCTCAACTGATTCATCCTTCTTAGATAGTGCATCTTCCACTACATTGTCTTTCCTTGTAAACTAGTTCAAAATCATATCCTAAAATCTTAGTTACCCATTTTTATTTTTCTTCAAATGAAAATCTCTATTCCAAAAAATATTTGAGACTATCATGATTAGTCTTTACTTGAAAGTGATGACCCATCAAATAAGGCCTCTATTGTTTGACTGCATGCAAAATGGCCATCATTTCATTCTCATAAATGGGCTTATGTTGATTTTTAGCCTTTATTTGATGACTTTAAAGTGTAAGTGGTTTTCATTATTGCATGAGTCCAACACCCACACCATACCCAAATGCATTACATTCAACTATAAATGTCTTGGAAAAATTAAGAGTGGCCAATACTGGTGTGGTGTACGTAGCTAATTTCAATTGTTCAAATGCCCTAGTAGTTATATTAGTCTACTAAAAAGAGTCTTACTTCAATAAAAAGGTGAGTGGGGTTAGCAATGCTACCATAATTTTTGACAAACCTATGATAATAACTAGTTAACCCCAAAAATCCCCTTAGTTTCTTTAGTCTCTTAAGAATCAGCCAATTCACCATTGCTTGGATTTTTTTTAGGATCAACTTTCACTCCCACATGTGAAACTAGATAACCTAAATACTTAACCTCATAAGATCCAAAATTACATTTGTAAGGTTTGGCATATAACTGATGTTGTTCTAAAATTAAGAGTACTTATTTCACATGGTTCATATGATCTTCCCAATTTTTATTGTAAATGAGGATATCATCAAAAAATACAAGAACAAATTTCCTCAAAAATGGCCTAAAAATAGTATTCATCAAACTCTAAAATGTGGATGGTGCATTTGTTATCCCAAAAGGCACAACCAAAAACTCATAATGGCCCTCATGAGTCCTGAAAGCTATTTTGGGTATGTCTTCATCATAGATCTAGATTTGATGATACCCATAACATAGATCTAACTTGGTAAAATAAAGAGTACCATTTAATTTATCTAAAAAATCATCAATGATAGGAATAGGAAACTTATCTTTGATAGTATACTTGTTGAGTTATCTATAATTGGGGCACATCCTCTAGATGTCATCTTTCTTTTACATCATAATAATTGGTGAAGAATATTTTCTTTGGCTATGGTGAATGATTCTTGCATCCAACATATCTTATACCATCTTTTCAATTTCACTTTTTTGGGAATAGGGATAAATTTATGGTTTTATATTGGGTGGTGTACTATCAAGAACAATTTTCATAGCATGATCATGTGTGTGGATATGTGGAAGTCCTTTCATCATGTCACCAAAAACAACCGAATGGGCATTAATCACTTATTACAGATCAAGAGGTATAGATGGATGAGTTGGATGAAGTTCCATGGAAAACATGCAAGCTATAAATCCTTTATCACCCTTTCAAAGAATCTTTGTCATTCGATGGAATATAACAAGTTATGGAGGTTTATCCCTTAATCCCATTGGCTCAAATGTCCTTCCCTCAGAATGAAAATGCATGAATAATTCCTATAAATTCATCTCAATAATGCCCAAAGTGGTGATCCACTATACTCTTAGAATAATGTTAGCTCCCCCCATTGGAATAACAAACATATAAGAATCCAACAAGTAGTATCCCATGTCTAGCTTAATACTATGTCATTTTATTGAGTATCTAATAGTACCACCATCTACAATCATGACATAAAATTTTAGAGTGGGATAAATGAAATAGTTTAAGTGAGTAGCCAACTTACTATTGATGAAGTTGTGTGTGCTCCCAAAATCAATCAATATAGTGACCTATTTGTTTATTAAATATACCACCTTAAGAGTTTGGGGAGTAATAATACCTAAAAGGGCATGATAGTAAATAGTAGGCTGAGAGTATTCAGATTCTTTTTTAGGGCCTTCTTCATCCTCATTAACTGCCTCCCCATCATCATCATCTTCATTGGTACCTTTAATGTAAAATAACTTCTTTTTAGCACATCGACAATTTTTTTCCATTTGCTATTGCAACCATAACACAACCATTTGGATCACTTCTCAATTTTTTGAGGTGTCAATCTAGTGGGTTGAGGATATGATGGTGATAAAAAGTTCTAATCATGACTACTAGTGAAGCTTTTCCATTTGAACATATCTTTTTCCTCTCCCATGCATGCTCATGGGATAGCTTATGATATAGATGTTGGATTAAACACCCAAACCTCTAATTATATTCTATCATTGAGATAACCCACAAATAGATCAGTCAAATTTTCCTTGATGTCTTCCACTTGTAAAGATAGATTTTGAAATTGATGAATATAATCCTTCATAGTTCCTCTTTTCCATAGTTTGGCTAACTAGCTGAAGTAGTTCTTAGAGACATTATTATAATAATGAGCTAACAACTCATCAGTGAAAATAGACCATGTAATAGGACCACCATTATTTTTATTGTGAGCACATAACTAATACCAAATGAACTGCTCAAGTTTCAGATACAAAGATGCCACTATCACCTTTTTAAAACTAGGATTTTGACACAAATCAAATAAATTATCAATTTGGGTAATCTAAGTGAGAGAATACTTAACATCAAACCTACACATGTCCACTTTTGGCAACATCATTTTCACACCAAAATTGGAGTTGTTAGTGTTGAGAAGGAGGATCTAAATGATGAAGTGGAGGGTTATTTGACTATAACTAAGATGAAAGGGTAGCCAATTGAGAAGTGATATAATTTAGTTGAGTGTGAACCCCATTAAACTCTTTGCACATCCATAAAACTCATTTTCAACTTCAACAAAGTCATCATGTTATACGAAATCCTTTATGTCACCCTAAAGTTTATAAATCAATGGATCTAAATTTATATATTCCATGTCACTAGTAGAAGGAGTCTTAGGAGTTTCTTTCCCCCCTTTTCTTCCTCATGTAGAAGGACTAGCCATATATAAACACTAGGATGGTTTTTTCCATAAATAAAGAGTACCAAGAGATGGTACCATTGTGATTTCCCCACCAAGATGAATCTAATGACTACCTTTACACTCTAGGGTAAAAATGTTGGCACAAAAAATTATACCAAAAAAATTCCATAGGAAACTTTACCAAATCAAAGCTCTGATAACACTTGTAATTAAATTACTTAGATGTTCACACATAATGATTATATACCACATAGAATACGCAAATATGAAAGGTCACATAGTAATAATTGATAGCAGAGTAGAATACTAGATAATATAGAAAAACCACTTTGAGGGGATAACATCCACAATAATGCACTTAGAGTAGACTACTTAACATCATGATCAAATACTAACCACTACCTCCTATATATAGTATACTTCTTCATGGTTATTCCATAAGCTAACCTAGCTAAGAACATAGAGAAATGTAACAAGAATATAGAAGGGGTATGTAATCCACAAGTTAGCCACACATATCACTAGACACACCAAAAGTTTAGGGGGTAGCAAGGGAGTCATATTCAATAGAAAATTTGACAAATATCTTCTCTGATGCATCAAAAATTGCCAATATGAGAAGATCCTGTAAAATTTAAACTTTACCCCACTAGGTGGCCATTTCTTATCAAAGACAACTATGAATAAGATCATGTAGACAAGATACTCTAGCCAACCATTTTTTTGGATTACCATCAAGTAGTCAAGAAATGCCACCAATGTTAATTCTTTGTGGGAAACTAAAAGAATTTAGTCATGCCATTAAATCTAATTATGATCGATGAGCCCTTCACACAATGGGGCTTGGATTTTATTGGGATGATTAATCCCATTTCTAGTGCAAGCCATAGATGGATACTTATGGACACTGATTAATTTATAAGGTGGATCGAGGCAACCTTGATGAAGGAGGCAAATGAAAATATGATCTTCAATTTTTTGGAGGAGTTAGTAGCATGGTTTGGCCCTCCCAAAATGATCATTTTTTATAATTAAAAATCCTTCTTCAATTCCAAGATTTCATAATTTTCACTATGAAATGAAATTTTTCTAAAGACTTCATCTAATTAATACCTATGAGGGAATGGGTTGGTAGAATCAACTAATAATAACCTCATCAAATTGATAAAAAGAATGGGCACCAATCAGCAAAAGGAGTGGCATGTGAATTTGAAAATGGTTGTATGGGTTGACCAAATTACTCCCAAGAATATCTTAAAGACATCACTATATGAACTGGTATATGGGAGGGAGGTGACCATGCCTAGTTCAATACAGATTTCTACCTTGCAATTATTAAAAGCTATGGAGATTGTAGAGAAAAAACCAATGAAGGTTAGGTTTTTGGAATTACTTAGCCTCCAAAAATAAAGAGAGTGAGAAAGTGATGAAAATATCACTTGATATCAAGTAGTTAAGAGATGGTTTGATTATAAATCATTAGACCTAGGCTTTAATCCAAGATAATTCATCCTCAAATATGACCAGAGGGCCATGAAGCTAGGCCAACATGCCAAGTTTGGTTCCTTATAAAAGGGGCCATTTTCACATCATTGGTGATAGTTAAGGTAAAGCATTTGAGTTGGAGGATAAATAAATAAATGAATTAGGGATTATGGTCAATAGAATTGACATGAAACACTTAAACTAATTTATTGGCCTTCCCCTTATATATAGTTAGCTAGTTTCCCTTATTTGTTATTGTTTCCATTTATTAGTTTGTTTTCTTTTCCTTATTGTTGTTTCCTTTAAAAATAAGTGCCATTAGAATAGGTTGTTCACTTGGTTTCTAAGTGTCCTCACCTTGGATCCCTTAATTTGGAATCATCTTCTAATAGATGATCATCTTCCCCAGTACCCTTACCATTAATGATAGATGCTCCATGTTACATGATTCCCCATGAAGATCACCACAAAATCTCTTGTGAGTTACTCATCAAGCATGTGTTCCACCCTTAATATTATGGGGTGCCCAAATTCAAAATTTATATGATGATCATGCTTAAAATCATTGGATTATAAATACCCTTATCGTTATTAGGATTAACACTTAAACACCTTAATAATTTCAAGAGCACTAAGAAAAACAAATCATATTGAGCCACAAGATTTGAGCCAAGAATTATAATAGTGTGAGTGGAGATTGATATCCTATATTATTCCTTGAATAAAGAGAGAAATTTAAGAATAATTTCTAATATTGAGATGTCTACATCCTCATCCTATGGTAGAAGGTATCCAAGGAATCAAAGGATCCATGAGATAGGTGGTCATGGAGACCTTCCCCCATAATATGTGGTAAGCAAATCATATGCTTCCAATTTTACTCAAACAAAGCCTAAAGTGTTGAATGTTAAGAGAATTTCCAAAGGGCACTGCAAGGACTCATTATTACTCTTAGATTATGTGGATGGGATTTGAGATCCCAAATTGGCAAAAACCTGAAAGATCTTCAGGGAGGGTGGCCACACATGAATGATTAAAAAGGTGTAGAGCAATGACTATGAGTCATTCAAATATAAAATTTGGAACTCCACACTAGCTTAGTACATGGTGCCTCTTGTGCAACCATGCCTAGAGATCATTTCCATATACATATATATATATATATATATATATATATATATATATATATAACACCAACACTAATATTATTACAGGCAATAACCGCCTCAAAGTGGATGCCAGTGTTGATGCCATAAGGGAGATGCTATGAATCTTTAGTGACCTCAATGCCCATGTATATATTATGGATAACCTATATCATTTCTAGGATACATAAGTTTTCAAGATAAAGTTCATTAATTTACTCCTTCAAAGTAACTACACCGAAACACCTCCTCTACCCATTACCCTTACAAGCTTCATGATGTAGGATATGAAAGATGCCCTTCCTATGTTGGAATTTATTTTTGGGATGGACTCAGATGCTCAAATAATTGATTTATAATTATTTTTAGTCTTAATTTTGAATATGGTGATCAAGGAAAATGTTTATAGGATGGACTTTACAGATGCATTATCACCACCATGCACAATGAGCTAGAAAATTTATCAATACTAAATACCTGTAGGCATTACTCCTTCCTCCTTAACCTAATCTTATATCATCAATCCCACTTATTATCTTCATAATATACTTTAAAATCCATTAGGATAAGCACCCATCCCAACATGCTGACCCCCATCACTGCATGGACCCACATCTTATTGGTCATGCATGACTACTATCAGTGTCTAAAGTCATTCCTTTATTAGGTACTCATTGAACTTAGATAAGAGGCCATCACATTAAAAATAATGGAAACATAGTGGTTATGGCTCACAAGTGTCATAATTATGGTTGACTAGTTCTTTGGGGGCCATTTCACCTTCATTCAGGTACATAGATTCAAAGAGGAGCCATTCTGGCTTCCACACTTACAAATAGGACCCTAGCCTTGGCACTAGCTCATCAACTCAATGTGTTTAGATTAGTATATGACATAAGTCATAATAAGAAAGACCTTTATGATGTCCTATTATTTAGAGGAGGCATCATAGTGGTGAAAAGGTCATAGGAGTTCCTACTTATGTTTAAGCTTGTAGAGCTCAGCCTCATTCAGATCGATGACTAGTAGAACTATGACTTGATTAGTCATATAGCTACATTGAATACTGCCACCCTTCTCAATCACAAGCCTTGACCATGCCTCAAATATAAAAGGTTACCAGTGGAGGATACCATCACATATTACATGGATCTATCCAAGATCCCATTGGACACCTACAATCCATGGGAGACCTTCTATGATGTAGTTTAGTAGTTTGATCCTATGAATAAATTAATAAAGTGGCTAAGGGCATATCTCATCTAAAGAGACTAGAGTAAGGAGAAAATAGATTCATATTGGAAACATAATTAGGAAATCAATAAGGCATTTCTAAATTTTGAGGACTAGACATAGATGAAACATTTGAAAACATTTGGGATGAGTACCATGAGGTGGAAGCTCTAATAAAAAGAGAATTATCTCTCAAATAAGAAGAATAGGAGGTGGATAATCCTTCTAAGGAAGAGGAGGATGACCCTATAGATAAATAAGAAGAATTTTTTGTAATCCAAAGGCCCATAAACTATCCTTATCTTTTGTACCCATATCTAATCACCCCACAATAGTATTAGGTCTCTTCAGGGTATCTTGTAGCAAGGTTATCTCATCCCAGATGACCTGAGATAGATTTTATAGTCCTCCCTCAAGCCTTTAAGAAATAATTTACACTTTTCCTAACTCCTTATTTTTACCTCCACTTCATTCTTCACTCCCTCTTCACCCTCTACTATGTCTACCAGGCTCACACCACTTTCCTAAGTGTAGCCAATTACTTCCCTTATGTTTTTTCTCACTCCTCCACCCTCATCATCTATGTCATCATCTATTATGGTGAAATCACCTTCCACCCCACTCCACAACCTCCCACCTTTCTCTCCCTCCACCCTGACCCTTCACCCACTCACCTCTAGGGGAATAATATCCATTGCTTCACATCAATAAGTGACCATTCCTTTGGGATTTATATAAGTATCCCCCTTTTGGGGGGAAAATATTTAGTTAGAGGAGTGATTTCATTAGTAGATATAAATTATTAGGAAATCCTAAGAGGTCCAAGTAGAAAAAAGAAGAGGAAAATAGGCTAAGGGCTTGATGGTACCCCACATGCAATCATTTTTTGACCCATCATGATAATCTATAATGATTTTATACATGGTACCCCAAGAACAAATCCAATATAGGGAATACTCAATACACATCATTTACCTCAAACTTAGCTAGGCTAAACTCACTAACAAGGTCAAATTAATGGAGGGCATATATAATTCCATCACCATAGACTATATCAAAGTAGGTTTCCAATTGGAAAAGATGAAGTTGGAACTTGTGAGGGTGAAATATATGGTTGACCACCTCAACACTAAGGCCAAGGAAAAATATGTAGAACTCAAAAAAATGAGGTCTAACCTTCAAAACCATGCCACAATATAGACCTTCCAGGCTGAGGCTAGTCAAAGGGCCCAACTATGGATTCAAATAGTTAAAGTGAAGACAAAGATAGATAGTCTAAAGAAAGAATGTGTGACCATGTAATCTAAGTTATAAAAGGAGTTAGAGCTTGTACAAAGCTATTAGAGCCTTTAGGATTCTAATAAAAAACATCAATAATTTTAGTAATAGATGTAGTTATACAACCTTGGCACCCATTCCTAGACCATAGGGATCCTCTCCATAGTCTAATAGTTTCATATATCTTGTTGGGAGAGAATAAAGAATTCATCCACTAACTTGAAGCCAATGTTTAGCTTCATCGTAAACTCACAATAGGTGAGTTCTTAAGTAAGCATGTTTGTATACCAAGTCTTTGCCTTTGTGTCCCCTAAGGTTAAAGACTCATATTTCCTTTTCCAAAATCTTTAAAGTGTAAAGGATAGGAAAATACAAGTATCAGGGGTGGAAAACTGAAGGTAGGTGGTGGTCAAGGTCAATGAGATCTTAAGTTACAACAAGGTAGTTATAAAGTGTAAGGCATTTCTAAATACCTTAGAAAAGGTAGTTTGGGATATGAAGGTGTATATAAAATAATTAGTATAGTTGGGACTCCCCTCCCCATTATTTGTGGATAACACCATCCTTGTAGAGGATAAAATAAAAGAGCTACTAAAGAAGAAGTAAAATGACTAGATTATGTTCACAACTCTTGGTCTTTTTCCAAGTGTCTCTAAGGTAGACACCATATTGTATCCACTCACCTAGCTAGAGTTTCAAATACTAGTAGTTGTTCAATGCTTGAGTAGCATATCCTTCAAGGATATCATCTATATGGATAGGACCTTTGAGGCCTTGAATAAGAAGACTTAGCCTAAGGAGGAAGAGTGGATTCCTTTGAAGGCTGCTCTTCAAAAATTGTAAGTTCTATCGGTCTCACCCTTTGTTGATAATTTTCTTCGATTGGTCCATGAAACTAAAAATTTTGGGTCCTTCCATCTACAATTGGATTCCCATTGAATCACCAAGAACTATGGGTTGTTATCCACATTTTTATTTTTAGAGTAGTCAACATTAGGTCTTAGACATGCTCAATAAAGTTTGGTAGTTATGATTTTAGATTGATCTTTTCCTAGGGTCCCTTTTGTATTTTTTATAAGGCTCATCCTCCCTTTACTATCATCATGTGACATCCTGATGCTCTTTTAACAAGAAAAAGTTCTTTCCTTCCCTAGGAGAAGTTCCTACTCAACACATGGTGTTCCAACTCTCATCCAAGGTAAGTTTATTTTTGTTAGGATTTAAATACTACCATTGGCTAATGAGATAATAAATGGGGCCCACCTTCTAGTTGAAAATATGAATATGAACTTTCCACATGGTACCCCCATGCTCAATTTTGTAAAGGAATTCTCATTTTCCCTAGGGGTAGTGCCAACTCAGCATGTGGTCTCATGATGTTCCTCACGAGAAAAGGATCTTTTATTAGGACTTGGGATCATGCCATTGGCTAGTAGAGTTGGGAAGGGAACCCACCAAGTAGTTATAATTAAGGAAGAAAACCTACCACAAATTATCCTAGTGCTCCTCAATATTATACATTTCTTGTTAAACCTTAAAATAGCACCATTGAATGAGAGGAGTGGGACCCCCTTTCCTAATAAGTAGGCTAGATTTAATTCCATAGACACACATGTGTGCATTCCAGTTGTGCCATATATAGGATTTGGAGGGATAATTTCATTCATGAGTCAAATATCCTCAGTTAGTTACAATAGACTCATCATGAGTGCAAGTTCCTTGTTTTAGGTGTCATTTCCTTATAAGGCCACTGCACCTATATAAGAAGAGTTTTTCTTTTGTAAAGGGCTGGTAGATGAATAATTATTTTTCTATTATTAGATAGTAGTCCTTTTTAATAAGTTATAGTTTTAGAATATAAATATATATCAATTATTTAGTCTTTCATTCTATGACCTTAATAGGTTCCCCTCATGAGAAGGATCAAATATTGTATACTATGCCTCTTGACCTTTTGGATGATGTTTTCTACCCACCAATGAAGAGGGTGTGGTGTTATATATCAAACTGAGCAAAGATCTATTATTGTTTTGGTATTTCCATTATTTTATTCTATATTATTGGTTCTTTTTTGTGTTATATAATTTAACTCATGCATATGCTCTTTTAATAGTATGTGATGTTTGAAGATTCAAGCTATTTTATGAAATTATAAGTCAATAATCTAAAGATCTTAATGCATCACCCTAGTTAGTTTATTTTAGTTTTATTTTTAATTTTATTATTATCCATTTTAATCCACAAATTTATCCAAATATCCAATTTCTAAAACCCTAGATGTTATTTTATAGACTGCATTTGAGTCCCACATCTATAAATCTTCCCATAAAGAGTTATTCTCCTACAGTGATAATTTTAGGCATTAACAATCATTTGGTCATTTTTCATGTTTACCTTTGATATTCAAGTGAATTAATTCACTATTATTTTACTCAAACATCAACCTTGTTATTGAACATTTCACCTTCCCTTGCTTAGTGAGTTGAATCACTAAGCTGACTTGTAAGTGTCCATATGAGATGAGATACTCTCTTGAGTATATTTGAAGATATATTTCACTATTATAAGTGTCAAATGTCTCATATAAGTGTTATTTTAATTATTTATGTCCTTATTAGGACTCTAAAACTTCATATTTCTTTCCCCTAAATAACTTATCCTCAATAATATGCACACAGGCCTATAGGGTATAGGTCTAGGTCTACTAGGCTTGAACAGGGAATTGTAAAATTCATCCACTTGGATTTGATTTTTTTCAAGGTTATGATCAGATATTAATTATTATTATATATTATTTTATCTACTCAAACTCCAATATCACTAAAATTCATTTCATTTTCTTTATTAGGTTTGATTATAGGTGCTTATTGGAGTCTAATCTGTATTGTAGGGTTTAGACTATATACCCTTAAACTAGACCATTAACATTTTATATTTATTTAAATTAATTTAAAAATATTTCTCATTTTACATATACCATTCCATGTTTTTAAAACCTCTTATTTTTTATAATACCTAGTAAACAACCTAATTTTACTTGTAAGTCTATTTGTTGGGTGTTCATTGATTGTTTTGATAACTAGGTCTTGAGTTCAAACCTCATCTATTAGCCTTGGAATTTTACAATTATGGAGAAATAAAAATTTCTTCACCATGATTCCAAATTCAAAACCCTTTCTTGATACATTTTTAGAAACATTTCTCATGATATGTAAACCTACAGGTTTACATACATTCAGGTCTACATTCTTTATGCTTTGGATTTTGAAAATGAGAAAGTTGGATCTCTTAAGCCTAGAACAACTTATTTTATGTTTCATTTCCTTCCTAATGAGGCCAATACTCTTATATACCCTTTAAAAATTAAAAATAAGACCTCATTACTCTAATTTTGTAGGCAACTTACACATACATTCTAAGAGTAAAGAACACTAGGTATTGCTTGGAAAGAATGGTATGAGAGTAAAGCACTTGAGAATATTTGATAGAGAAATAGGTAATTGTAAATAATTTAAATTTGATGGATAAACTTAATGAGCATTCCTTATTAATTGAATACTTTGAAACATTCAATAAATCAAAATAATCACTCTATAAACTGAGAATAATGGAGGTCTCTTACCAAATTGAGTCCACACATTCCAAGTATGACTTGGGAAATAACATTATATATCTACATAAACCCTAAATATCTCCCCAAAGTTATCTTATGCATCCAAATCATCTAAAACTATTGTTTTGAAGAGGAAAATGAGTTTGTCGGGTTAACTAGTAGTCTTCGACTACCCTATCTTCTTAATGATTGTTCATAAAGGAAAGTGAATGGATCTTAAAATCAATTCCAAAAATTTGAATTTACTTATGACTCCATCCTCTGTAAAAAATCTTTAGGCTCAGTATTTTCTTTCCTATCCATACCAAGCACTTGAAATCTACTTTTGCAAGCTTACCAATAGAGTGGAGGAGAGAAGGAAGAATGTTTTGCACTTATGAGACCTATCCCTATAATCCAAATGTGTATTTAATCTATATAAGTTGAAAGGAAACTTTGAGACATTTTCACTTGAATATGAGCTCACAAGTTCATACAAATGAGTGAAAGTTGCCTCTTAAGTGTTGAAATGCAATATTCTAACCATTTTATGACTTCTTGACATATATGAAAGTTATAAAACTAATCTAAGAACCTTGGAAAGTGTATTTTATGGATTATACACTTTGTTCAGCTTTGGAATACATGAAATTTATTAAAAAATCACCTTTTTTTCATAAAATTTTACCTTAAAAGTCCACAAAAGAACCTTAACTTCAAAACATCATAAAATGTTTATACAAGTTGGTTAAGGAATTAATATTTTATTAGGGACACCTAAGGATCTATGAAACCATTTTACCAAGTTTCATCACTCCATGAAATGACCAACCTAGTATAATTCAAAGACAAACTATTACCTTAATTTCTCCAAAGTTACCTTAGAAATGCTAAAAAGGTTTTGAAAAGGATATTTGAAGACCTCATAAAGCATGAAAAATCTATGAACAGGGCTAACAAGACATGAAAATAATTTTTTTGCCTATAGGGGTTGACATTTTGATCTTGGGGTTAAAATTGGTTAACAAATTAGTAAGTCATAGGGGTAACATGCCTAATATGCTAAAGAGATAGGAAACCTTGTCCTTCCATTGGGTAATGGAGTCATTTACACACAACCACAAACCTTAACTAGACCATGACCATGAAAAAATGAAATAATTGAACTCTAAACCACAAAAAATAAGGACAACACACACAAATGAAAGGAAACAAGACACACACATGTGCTAGCTAATCACTTAGGGAACACAACAACAAGAAAGCAACTCATATGTACAACTAACCTAAATTTTTTATCTTCCTCCTATATCAAAGGGGAAGCTTATGACATCTTATTCTCATTGAAAAATGGCATGATTCAATTTTCCTCTTGGATGTTTTTATTATTATCTTCACCATCCTCTTGTTTACTAATCCCCTTGGCATTATCTCAAGTAAAGTGACAATTAAAAACCAATCTCCTATGAAGATGAAATCATAATGTACTTCAAAGTCCTTCTAGTGATGCATAATAGTTTCAACCTCATCCTATGATTATATATTTAGGCATGCTTCTTGGGCCTTAATGGCATCTTGATTGACATCATACTTCTTACCAGTTATTGCAAGATCATCAAGCTATTCAAGGAGCTTTGCATACTCACTCCAAGATACATCATTATCCTCAATGAGTGTTTCTTGTTCAATATCCTCATGATCATAATATTCAATAGGAAATATACCTTTGAAAATGGATTCAACTTTTTAAAGTGACTTAATATACTACTAACAATCATCTTTTGGCTCCTATCTTTGATCAACATGAGCAAGACCAACTAGAAATGCATCTTCATATTTATCTTCAAGGGATATAGGGATATCAAGAGTTTCAAACCTTTCTATATAATCAGTATGTACTTTCAATTCATCTTATTCAATTTCATATTATTGATCATTGTGAACTAAGTCAACATCATTCATAACCTCAACTTGTTTGCTTATAGAGCCTTTAACCTCAATACCGACTACAAACTCAACAAATTTAGATGAAATTGGATCTCCTTTTTGAAGCACACCATCAAGACCATTTTTTATAACCTCATATTTGAAAAATGAATTATTTATTTCTTCTCTAAGTGGAGTAATAATTAATATATCTTCATCAAACTCACTTGAAAATAATTCCTCATACTCTACTTGAACCTCACTTGCATTTGCAATCTCTTCTTCATTTATATCCCATAGGATAGGTTCTCCTTCAAGAAAGGAGATGGTGGGAGGTCAAGGAATATTCTCATGAGTTTTAAAGGGAGTATGAGGTATGATATATGGCTTATGAATAAGATTTGGGGTCAATGAAAAAATATTTAAACTTGTGGTATTGGATGTGGAAGACTCTTTTAGGAATGTTTGAAGGGAAAACAAGTTGAGTTAGGCAATGGACACTAAATGCTCTTCAACACACACCCAAATATTTTTATAGTCTCCTCAAAGTTAATTCATAGTTACAACTTGATTTATAAACTTCTCAAGTAACACCTCCTTCTTGTTTTGGAAACATTCTTCGATATACCTCCAAGATGGAAAAAATAGAGGTTATTTAGGAGTGGGAAATGGGGTTTGAATAGGCTCAAAGATTTCTTTGAATTTAATATATTGATCTTGTTTCTCTTCCTTTTGATTCTCCCAAGACTTTAATACTTGGTTCCATGTTTTGAATTTTACTCTATAAGGTTCCCTTAGAGATTAAATTGGTACTCTTGGAGGATCTTCTTGAGGATATAGAACATAGGAAGGTTGGTAAGGAACGTAAGGGGTTTTTTGAAAACTTTGATCAAACTCTTTTTTTTGACATTACCAAATCACTACCATCTCCAATAAAAAATAAAATAACTAATTTATCTCTATTGTATCATTAGATTCATATTCAAACCACCTAATCAATTTTTCATATTGGGAAGTTGAACAAACCTTTACCCCTATACCTAATATGATTACCCCTTATCTCAGCTTATGGAATGATAAGTGGCCTTATTTATGGTTATGTAATGTTGAAATGATATATTTATCTTATATTTACACCTTTAATTTCATCTATAAAGTTTTCCTTTGACACATCACATTATTCTCTTGCTAAGTGCCTTGAAGTCTCTTTGTCTCACTAGGCCAATCTTGCTTACAAGTGTCAAAACTTGAGTTTGTCTTATAAAATGAATTATATATTTATTAAAGGCATATAAATATCATATAAAACTTATAAAAACTCATTTTTATGTCTCAAACTACCCCCAAGAATTCATTTTGCACCAAAACCTATCATTCAGACTCATTCCTTGTAGCCTTAAAAATGTATAAACCTCCTTGTGTAAAATAATTTATGAAATATATTGGTAAATAGAATATATTTTTGAGGACCTAGTATTCCCTTACATATCCATGAAAATTTTCATGTTCTGACTATGAGTGTAAGTGTTCTCTTTCTATGATTCTCTTTCCTTAATTAGGCTTCCATTAGGCCTCCTTGCCTAGAAACAAAGTTTTGGCCCAAAATCACTCTCACATGTGAATTTTTTTGGAATTGTGTGATTAAATTTAACCATGAAAATATCAACCTCCATGATAATTTTCATCTCTTGATACCCTATACGAATGGGTCAACTATGATATGGTCAAAAACTGTAGTCTATGTGCTTGAGTAAGCATGAGAGATAGTTTGAGTGTTTTTAAATAAATTTGTAAGCTATAGTGATTGTAAATTATTTTTTTAGTATTTAAAAATAATTATGAAACTTAACCCATTAAAATTAGGTCTCTTGAAGCATTTTATGGGCCTATAGGTAGGGAATTTAACTTGAAAAATGATGCATTCTCACCTTCTTGACTAAGTATATGACTTGCAGAGCTCATGAAAATTCTTAGGAAGCCTAAAAATGTGACTATAATGTTTTATAAAATTTATAAATACTAATTATACCTATAAACTTGGTTTGGAGATCTCTTTAGGCCCTACATACCTGTAAACATACCTACAACTATGTATTATGAGCAATTTCATACACCCTTGTACCTCCACATGCCAACCAATACCTTTTTTAGGTATTAATGAGGGTTTTGAATATCACCAAGGTTGTTTATAGGATAAATAAATCCATTAGAATCAATTTTAAAGTCAATTTTTTAGGTCACTAGGAGGGTTTAAGGCATGTTTTATTCTTAAGGATTGTTCATAAAGAATAAATCTTCTTCCTCTCTCCCAATGCCACAAGTTGGAAGCGGATAGACACCTATAACACCTCAAAACAATAATTATACCCATGAATAACCCCATGAGAGATCTAAGTGAAATTTGGTTGTCTCTTAGGCTCAAGTATGCATTCTTTGACTACCTTGAACTCTTAACACTTGTTCATGGCATGTAGGTCTTTAAATCAAAATATATTACCATGAAAATGGAATATGAAGACCCAAATATAATATAAATGTGACATTACCTTCATTATATCACCTTTCAATTGTCAATGTCCTTCAAAATGCTATGTAATATGATTGCTCACCATGAGGGTTTATTGATTGCCCAAGCTTCTTGACCCTAAAGGTGTATGTTTTCTCTTTTCTCCACTATTATAGGGTTTATAACTTCATAGGATTAAAATTTAAGTCTATCAACATTTATTTATCCCCTTTATACTATTATTTAATTCTTAACAAATAAAATTTATCACAAAGTATGTACATAGGACTATGTGTTTAGTTTAAGTTCAATAGTTCTAAATAAGTCCATATACATTACCACCTTTTGGATATTTATTGTGATGATATTATATGCTTATGATATTGTGATATCACATTAAATTTATTAATTTCCTCTCAGACCTTGTCTCTCAACCAAAAGACACCTTCACTAAAATCAGTCTTATAGATGGCACATTGACTATGTGTATGGTCTATGTTCAGGTGAATCTTATTTTGACTAGTCTCTTTAGTTATTTTTCATGTTTACTTTTGATATTAGATTTAAATAATTAAATTTTATTTTAATCATACCTAAAACTTTTTCTTGAACATTGCACTTTCCCTTGCTTAGTGATTTAAACCACTAAGTTGACCTATAGGTGTCCATATGAGATGAGGGGATCTCTTGACTATATTTGAAGATATATTTCACTATTATAAGGGTAAAATGTCTCATATAAGTGTTATTTTAAATTTTTATGACCTTATAAATACTCTAAACCTTCATTTTTATTTCCCCAAAATAACTTATCTTTAGCAATCTACACATAGGCCTGTAGGGTGCAGGTCTAGGTCTACTAGGTTTGAATGGGGAATTATACTAGTCATCAACTTAGATTTTAATATTTTCAAGGTTATGATCAGGTTTTTAAATGTATTATATACTGGTTTATCTTCTCAAATTCCAACATCACTACAAAAGCATTGCATCTTCTTTAGTAGGTTTGACTATAGGTGTTCATTGGAGTCTTATCTGCATTGTAGGGTTTAGACTCTATCCAATTAAACTAGATCATTGACATATGATAGTAATTTAACTTAATTTAAAATTATTTCTCATTCAAATTAGCACATTCCATGTTTTTAACACCCATTCTATTTGACCATACCTAGTAAACAACCTAATTTTGCCTATAGACCTATTTGTTAGGTGTTCATTTATTATTTTGAGCACTAGGTCTTGAGATCAGACCTCCTCCATTAGCCTTAAAATTTTAAAAGTGTGGAAACACCAAAATTTATTCACCATTATTCCAACTTCAAAATCCTTTATTGATACATTTTTTCAAGAAATTTCACATGATCTATAAACTTGTAGGTCTACAGACCTGGATGTCTACATTCTTTATGCTTTAGACTTTGAAGGGGTGTAAGTTGGAGATATTGAGACTAGAACCACTTATTTTATGTTTAATTTCCTTCATAATTAGGTCAAGAATATTATATACCCTTTAACAATTCAAAACAATACATCATTACTCTATTGTTACAAGTAGCTTAGACACATACTGTCAGAGTGAGGAACACTAGATGTTACTTGAAAAGAATGGTATGAGAGTAAATTAATTGAGAATATTATATATATGTAATTTTAAATAATTTAAATTTGATGGATAAAATTCATCAATGTTCATTTTTTGTTGAAGACTTTCAAACATTCAAGAAACCAAAATAGTCGCCCTAAAAACTAAGCCCAATGGAGGTTTATTATAAAATTGAGGCCAAAAATAACAACCATGAATTTTTAAATAACATGAAATATATTAATAGACCATAAAAATATCTCAAAATTACTCTTATGTATCCACATTATCTAAAACTATCATTTTGAGGAGGAACAATAAGCTTGTGGGGTTAACTAGCAGTTTTAAACCACTATATCTTCTTAATGATTATTAATAAATAATAGAGGATAGATATAAAAATAAATGACACAAATTTGAAGGTAATTATTACCCCCTCATTTTAAAAAATATTAGGACCTATTCTTCTCTCTCTTGTCCATACCAAACACTTAAAATCAACCTTTGTAAGTTTGCCAATGGAGTGATTGAGATAAGGAAATTTTTTTTACACTTATGAGACCTATCCATGAAATAAAAACTTGGATTTCACTTATTTAATATTAAATTACAATTTTGAAACATTTTTCACTTGAAAATGAGCTCACAAGTTCATATAAATGAGTGAAAACTACATCTTAATCATTAAAATGAAAGATTCTAACCATTTTATGACTTGATAACATATAAGATAGTTATAAAAATCCTCAAATAATCTTGGAAAGTGTATTGTATAGATTATACACTTTGTTCAGATTTAGCATACATGAAAGTTAGCAAAAACCACCTTTTTCTCATAAAACATTACCTTAATGTCCATAAAAGAACCTTGACTTTTCCAAAATATCGTAAAATGTTTATAAAAGATGTTTAAGACATGAAATTACTTATATATACACCTAAGGACATATGAGACAACTTGAACAAGTTTCACCACTCCATGACATGACTAACCTAGTATAATGCAAAGACAAACTATTACCTTAATTTCTCCAAAGTTACCTCAAATAATGCTAACAAGGTTTTAAAACTTATATTTGAAGACCTCATAAAGCATGAAAAATATATGAACATGGATAAATAGACATTACAAGAAAGTTTTTGTATATAGGCCCTGACACTTTGACCTTAGGGTCAAAATTGGTCAACCATTCCTCAAGACATATTCATTTATAGGTTCATTGGTTCCTTATTTGATTTTGGCAAATTGTGTTGGAAATATTGAAATTGATGTCAAAGGTCTAGCATTATTGGTGATAAATGACCTATTGCATTTAATGATGTTTGTAATAGTTATATTTTTGCTAATGTGTGTTAAAATTTATTTAATATTAATGAATATATTTTTGGTTGCATATAAGACAAAAGAAGGGCCCATGGAGAAGTAAAAGAGTCATGGGGTAAAGACAAAAGAAGATGGGATGAATTTTACCATGAAGATTCATCTTTGGGAATTCCAAGAGTCACCAAGTGAAGAAAAAAGAGGAATGGCACAAGTTCTCATGAAGGGGCACTTTGACGAATACAAAAAGTCACCAAGATAAGGACAAAAGAGGAAATGACATTTTTGCTTATGAAGGGTCACCACATGACTTTTCAAATGCAAGGATATGAAAGGTCATGCAATTTTGGTGCCATTTTACATGAGGATTGAAGGGTCACAAAGGGTGAATGCCAAATTTCATTTGGAAAGCTATAAATAAAGGCTTAAGAAGCCATTTGTAATGTGTGATATAGAGTATGTTTTGAGATAGTAATATCTAGCTTAGAAGAGCAGTGTGAGACATAGAGTATGATTTGTATTTGTTATATCTAGCTTAGAAGAGCAAAGGAAAAAAGAGAATGATTTGTATTTGTTATATCTAGCTTAGAAGAGTAAAGGTGAGAGAGGAAGGAGATATTATAATGAACTATCAATTGCTGAGATAACAACATTGAGAGATAGTTACATGGTATACACAAAAGGGATTGGTGCTCTTGTGGGTTGGTGCTCACAAATTGTTGCTATGTTGGTCCTAAGAAAAGGGGTTAGTGTTCCTATGGGTTGGTGTTCATGAATTGTTGATGTGTTGGTGTTCAGCAAAGGGATTGGTGCTCTTGTGGGTTGGTGCTCACAAATTGTTGTGTTGGTGTTCAACAAAGGGGTTGGTGCTCCTATGGGTTGGTGCTCATGAATATTTATTGTGTTGGTGCTTAGCAAAGAGGTTGGTGCTCTTAAAATTTTGTGCTTATGAATATTTTAGTTTGAGTTGGTGCTCATTCATATACTTGAGATTGTTCTCTATGGTTTTTCCCACATTGGGTTTCCATGTTAAATCTAGTGTCTATCTTTATCTTGTGTGGTGTTTATTATTTCAGTTTTATTGCATATATTGAATGTATGTTAAAGTGGAATTTTATTAATGGAAAGTTTATAATATTTATGATATACTGATTCAGCCCCCCCCTCAGTATATCCCATGCTTAACAATTGGTATCAAAGCAGGTTCCTTTTGAAAAAGTTTTACAGCTTGAAGGTAGATTGGGAAAGCACAAGATGGTCATACATGAAGATGACTTTGAAAGAAAAATAATAGATGATCAAGAAGAAGATGATGATGAAGCTAAAGTGAATCTGGAAGGAGAACTCATTTGTGCCTTGAAAGAATTAAAATCTGTTGAAAAGAAAAATTGAAGATCAAAGTGCCAGATCGAGAAAAATGAAAAGGAGTCGAAGGAAATAATTGAATATCTACAAGCACACTTTTAAGAAGCCAAGAATAATAAATAATATCTAACATCATATTTAAAAATAGTAATAAAATAATGTGAAAGGTATGTTATTGAAATTGCTTCTTTAAAACTAGATCTTGATAAAACAAATAAAGCAATCAATGATAGAGCAGCCAATGATTCAAAATTTGAGAATAGCACTAATATGTTGAATAAGATATTAGAAATACAAAATTAAATATCAGATAAGATAGGTATCATATTTGAAAAGAAAAAGAGCTATGTTGAAGCTCTTACAAAAGAGAAAACAAAAAGGGAAGAAGTGAAGAATACATATGACATCTCAAACAAAGAAGGTTAGAGCGAACAAAGCTAGAAAAGGCAATCAGGTTAGAGATACACAAATAGGTCCTATTTTTATTGTTTCTATTTTTATTGTAATGGATATGATCACAAGAAATTAGAATGTATAAAGAGAGCTAACAATCTCAAAAATAAGGAAAAGGAAAGTCATGTAAAGTCAAACAGATGTTACAACTCTTTTGCTCCTCTATCAAGCTTTGATGAAGAGGCCATAATTTGTTACAAGTGTAACATCTTTAGACACATAGCTCGATACTATAGAATCATGTTGGATTCAGTCAAGAAGGACCAGAGTTTCAAGGCTCCATTCATCAAGAAGAAGGTTCAGACATGACAGATGAAACTACCTAAAGATTCTATATTGGTTCAGACAGCTTTACATGCTAGAAATGAAGAAAAGACATGGCTCATTAATAGTGGATATTTGAGGCACATGACATGAGACAAGATCAATTTCATAACCTTGAAGAAGATTAATGGTGGCACAGTGAAATTTGGAGACAATACTACTACCAAATTGATATAAAAGGTACACTAAGTTTGGATAATGGTAGAACTAAAACTAAAAATGTTTTATGTGTAGAAGGTCTTAAGCATAAAATTTTGAGTGTAATTCAAATTTATGATTAGGTTCACACACTAAATTTTTATGTATAAGGTTTTGAAATTAGAAGAAAAGATTCAGATGTATTGGTTGCAGATGCTTAGAGAACAAGTAATAACTTCTATACGTTATCAGACATCAAAGTTCAAAAATGTTGTTTGAGTCAGATTGAAGAAAGTTGGATATGGCACAAGAGAATGGGGCACATAAATTTTGACAATCTTTTCAACATCAAAAAAATTAAGTATCCAAAAATCTTCCAAAGATTACAAAGCCATCTGACACGCTTTGTGGACCTTGTCAGCACGGGAAGCAGGCTAAAAGGCTATTCAAAACAAAAGAGTAATCAACCACTCAAATGCTAGATCTTGTTCACACTAACCTATGTGGACCTATGAGGACTCAAAGTACTCAAGGTGATAAATATTTCATGTTTCTTATTGATTATTTTGCACGTATGACTTGGGTAACATTTTTAAATAAAAAATCTAAAGCTTTTAGACACTTCAAAGCATTCAAAGCATTAGTTGAAAATGAAACTAGTTTAAAGATTAAGTGTGTAAGATTAGATCAAGGAGGATAATTCATGTCAAATCAATTTATTTAGTTTTGTGAAGATCATGGAATAAAGATACCTTATTCAGTAGCTATAACTCCACAGCAAAATGGAGTAGTTAAACATAAAAATATAATAGATCAGGGGATGGTGAGGACAATGCTAAATGAATCCAAGATAGCAAATAAATATTGGAGAGAGGTAATTGGTAAAGTAGTGCATATTTAGAATAAATAATTATTAAGAGTCAATAGTGATAAGACTCCTTATGATCTATGCAAAGACAAACTAACAATAGTTGATTATTTTAGAGTTTTTGGTAGTAAATGATTCATAAAGAGAACTAATGAAAAACTTGGTAAGTTTGAATCCAGAGAAGATGAAGGTATATTTCTTGGTTATTATTGAAAAATTAAAGATTATAATTATTATAAAAAGATAGCCAATAAATTTTTTAAAAGTGCAAGTGTTAAGATAGGAGAAGATGGAACACAAAGAATCAGTGATCCAGTAGACATTCTTGAAATCATTGAAGAGGAAGGCTTTGAAGAATCTGATGAAGATGAGGAACATATGTTCAAATAAATCATAATGAAAGTGACATTATCATGGACATAAATGAAGGAATTTTTACTAGAAGAATGATGGTAAGTGAATATGAACAAGTTAATTTCTTTTTGTTATCTAAAATTCAGCCTATAACTTTTTCTAAAGCTAGACATGATGAGTATTGGGTTAAGGCTATGGATGCAGAATTAAATCAACTAAAAAAGAATGATAGTTGGGAATTAGTACCTAAACCAAAAGATCATAATGTGATAAGAAAAAAATGGGTTTATAGAAATAAGTTTAATGAAAATGGAAAAGTGACCAAAAATAAAGCAAGATTAGTATGTAAAGGATATGCTCATATTGAGGGAATAGATTTTGAAAAAACTTTTGTACCAGTGGCAAGGTTAGAGGCTATTAGAATGTTTCTTGCATATGCAGTGTTTAAAATTTTCAAATTGTTTTAGATGGATGTCAAATCTACCTTCCTAAATGGGAATCTTGAAGAAGAGGTCTACATTGAGTTGCCTGAGGGATTTATTCTCTCAAATATTAGTAACCATGTATGCAAATTGAAGAAAGCATTACATGGATTGAAATAAGCTCCTAGAGCTTAGTATGAAAGACTTGATAAGTACCTATAAGATCAAGGATTCAAGAGAGGATTTTCTAATAGTAATCTTTACATCAAAATAGAAGGTGAGCATTAATTGATTATTATGGTATATATTGATGATATCATTTTTGGAGGAAATATTGAAAAGATGACAAAATTTTTTTTTGATAGAATATAAAAATAATTTGAGATGTCTAAGCTTTGAGAATTATCATTTTTCTTAGGATTTTAAATATTTAAATCAAATAAAGGAATTTTCATATCTCAAAGTAAATATGCCAAGGAAATGTTGAAGAAATTTGGTTTTGAGGATTGTGTACTAATTGGCACACCTATGTGTATGGGAAATAAGGTGAGTAAGGATGAAGATTCACCTATTACCGATCAATCTTTGTATAGATTTATGATTGGTATTATTTTATATTTTATATCATCGAGGCTAGACATCATGCATGTAATAGGTATGGTTGCAAGATATCAGTCATCTCCAAAAGATAGTCATGTTTAGTTGGTGAAGAGAATATTAAGATATATCAAGGGGACATTAGATTATGGATTATGATATCCCATAGGTAGAAATTTCACTTTGGTTTCTTATATAGATTCAGATTGGGTAGGGTGATTGGATGATAGAAAAAGTATAAGTGGAGGAGCTTTCTTCCTTGGTAATTGCTTAGTATCATGGCTAAGCAAGAAGTAGAATTTAGTATCACTTTCTACAGCTGAATCAAAATATATTGTAGAAGAATTGTGTTTTACTCAAGTACTTTGGATGAAGAAAACTTTGGAAGATATCAAGGTAAAGTATGATGAACCTATTTCCATATTTTTTGATAACACAAGTGCTATAAATATTTTGAAGAATCTAGTAATGCATTCAAGAACAAAACATATTCCTATTAGATATCACTTCTTGAGAGAGCAGGTTGTAGATCAACAGGTTAAGATGGAATATATCAGTACTATAGAGTAGATTGCAGATATTTTCACAAAGGCACTACCAAAAGACACATTTGAGTATCTATGAGAGAAGTTGGGAGTAATTTATTTTACTTCCTACCATTGAAGTTTAGCATCAGTTGAGGGGGAGCTAAGTGTTAGCTCCAAGTAGGCCCTTTGCCATTGATGTCAAAGGGGGAAAATAACAAGTACAGGTAAAGGTGCAGAAATAGATACAAGGAATAGGTACAGGTTAATATAGTAAGGGGGAGTTATTGTATGTTTTTAGATGACAATATGTGTAGGTTTAAAGATGTGGAAGTTTTAGGATTGAGGTTGCCATCAATGACAAAGGGGGAGATTCTTGGAAATATTGTCATTGATGTCAAAGGTCTAGCATTATTGGTGATAAATGCCCCATTGCATTTAATGATGTTTATAATAGTTATATCTTGGTTAATGTGTGTTAATATTTATTTAATATTAATGAATATATTTTTGGTTGCATATAAGAGAAAAAAAGGGCCCATGGAGAAGTCAAAGAGTCATGGGGTAAAGACAAAAGAAGAATGGGATGTATTTTCCCATGAAGAGTCATCTTGGGGAATTCTAAGAGTCACCAAGTGAAGACAAAAGAAGAAGGGAGTAATTTCTCATGAAGGGACACTTTGAGAAATATGAAAAGTCACCAAGATAAGGACAAAAGAGGAAAGGACATTTTTGCTTATGAAGGGTCACCGCATGACTTTTCAAATGCAAGGATACGAAGGGTCATGCAACTTTGACACCATTTTCCATGAGGATTGAAGGGTCACAAAGGGTGAAGGCCAAAGGTCATTTGGAAAGATATAAATAAAAGCTTGAGAAGCCATTTGTAATGTGTGATATAGAGTGTGTTTTGAGATAGTAATATCTAGCTTAGAAGAGCAATGTGAGAGATAGAGTAAGATTTGTATTTGTTATATCTAGCTTAGAAGAGAAAAGGAAAGAAGAGAATGATTTTTATTTGCTATATCAAGCTTATAAGAGCAAAGGTGAGAGAGGAAAGAGATATTGTAATGAACTATCATTTATTGAGATAACAACATTGAGAGATAGTTGTGTGGTATACACAAAAGGGGTTGGTGCTCCTATGGGTTGGTGCTCACAAATTGTTGTTGTGTTGGTGCTCAACAAAGGGGTTGGTGCTCCTAAGTGTTGGTGCTCACAAACTATTGCTGTGTTGGTGCTCAACAAAGGGGTTGGTGCTCCTGTGGATTAGTGCTCACAAATTATTATTGTGTTGGTGCTCAACAAAGGGGTTGGTGCTCCTGAAGGTTGGTGCTCATGAATAGTTGTTGTGTTGGTGCTTAGCAAAGGGGTTGGTGATCTTGCAAGTTGGTTCTTGCAAATATTTTAGTTTGTGTTGGTGCTCATTCATATAATGGAGATTGTTTTCCATGGTTTTTCCCACATTGGGTTTCCATGTTAAATCTGGTGTCTCTCTTTATCTTGTGTGGTGTTTATTATTTCAATTTTATTGCATATCTTGAATGTATGTTAAAGTGGAATTTGATTAAGGGAAATTTTATAAGATTTATGATATACTGATTCACCCCCCCACCCTCTCAGTATATCCCATGCTTAATGAATTGATCATAAGAAAAAAATTGAAAATATTAATGGAAAAGTGTGCTAAAAAATGATCTATGAGAGGTTTAAATTATTTCATGGATTGGAGAGGTAAATCATAGAGCCACCTCAAAGCATAGTCTTTGAGGCTTTTTGGAAATAATTTGGTTAAAATCTTATCATTAGAGGCATAATCAAGGCATGCTACATAAAATGATTGAAGATGTTGTCTAGGATCACCTTTTCCACCATAAAATGGAAACTTAGGTTCAACAAAACTATTTTTCAAAGGGTGAAAATATATCTCAAGTGCAAGGGGGTTATGTAATGCCTATTATGAATCAATAACATGAGGATTTTTTAAAGAATTTTGTTCAATGTTTGTAACCTTTTCCTCCAAGGTATTTATAATATGAAGGATTGTTTGAATTGTAGATCCATTGGGATTTATACTATTAGGTTGAGTATCCACTAATGGGGATGTAAACATGGTTTGAGTAGTAATGGGCATTGAAACTAGTATTTGTGTTGAAACAATTAAAAATTCCATAGTAGATGTATTAATAGTGTTTTGAATTTTAGGAAACAAAAGTTTAAACACATAACCTGTTCCACCATTAGATGTATTATTTTTTAAACATATAACCCATGCCCCCTTTAGATATATTATTTTTTTAATGTGTTTAATGGGAGGGATGTTTCAACTATAGCTTTTAAACCTTTTGTTGCCAATATATTTATAGGATCTCATCTATATATTTAGGGTTTTAATGAATATGCTTATGAAACAATGTAATTACTTTAACTTTATCATGCTATATTTACTAATTTTCATTTCTTTCATGATTTTCATTATTAGACTCTTATTCTATGATAACCCTATCATTATGTTTCTCATTATCAACAAGGGTATCATCATGATCCATAGTATGAGATCCCTCGTTGGTTTGAGACATCTTAGATGGTGAGATGGGAAGATTAATGTGTTTAATAGGAACACCTCCTAGTCTAGGGCTATGCCTAGATTACCTGAAAAATAATAGACATAGGAAATGAAAAAGTGTAATAATCTGACACCCTAGCTCGTTTAAAAACCTAAGAACTAGAAATTTTTGATTTCATATGAATTGACTTCACTAAATGTTTAATAATAAAATGAGAGGGTCTAGATAGATTGGAGTTACCTAAATTCTCACTAAATGGGTATACATAAATGGAAATTCACAACAATGATAATCCAATCTACAATAGACCAATTGGGCGGTAAACATAGGTATAAACATGCACTCAATTTCTTATGTTGAAAATGGGCTAAATATAGAAATAAAAACTAAGCTATGTATGTAAATGATAAATAATTAATATATTTATCTAGTTATGATGTTAACATATTAATATATTTAGAATAGGTATAAATTAGGATGGAAGATAATTCTATAATAGTCTATTGATTCTAGATTGTACACTTCTAGAGATCAAACATTAATGCCACCCTAGGATAATTGTGTCAATGCTGGTAGTTGTGTTTGATTCAAGTGTTATATATAGAATACATGATACAAAATTATACAAACACATGGATTATTTTGGGTTTGTCTTCACCTTTGCTCTAGTGCATTTAGATCCAGGTCATAGATTGTCACTCCTCATGAATTTTAAAAATCTTAGTTATTCATATTTAGAGTTACTTTATGGATAAATGGGTATGTGGGCACATGGTGTCATTCCAACCCTGAATAACCCTATGTCAATTACCATTGCCTACATATCCAATACTCTAAGGAGGGCCTTAGACTGATGTATTTTTCCCCTATGTGTTGACTTGTGTGTGAATCATGCAATATGAGATAAGAAAGTATAATGGTGACCTAGCTTGTTACTTGGAAAATATAACTCTTGGGTTGCTCTTGTTGTCACTAAATATTTCACCTTAGAGATCAATGTTCAATCCTACTCAATATTGATTGAAACATTGGATTACTTATAGTTTTTGGGTTGCCTATAATAGAGTTAAACCTCTAGGTTTAAGGGTTTGCTCTCTATATTGATCCTAACTTATCATCTACACTAATTTATTTCTTGGATTAAAATGGATAGAAAAAACATGAAAATAAACGAATGTAATGAGGTGATACACTAGAATGATCTCCACTAGACTCCATACACTTGCACTATGAAACATGACTCGCAACACTAGTCTCAACATCCTAGATTGCTCTAACATAAGTATTCCAAATATGGAGGTAATATGCATTATACTACTTAAGGTGAGTGAACCAAAGGTTAGATTACAAATACTAAGGCTAGTCCTTACACTTAGAGTTAATCAAACACATTATCTACACTTCATGTGACCTATTAGAGGGAGAACTAATTGCATCAAACATGAAAGGGTAAAGAAAAAGAAATGATAGATGCTATTTAATTGACATTATAATATGAACCACTTGACATGCTTAGATCAGAAAGTCATGAAATCAAAACTATATTTTAAATATTTATTTCAAAGGCAAATATAGTATTCAAACAAGTAGGGCTTCCCCATACCAGGTGTGGATTCTTTTATAAGTCTAAAATGGCTTACATTTATAGAGCATGTGAGATGATAGAGAAGAAGGGACGTGGAAAGGTCACAAATAAAAATGTCAAGACATGTGAACAATTTACATTGCTTAATAATTAAGTAGATAATATATCATTAAAGTCATTTTGGACAAGTGTCCATCTAAATCATGACACATTCTTCAAACTAGTGTAGAAACTCTTCAACTAGCCTTCTTGAATATGTCTTCATGATGAAACATCTCTTGACCATTTGAAACTAAAATATGAAGTCCTTAAAAATATACAATATCTTAGGGAGGTTGAAAAATATCTGACAATAATTAGATACCTCCCTAATTGATATCCTTCCTCTTGACACTTGATTTCACCATCTACAATCACTTACTATCCTTCTAGGCCTAGACCTTCACACTTACCACATAAATGACTTATAGTCTCTCCAAAAAATACATGTAAGAGGTGTTATAACACCTATTTATAACCCCATTTATTTACATTCCATTAGATAGACCTCAAAAGGATCCACTATCAAACTTCTCATCTTCTCACTAGGCAGTCACTTCTCATTTCCGCTATCTTTCCAAGATTGTCTATAGTGAAATGATTAAAAGAGAGGTTTCCATGCTTATCTATGATGAGAATGAATATAGGGAGTTATAATAATTACCTATTGACCTCATTAAATATAATTCATCCATAAATTCTTCTTTGTACCTGCCAAACAAGTTAAATCTTGCAAGAAACACTGAATTAGGTTTGTTCATACAAGAGATAGTATGGACCAAATGGATATCCAATAGCTTGAGAGAGTCTTAAAAAATTCAAAAAAACTTCTAAGTAGAACTTATAAATTTTGGATATTTTAAGAACAATTACTAAGAGGAGGGAGTGAATCAGTCTTCAAACTTTTACAACGTTGCCTTATCATTCATGAACTATCAAAATAATCTAGTAAACTAGAAACACATTAAGAGCCTTGAGAATAGGATAAGATCATAACACATATAACACTTATTTGAGTAGGAAAACCTCAAGGGTAAGAAAAACCACTAATTATATAAATATAATATAATTATATAAGACAAACATCAAGATTAATTGAATCACCAACTTCACTTGGATCACCAACTCTAACTAGCCAAACACATACTTGACTAGGCTTTACCAAGTACCTACTTGCAAGGAGGCACCAACCCCCTAGATTAATCAACACCAACTCAACCAATTTATTACCTTGATAAAATTTAGGACATATTGTTTCACAACAAATTAATGATGACCACCTCTTCATCTCTTCACACTCTTAGCCCTCTCAAACTACCTTCTAGGATCCTTTGCTCAATTAGGTCTCTTCAATACTTGATTAGAACATATGGCCTTGTTTTTCATACACATAACCTATGTAAAACCTTCATATTATATCCTATACACTCATTTTATTATCTAAAATAACTTATTATTCTCTACAATATCTTATACTATTTGTTTCCTCTCTACACCAACAATAGGCCTAAAAATGCCTCATATTTATACATCTTTAGTTCATATCCTTCTTAGTCAACCAAAAAATATTACCCTCTTATTTATGAAATTTAATGGATATTATTACACCTTATATACATGTATAAATTGTGATTTGGGTCCCTTTATGTATGATCTACCTCAATTAGGCCTTATCTCTCCTTTAGGTCTCATGGAGACCTAATCCCTTTAGCTCTATTTAGAACACATTACACTTTGTTATTCTTAGATCACATTCAAGAAATAAAAATAGTATTAAAATACTATATTACAATAAAATATAACTTATCCAACTTCAATTTATGTCTACATCACCTTTTAGGTCCAACCACTACTTGAACCTCTTCTCAAAACACTATTCACAATAGACCTGTGCATACCTAGAAAATATGTCTTGAATAACTAAAGCATAAACACAATTTTGACAAAAATACTATGTCAAAAAATAAAAAATAAAAAATATACATGAAATTATTATAATCGCCATGTATTTTATACTTCACAATACATGAATAAATGACTCAAACCCTTTTCTACAAATAACTCACTCATAACTGTTAACTAGCCTCAAAACATGGTCATGGAAACATGAACTTATGACACATGAAATAACATAATAAATAAATTAAAATAAATGAATAATATCATAAAAAATACTCAAAAAAGCATCCAATAAATAGATAAATATATCTAATGGAAATTATTGGTTTTGTATAATAATTTCTTGACCTTCTCTTTCATAAACTTCACTCAGCTAGACAAGCCATTTTGGCTTCAATGTTCGAACCTCTTACACTGAGTTACAAGATTTTGAAAATAATGGATTAGTCATTAAAGTTAAAAATAAAAAAATAATGTGTACTATATACATCAAATCATGTCATAGAGTCTCAAACTCATCATTGCCACTTGTTTATGTAGAACTACTAGTTTGCCTTGAAGACCAGACATAGTGATTATGACTTGTGAGCATGATTAGCTCCCATTAAGTACATTGCCTAGACCTTCATTGTCTCATCCACACAAGATAAGTCAACTTATGAGCAGCATTGTCATCATGTCTACTGAGTTAAAAAATATATATATACAATATTAACATGTCTTAAAAGTATTTAAAAACATATTAATGTACTTGTATTCATCCCTAATCCATGATAACACATCCCTAATCAACTTCTCTCTTTTGCCTAATTTTCTCACCATCTACACCATTAGGTCTATTAGAAATAGGTCAACTTAGATGACCAATTTAAAAAACTTGAAGGCTATAACCTACTAATAATGGACATAAAATACAAGTCTCAATCTTAAACCTTCATCCATTTAGAAAATTTGACTTTGTCAACTCTGACTGCTACAACAAATATTTGAGAAACAAGGCCTTTTATATAGGGTATACTCACTCACCTAACAAAACAATCATACCTAGAGGTGCTTGGGAGAGTTTAATACAGCCTTAAATCACTTAAATATATATTTAAAACCATTATAATAACTTTATAATAGTATCTTTCATTTTGGGTCACTATTAGGGTTTTTCAAGGGTTAAATACATCTTCCAGTCTTAATGATCATTCATAAAGCTTAGCCCCTCATTCCAAAAACCAATACTTGGAAATTTGAAATAGGAACCTTTAACATCTACCATTAATATTTTAGTTTCTCATTTATAGGTTACATGTGCCAATGAACACTTGAAAGTTCTTCTCAAGTTGAGAACCCTTCATTATGTCCACTCGAGAGACCTCAAATCCACTTTTCATGCATTTTATTACAAACTTTGACATAATAATTAGTTGAAAAACCTAGGATAACCTATCACACCACTAAAAAATTTTCACATTCTCATTATTATTTTGAAATATAAAATTCATACCTCATTTAGCCACCATCTCTCTATTTTATTTCTTGGACTTTAACCTGCAAACCAAATTAGGATTTCAAACTAACCTTAAATACTTTTTTCATGCACTCTCCACCTCACTTACATTCTCAAAAAACATATAACATTCTAAAATAATGTCAAACATACTTCATATGACTTGAAAATAGATCATGATGTCTCATTAGGCCAAGCAAGGTCTAGACGTAGTCTAGTTACATATCAAATTTGTAGGTCTTACCCCTTGTAGGCTTGCTCTGAGACTCTCATGAGTGATCCAATACCTCATATTCATGATCAAAAAACCTCATACAACCTATTATGTCTCTATTTATCCATCTCACCAAGCCACCCAGATCATACCTTCTCACAAGGTCTCTTCATGCAATGACCAATGTCATGACTAGGCTTCTAAAGCTTTTGAAACTTGATAAATAAATTTGAAACACTTATTGATGCTCTTATACCTTACTAATATATCTTACATGATCCTTAGATAATTTCATACCTCTTAATTATTCTATCAAATAATAAAATTCTTTAATGACATCATGAACACCTTTCTTAATATCCTTTGACATCAATCATAACATCAATGCTAAACTTTAACAATAAGGACAATGCTCAATAATATCCCCCTTTGTCATTGAAAGAAAAAAATATTGTGTACTAATCATTCTTATATCCTTATTATTATCTTTCTACACCTTTGACATAATAACACAGTGATGTCAGCAACTCTTGGATCACACTCCTATTCTTGGAGATATAGGCATGATTAGCTCCCCTTAAGTAATTAACTTTTTTAGTGATTTTTAGGGGAAGAAAATACACCCAATTCCTATTTTAGTGTTATAAATTTACCTTTGTAAGTGGTTTGGTCAATATGTCTATAATTTAATCCTATGTAGAAACATATTCAAGTTTGACACTTTGTTCACTTACCTTCTCTCTTAAAAAATGATACCTCATGGGAATGTGTTTGGTCCTTGAGTGCATGATATGGTTCTTTGAGATGCTTATAGCATTGGTATTATCAAAATAGATAATTTTAAGACCATCATAATCCATCTTTTAGTCTTTTAGGATTTGTCTCATCCATAGGAGTTGAGTGTAACATGAAGCTACTACAATTTACTCTACCTCACAAGTGGACAAAGCTACTGATGGTTGATTCTTGCTTATCCATAAAACTATGCACCCACCTAGGAATACGGCTCCTCCACTGGTACTCTTTCTATCATTTATACTTATTTCCCAATTTAAACTTATGTAGACTATCAAATTGAACTCCTTACTTCTTAGATACCAGAATCCATACTCTATATTCACCTTGAGATACTTGAGTATCCTTTTGACTTCTTGTCAATGATTATCCTTTGGATATGCTTGAAACATTCTCATAAAACATGTTAATTGTATGATGTTAGGTATATAGGTAGTGGTGTAGAAAATACTTCAAATCATTGATCTATATGATGTTTGACTAATATTTGAAAACTCATCTTCATTTCTCAATGGTCATGTATGTATTAACTACCTTAAAATCTTCCATCTCAAACTTTTTCAACATCTCTCTTATGTACTTGGCTTGTGAGATGAATATACATTTTTTAGATTGAGTGATTTTCAACCCAAGAAAGAATTATAGTTATCCTAGCATAGACATCTCAAACTCTTTCTTAATCACCTCTATAAAGGCCTTACTCATGTTCTCATTATTCCCACCAAAGATTATGGCATCCACATAGACAACTACTGTTAGTTGATGGTCATATTTTTTCTTGATGTATAGATTACTATATGCAACTCCTCTTTGAATCCTTGATCCAACATATACTTGTCCAACCTAGCATAACAAGCTATAGGAGATTAATTTAGACCAAAGAGAGCCTTTTTCAATCTATAAACATAGTATTTATCATATGATAATGAGAACACTTTAGGTTTCTCAATGTACACTTCTTCCAAATTCCTATTCAAAAAGGTAGATTTGACATCTATATGGTATACCTTGAATCATTTAAATCTTTCATATGCTATAAATAGTATGGTGGCCTCCAATATTTCTACTAGTGTAAAGGTCTCCTCAAATTCTACCCTTTCAACTTGTGTATCTCCCTTGCATACTAATCTATCCTTGTTCCTAGTGACTTCTCCATCTTCATTAAACTTATTTCTAAACACCCATTTTATGCCAATGACATTCTTATCTTTAGGCTTAGGAGCTTGTTCCCAAGTCTCATTATATCTTATTTGATCTAACTCTGCATTCATAACACCTATCTAAAAATTTTCTTTGATTGATTATATAAGACTCTTAGGTTTAATCTTGGATAATAGATCAACATTATCTTGATTTAGATTACTTACTAATTTTTTCCTTGTTTGAATACCTACATTCTTGTTGGAAATGATTTGAGATTCATAGTGATCTCTTTGTATCTATCTTGAGGGTCCTTTTGAGTCTTATCTCTCTTCAACTTATTTTTCTTCCTCAAGATATATATTATCCTCTTCATTATTGAAGTTTAGATTCTCCAAAGTGTTATTTGACTATGAGTGATTTTTCCTTGTCTCTTCAATCTTCACATTGGTGATTTCCACTATATTTTGTATTTTTTTGTTATAACATATATATGTTAAGCTAATTGATGAGTATCCTAATAATATTCCTTCATCAGATCTAGAATCAAAATTTCCCAAGTCTTCATCGCCTCTTTTGATGACACATTTTATCCCAAACACTTTAAAGTGTTCCACATTGGTGGGTATGCCCTTCCATGGTTCATAGGGAGTATGATTCTTATTATTCCTTATATGTCATCCATTCAAAATGTAGACAATAGTTCTTACTTACTCTCTCCAATAGCCACCAAATAATATAGATTCATTTAGCATCATTCTATCCATATCTTAAACTATCTTATTCTTCCTTTCCATTACCCCATTCTACTGAGGTGTCCTAGCTATTGAGAACTATCTCCTTTTTATGTGAACATCATATAATTAATCAAAATAATTGGACCACAACCCTCCTCCTTTATCATATCTTAGGAACTTTATCTTCCCATTCTTCTCATTCTCAATAATATCCTTTAATGACTTTAACTTATCAAGAGCTTTTGATTTCTCTTTTAAGAATGCAACCCAAGTCAATATTGTGTGATCATCAATGAGTAACATGAAGTATCTATCTCCTTGAATAATTTGATTTCATATAGGTCCATAGAGATCAGTGTCTATAAATTACAAAGGTCTTAAAGTAGAATAATCCTTGGACTTGGACCTTTTTATAGTTTTGATGATCTTAGGCATGTTCCTTACAAAATTATTAGGGTTAATATTGAATAGGTTGCCAATGTTTGGGTGACCTAACCTTCTATGCCATAGCCAAATTTCATCTATGTTTATCATAAAAAATCTCTCTTTCTTCATTTATTTCAATACATATAGGTTGTTTTCAATACTCTTAGCATTGGTGATTAACCTTCCTGATTTGGATCTCCTTATCTCACATCCTCTATCATGAAAGGTTAGTGTGTGTACTTGATTTCATATTTGACTTACACTAATTAGGTTATGTTTTAAACCTTCCACATAAAACATATTTTGTGTCTTGGTATTTTCATTATCCAAACTCAAGACACCCTCGCCAACTATACTGGTAGTTGTGTTGTCTCCAAACCTCACTATTACTGTAACATTATTAT